>NNCF01129099.1:0-144831 GCA_002313205.1 Laupala kohalensis | reverse complement strand
GCTTTCAGACTTTGAGACAAGTGCGAAAGCGTATAGAAGTACGCAAGTTATTTAATATGTAACTTGGCTAGTTTGGTCGTCAGACCACTGAGAATTGCTGCGGTAATTCTATTACCTGCTCTAGGCGCGAATAACATAGCTTGGAACAGTTATTTATTTCGAGATAGCAACTTGGAAATTTTTGACCTTCGGATAATCTGGGTAGATTTCCGAGTTAATTCATAACACCAGTAGTTATAACTGTGTGTAATTATTGCTTTTAGATAGCAATATCAAGTAATAACAAGTTCAAACTTGTATTTATGATTTGCGAGTTTGTCTACATTTGTAAATATTCAGAGCTTTATTTAATTTGAATTAAATGTTTTATTGTTATTACTCGAGTGTTTGATTGCTTGGGGAAACCAAGCTGGTGACAGCGAACTCTACCATAAAGGTTGTGGTTTATGGTTGAATCCCGCTTCTCCACCAAAAGCTTACAACACATCGCATGTGGGCTTGTGGTGTGTTGTAACAGCATCTTACCCAATACATTTGGATACAATCCACTCTTGTTGAGGGACAGTTGCCGCCGCGTGGTGAATCATCATCTGAGAGCAACGGAAGTGTTTTTGTGATCGACTGTTACGACAGTTTAGGATTGGAACTTGATAATAATGAATGTGCCGAATGTCTTTAGCCTTAATACATTAATAATACTTTATACATTTTGAAATTTTGTTTTATTATACGTTGAGTAATTTTACTTCATCTTCTTATCTTCAAAATGCATTTTTGGAGAGCTAAAATAAAAGTATAAGTAAACTGGCAAGCCTATGTTTTTTTTCTTTGTAAGCTCTCTGTCTCTCATCCATGTCTCATTGGGATAGTAAAAATGGCGAGAGTGGTAGATTTCCTGATATCCGTTTACTGAAAAAAGAAAAACTTTGGATACGAATGTTGCAATTAGGATATTTTGTTATCGTGTCCTTACTGGGTTTGATAGCTCAATTTTGATTTATGAAAAAGGATAGCTTGGAGGTAAAACATTTAAAATCACATTTTGTATCAAAGTGAACACATCGTATGCTTATTCTATTACTGAGTTGAACCAAATATCGGCTACATGATAATAGAATTTAATACAGTTTCAGTAACAAAATGCAAGTTAAATCGTCTATGTAGTCGAATAAGAAAATAATAAGCTTATCGATCAATATACAAATGGAAAAACGATTCAGCTATTCGTTAAATGAAAATTAACCCACATGCAGGTTGAACTAATTTCACAAATTTTCGGTTACATGAGTATTGTTTTAGAATATTCCACAGAATGAGAGGAGTTTCAAGTACACCGTAGATTTGAGTACACCATAAACTTTTCTTGAAGACAAAGCAAAATATTTCGGATATTTCGATTGTCCTTTTCGAATAAAGGACAATATTAATTGAGAATTCTATAATCCTTAATGACCCTTAATTCCTTAACATACTAGAGTGCTATAAGACTTCTGCCTATCAAAGCAACTTGCAGATCTAAATGAAACTAGAGAAAACAGTCTCAGAGAAGAGCTCGTATTTGCAATCTGCTTGAATAGCGTTCCTTGGTTGCCCCTTTTGGGCGTGATCTCTGAGCAGGGAGCGCGGCGTTGAATTTGGCGCGAATCGTTACGCGTGCAGCAATCCTCGAAAGAACCTAATTACTTAATTGAAATGCGAGCATTCACGTATATGCCCGCCCACAGTGCTTAATCATATTGGCCTGGGTGCTCGTATCCACGTCGAAAGCAGGTCTTAAGAAAAGCCCGTGTTGTTGTTCAATCTGAGTGCAATAAAGATATAAATACTTTGCATTTTTATTGTATGATTTTGTACTATTCATTAAAATCTTAATGTATAAAATACGAGTTTAGAAGTGAATACAATAATAACACTAAGAGAATTAAAGAAATAATAAATTGTTTAAAATGGAAGCAACAAAAAGCTGGAATTTCTACTTACTCAGTTTTTATTACGAATTACATGTAAAATTATCAAATTATTTATTATTTTGACTGATGAATAATTATTAAATTCAGTAGTTGTAGGAAAATTATATTAAATTAGTATAATTCGAACCAATTCTTTTAAAGTAATTCTACAAGGTAAAAACTTGTAGGGTTAGGCGGAGTAAATGTAAACATGTTTTGGGTGTTTCGCTTTCACGCTTCGATTTCAATGTCTTAATTAGTAAAAAAATATACTTTTAACCACACTTATATAACGACTCACTCTCCTAATTCATAAATATCTCATAACGAATATTCCCATTACGAAATTTCCCACACTTATTCGACTGTTTACAATTAACACACGTTTTTACAATTATCTCTGAGATAACGGGGTAATTGTAAAAAACGAATTCTCTCCTGTCGTAAAGTATGGAACAAGTAACAATTTGTGTTTTGACCTTTCGAATACCATGTTTACATTTATTACGATTCGCTGTTCATATTAAACCAGTGTCCCCAATTTACTCTTGTATTTTGATGCAAATGCCGTGAAATCCTGACTGATAGTTTCGTTGATCAGAACGTCCTAGAAATCAGAAATGATTCATTTAATGTAATTTTTACACGTTTTATTTACTTTACCTGATAAAGCCAATACATCAAACATGTATTAATTCTCATTGTTATCATATTAAACTTCATGTCCAAAAATATCAAACCAAAACGTATGAGAACAAGGAGAGTTAAAAGCAATACATTCCACGAACGTTTACTTACAATTATAGACCATTCATGTAACTTGTAGCTGTGTTCCCTCAAATTCTTATCTCCTTTATATAAATGTATTCTGAATAGTCTCAGAGCGTGTTTTATGTTATTTTATGAATTTTAAATTTCTGTATTATACCACAATAATTAAATAATATATTGTGGTACTCAAGTTACGCTGTAAAACTGCTTGTTACCATATTCTCTGAAGTTCTATTTCTATACTCATAAGCCACAGTGCTTAGTCGATGTTTGTATGATTTTCATATTGTCAATATAAGCTTTTATCCGTTTATTATGTTAATTATCTGTCCTGCACGCGGTCATACGCAGTTTCTAACTGCTTCCATAGATAAGTTATTTAATTATTTAAATCCAGTGGTAGTGAATATATCTTTGGCGGGTTTTTCTTGGTCGTGTCTCATGGAGGTGGCACCTTCTTCAGTAAACATTTTAAAACTATATATATTATATATTGTAATTACGACTGTAGAACTTGAATATAATTATTGAATGAAACGATCTTATTTCCACACACTCGATTTATTATCAATTAAAGAAACTTTACAAAGTTAGGAACCCCACTGCGGGCCATCATCAGGCAACTACTGACAAAAATTGATATGAATCTATTCTTATTGTTATCTCATTTCCTATTAAAATCACATCTTTACTTATACTATCTTCGGTATCTTCCGTTGGACACTTCGGCGATGTGGCACTCGGGGATCAAAACGTTCATACACCTTTACTTTGCATTCCAAAAATACTTTCATAATCTACGAGTATATTTTTATAACCATTCTAGTGTATTTAAGGGATATTTTAATTATAACATATAATGCAGTTCAAAATTATATACTACATTTATCTATTTTTTAATATTTCATCTTCTCTCTAGCTAATCACTATACCATCTTCTGGGAGTCTTCCTTGAATGAAATATATGGTATATTGGTTAAAATTATTGGTCTTTGAAGTTTATAGGTCTTAGCAGAGATCTGGACAAGTGGAATAAGAGTGAAATGTGTATTTATTGACGTGTTTGCTAGTGGATGATCGTCTTCGCACCGGGGACATCACGACACCACAAGAGGCACTGAGAAGAAGGATATGATAACAGACGCATGGTCCGTTATGCGGGATCAGGAGCGGGGAAGCGTGTAGAGGGCGATCATCTATTCGGTGTGGCACCGGCAATGGGCTGCATGTTCCCGCCCCCTTTGTACCCATAGTGTGTGGCTCTCTTTCCCACCTTTGTCTCGGTGTCTCCCTCTCCCCCTTTGTCACGCTGTCTCCCTCTTCCCCCATTCTCCCCTCCCGAACTCACTTCAAATACCGATCAAACGTCGATCGTCGCTATCACTGGATCCTGCTCCCCGCCCCTTCCTTGTCTCCTCTTTACACCTCCGACTCACCTCTGAGTCACCTTCCAGCGTCGCAGTTGAGAGCAACCTCCTGCCCGCCAAGTGTTTGCCCCCGTCCCAACGCTTCGAGCGCCTGCAGGGCTCTACCCGGACTCCGGAGCAATCGCCGCTGGTCGAAGAGGGTGACGGGCGCGCTGCAAATGACGGCATTGTGCGGGAGCTCGGGGCGTGACTGGACCCGCAACTGATACCCGCGCCTTCCCACTGGTCTCCGCTTCTAACGTGCTGCTGACCCCTATAAAGGGCGGGGCCCTTATCAGCGAAGGCCTTGGCAATAGCATCGCGTCGGTGGGCGCGCGCCGTTCACTCGCCCTGATACAACGCTCGTGCGACGGAGAGGGCAACAGCATCTCGCAGATGGGAAGCAAGGCGGATGAGGGCCGAGGCAGTGAGGCATCGGAATGTTGGCGCGGAGGCGGCTTCGGAGCGGGACAGAGCGATGAGGGTTGTGAGGGCAAGGACTACGGGATGAGGAAGGAAAGCTGGGGCTACTGGAGTGGCGGTACTGGTAACCAATTCTGCGCCGGCTGCGTCGCGCGCATCCTTGCCTTGAGCAATTAGGCTTTGTGGCGGGGTGCGGAACGGCCCCGAGATAAATTGAAACGGGGAAACGTAACGATTGTTATCCATTAATTTGTTTAACCCGGGTGAGAGATGCATTGCGTTTAGAGCACCCTCGGCACTTAGGAGTAGGCACAATGAGTCTTCGCGATAGGGTGATCTTAGGTAGTTCAATGTTTCCCATCAGCCCTTTTATTTCTTTGCGTCTTGAAGAGCGGTACATCGTCGTGTCACGGATTTATCGGTGATCACGAGTTAATTTATATTTCATCCCTCCGTGGATTTGGAGGATTATGGGATTCTTCAATTAACTCTAAATTCTATAATGGTCTCATAAAATCAACTTCTCTCGTGCCGTATACGAGGGGTGTTATTTAGTCGCAAATCACTAGTTTAAATTTAGAAGACGCGACGCTGAGAGAGTTTGTAACCTTTAGTTACGGTCACGTACTTCCGTATCTCATTAGGAATCTCCAGAATTCAATCAAAGGACGTTGCTTTCCGAGAAAAAGCGAGAATTTCTGCCACTTACTAGCGACGCGTATATATTGAGGGAGAAGAATCGCCTGCCCTGCTAGTTCAGTTCCACCTCTGCGACAGGAGACATCTTACTCCAGTGGGTGGCAGCGGGAGCAGGTATCGCCTGTCGCACGTCTCTGAGGAAGCAGTGAGCTTGTCGATGCTATCGGTTTGTTATGTCCGCCCTGCGGGGCGTGATGATTGGGCAAAAGACGAAAAAGCATTGAAGTGATACCTTTCCGTCGCACCGTAGACGATTCTCAACGAACTGCGAAGAAGGGCGCTTGTCACGACATCCCGCGGGCATATTTTCTTTTCCTCGATTTTATATTCCTTCTTTTAACAGTATTACTCTCGGATCATGCTTTTATTGCACGGAATTACTCTTTCATTCTTCCTGCCACTTTTGTACAGAGCACGGTGACATAATTTTCTCAGTAATTAACTTGGCTCTGTATTTGTGGAAAAGGAAGAGACGCGATTCCATAAAGTATTTATTTGAGTGCGGATATTCTGTTCACCCTCTAAATTTTTTAAAATACCAAACATTTAATATCAGAAAAGGAGATTGAATGAACACAGAAACAGGGAATTGAGACAACTATAACTAGCTGCCAGACATACTCCGGAAACGGAACACGACGTGGACATGATAATGGCGAATGACAGTAGAAATGCGTCCACCTCCCCGGGGCAAGGACGAAAACACATGTGACTAAGTGACACTGCCATAATGGCGTAAAAGATAATAAGGAAACAGAGCTAAGAGAACCTTGCAATAACTCTGTTACGGGCAAGATCGTCAGGCTGGCCAAACAATATATATAAGAACACCTTTTTTCAGAGAACGGGGTTAGATCAAGAGCTTTGTAAAGATCTGGCAGAAAGTTTTGTTCTTTTACTTTACGAATTCGTTTGTGAGTTGTGTCTTAAAGCAAATTTTTTATTGATAGCATTATTTCATTACTACGGAATCCATACTTTTATTGTGGAAGATAAATTTTAAAATTTACACGGTATATCTGTTTGTTCTTATTTGTGATGTAGATCTTCATGTACTCCTATGATAAGGCCGTTGAATCATTTTAAAATTAATGAGAACATTATCAGTTGTATTGGGGAGGCGAGTTATTTAATAAAATACTCGAGTAGCTGCGTAGTCTATCCCGGCCCTTATATTACCTTTTACTAACGTTTAAGAGGAGTGGATTTGTATATTCTATCAATTCCGTATCTAAATATTTTTACTGTCTACGTTTTTTATAATCGTTGTAATAAAGATTTTTTTTAAATTTAAACGCCTTACCTTTTCTTCAATTCCTTCGTTGTGTTTTCTTCCTTGCAAATTGTAGTCAACAGTGCAGAATTTGACCACGACCCCTGCCGTCTACTATTCGCTGTTTACTTTATCCTCTTCAATTTGTTTTCGTATTAGTACGAGTAATCTTATCTTTTAATACCCTTTATTGCATTTAATCATTGAATCAATTAGTTTTGCGACAAGAACCACTTCTCTAACCTTACAACTTACGTAATAAGAAAAGAGAACAGTGTAACTTTTTTAAAGTAGTCATTAGCTTCAAAATATCGTTTCATAACTCTCTAGCTATGCGAATTACAGGAATTTCACTTCAGTCAATTTTCGGTTTCCAGTGTAATTACTTTATAAACGCAAGAGATGAAGTTATTCCTTGGGAGAATTATGTTATGATATTGTTGTAACCCATTGGCATTAGCTCTTCATTTGCCAAAATCGAACTGTATTTGCGTTGATTAATTCCCCCGAGCATTTGTGATACTACATAGCGGGATTTTCATATTCCTACACCCTTTCACTAACTTTCGGATTGGGAGCTAGCGAAACCGACATCCATTTCAATCATCTAACTTCTATTTTGCGAACGTTTGCACCGGAGAAGTTATAAACCATTAACCCTTGCCCATAGGCGTTCTATGAAAAGGCAATTGTCTCTCGCCACACACGAAACTAAAGGCGTTCCAATAATAATGCTTAATGATGTACGTGGATTTCATTGATGAATATGACATCTTCCCGTGGCTGTTAGTTGAAGCATCTGTTGATGCTAAGGTTTACCAAACTGTAGAAAACATTTTTGTGATTCTGGAAAAAAAATTGTTGACACCCGTGTAGTAATAAAACTGATAATCGTATTTCGTGAAGTGAAAGTGAAGTAAGCTATTGACAAGTGGAATAATCAGGTCAGAGCCTGTCACTCGTATAAATCACTTGACGAGGTTTATTACAGCGGCGTGTACTCCCTCGACGCGAAGGCAAACGACGCGCGCACCTGGGCGACGATAGAGCTTTCATTTCTCACTGGGTGCAGCAGCTACTGCCACGACGCTGCTTTCCCGCCACTCTCCCCACGTACCTAACCCACCCACCTCCTCGACGTACCTATTTTGTTCGTCCACTGTATCACCTGGGTGTTTGCTACTTTGTTACTCCGTACCAAGAGACTATCCCGAATCCCTTTCCCTCCGCCTTCGTTTTAATGAAACCATATCCTTTTTGAGGCTACGTGCGATCTTCTCGATGCTCTCACTGTCAGCATTCCGTCATTCCTAGCCTTTATCCTTCTCCTCTATTGCCTCCCTTACTGCTGTCCCACAATTCCCCGCTGTCACTCTTTGGACAGTCCCCACCTCCTCCGCGCACGACAGCTGAACCTCCCTTTAGAGCGAAAGCACCCTGTTCGCACCACACTGAACATAAACATCTTTGCTCGTGTTTCTTTGAGTGCGCCTGTATATTCCTTTCGTGTTGCTGCGTAATAAGGTAGCATTAACGCAACAAGCCGACAAGGGACGTGCGGAGCACTGTGCGCCATATGAAAAGTGGCAAATTTACGATCGGTGAAACGATCCAGCCGTTGTTTGAACGCCGTCGGGAATACAACTTCATTTCGCGTCGCGCTCGGAAATCGCGTAAGATGGCGCCAGCGGGAAGACAATGGCAATGTGGGTGGGTTGGTGCGACTCGTTACGGCGGCAAGCGCGAGTCCATATTAAACCGTGAAGTAGCCAATTTTCCTCAAGTACAATCTCCGTCCGCTTTTAATTTGGCGTTGTCGCTCTTTTTGAGTGCTTTTCAGCCTCTTTCTTGGGCATCGTGAGTACCGAATACACCACAGAATTGCTCTAAGGCAGTTTGTCTATCTTTCAGACTATGATCACTTTGCTTCGTCTACATTTCTTTCTTTCATGTACTACATTTCATATCTGCCATGTGGGTATTTTTCTTTTGCTTTATTTTTACATTGACATATTATTTTAACGTATACCATTTATGCGAGAGGTTCAGCACATATTTTATTCACATATATGTACAGCATCCTAACTTTTCAAATTCATAACAATACAGATTTACTACAAAACTTGATTGTGTACACTACACGATCTCGCGGGGGCCGCAGCGGTCGAATTTTGGCTTCCGAGGCATGAGGCGGCTGCACCATTTCATTAAAATTCTTGTAAAATTTAAACTGTTCGTCTACATTTTACGATTTAAAGATGTTTTTTATCTTTGTTAAATGCTCAAAACAAATAATTCATTAAATGCGATGATGATTGAGTTTTTCCTTCTTAAATTACACTTTTAAATTGAAATATTTTAACACTTTTATTTTAAATAACGTTTTATCGATAATTCATGTTAATTTTTGTAGATAGACATATACTGTCGCGGAATTTGTAGACCTCTTTGAGGCAAACAATATTGCCACTCATACTTGTCACCTATCTCTAACCGTTTAGGTAGCGTAAACAATATAACTCTCCTTTTTCCCGATTTTATCTACATTAATTGTCAAAAACCATTTCTGTATTTCGTATCGCACATTTAAAAAAATAAAAGTTAGCCTATGTTCATCCTGGACATCTAAACTACCTCCACGCCAATTTTCATCGCGATCGGTTCTGTGGTTTAATGGTGATCAGGTAGCAAATACACACTTTTGAAAAATAGAAAATAAAACACAGAAAAGTCACTCACATATTGGACGTAACAGTTTCAGCATCTAGCCTTTATCAGTCACGTATACAATCTAACGTTACGGACAACGTTAAGGAAGTTTTAGTTTATTTCAGATCAAGAGAAAAGTCAGTGATTATTACTAATTGTCATTCAGAAAGAACAACTTGTAGGTGATCACTGGATGTGGATTGTTCCCAGAAGATTCCGACGCTATAAAACTTCAGAAGTTTTACTGATGAGGATGTATCTGTGTTATGTATGATACCACATGAAATACACGCTATTTGCAGAAAAGGTCAAACGTTTATGAAAAAGCACCATTTGGGAAAAGATTTCTGGACTTATGAAAGAAACACCACATGTGTTATTGAGGAGTATAAATTGTTAAAACGTTAATAGTATTTTAACGGTGAATTTTCGATACAAAATGTAAGGAATCGAAAGAGGTGGAACATTTATTTGATTTATTTGTACCTTAAATACTTCAAATAGTTTGAAGTTCTAATGACTTAAAGTCTTCTTACATCTTTTACGCTGTATGTAATACATACCCAAGTTGACTGTTTAACGTGAGCTCCGAAGGCATGATATTTCAGGAAAGGAATCGCAGTTCACTGCGGCCTGTAATGTAGCGGTTAGCGTTGTCGCCTGCCACCCCTGGGTTAGACAATTCAAACCCGGTAGATCCAAGTGATAACTAACGTGGTGGCCTTTGGGAGTATGCGGCAGGTTTTCATGGGGAGCTCCCGTTTCTTCTCAAATTTACATGGAAATTTGTATTCTTTCCCTTTTATCGCTTTCCAAAAGTGGATTGGTTTTTGTAAAACCCTAGGAGGAAACACACGTTCAGGGATCGGTTGCGTAACTCTCATTGTACGGACTTCCTTCTTATTACGCCGTAAGACAAAAAAAACCGCTGTACAACAAAACAGATATATAAATTTCTTAAACATTTAAATTTTACTAACCAAATTTCGGTTATTAAATGTTATTCGGTATTTTACGTAATTATTTTAAAAAAACGTATGTCTCTTCATGGTTCATTAAGGTCTCGTGTCGCATTTTCTGAGGAAGTTGAGAAAAAATATTTTAATCCTTCCCGTCAATTTGCTCCGTCATTTCTGTTAACTCTTACGTCTAATTCCGTCTCCCTCGTCGGAACATTTCGTCATAATTGTCAGGTAAATTCCATTTAATCTCCGGGAATTCTGACTGAGAAGAAGTCTCGCTATTTCCAGCGTGCCAACACGCAATATCGTGAAAAATTGGCGCACCCTACCCCGCTGTTTTAATTTTTGCTGCCGCATCCTGTGAGCAGGCCTAATTAGAAGCTTATTACAGAACAAAATCTCATTAACACACAGGGCGTAATCCTACTCGGCACGCAGTTGAAAGTGTACTCCTCGCTGCGACCCCTCTTCTGCTGCACTTTCTGAGCAAGATAGCGCGTAGGTTCCACGAGGAGCGTCAGCGCCGGCACGGTGCTACCGCTGTATGCCATTCAAAACGTGTGCTCGCCGCGGTTAAACGGCACTCGCTATCTTTTGAAATCGGCGCCTGCTCCAGCTGCAAGGGTTGTGAACTGCATGTGAGCTCAAGTGACGCGTTTACGAGGGGAGCGCACCCCGCAATTCATCCTGTATCGTGACGAGATATTGTATTGTGAGAGAGTGCTCGGATTCAAGTTGATGCTTCATTGCTTACCTACCTCGCGTGCTCTGAAGACCTGTCCCATTCAGGTGAAAGTTTCATGTTCTGCATATTCCATGCGGATTTTCTCAGTGACGACCGATGTGTTATACTTGGAGACTTACCTCTATGGAAGTATTAAGTACTCACAGTTAAATAAAGGAGATTCACGTTTTCTGCTGATAGTTAGTCTCTACAGTGCCTTCTTAAAACGTGATTCTCAAACAACCGCCGAAAAAACACCGGGCACCCAAAATTTAATGAAATGAGCTAAATTATCTTCTCTTTTGCCAAGGAAATAATTACCTGGCAATATTCTCGCTTACCTCACGGTGAGTCAAATCTGGATGAAACCAATCCAGGCCGTGTGCTACTGGGAATTACAACAGTGGGAGTTATTTGTTATCTTATACGTTTCTGGCTATTTCCCACTCCCTGACATTGACAAAACTACATGCCTGAAGTGGAAATACACGTGCCTCACTCGGCCTCCAAACGAGAATTATGTGCTCAGAATTGGAAAATTTCAGGTTGAAACCCATAAAACTGTAGGAGACGTTCAAAAATATGAATTAAACAATATCGAGAGACGATGTTGTGTATTTCCTGGTGATATATAAACTGTTATTTCAAGTTTACGGTGGATGGAATGTTCAAGGCGATGGAATTATAGTCTAATAGCTATTAGCATATTTGTCTTGTGGTGTGTCCGTGAACTTTATGGTGAAACATAACCACTTAAGAAATCAAAATTTAGTTGATTCATTCATGTCAACTATGTTACTTACTACTTTGTAAATACTTTCCCGATTCTGATTCATATTCTCTATTTTTGCCGTCTTGAGGTTTAAACCCTATATTCTGCTTAATTATTGCTCAAAAAAGTCAAACTATCCCTGAACAGTCCCCGAAGGTGCCTAGGGGTTATTATTGCTCTCATCCTACAATATCAGTGCTCTCATCCTACAATATACTATAAAGAATTGCGAAAATGTGTAGTGATATTCGAATTTGTAAATTTCTATCATTCCTTACGTATTGAAGCTAATTGAGAAGACAAGTTTGGGTTTGTACTTTATCGCTTATGTATTGTGTCTTGTCTTTTCGTTTCACTTTACTTAAATTTATGTTTAAAATTTTAATTTTCAAAGATGTACATAATTATCATAATTCTATGTTCGAAAAAACTTAGTGATTAACAATTGTGTTGAAAAGAAATTTAAAATGAACAATGTTTTGTGTTCCATGAACTGTCAAATAAAAGATAGGACACAAGACTCATTTTATTAGCTCGACAAGGTAATTTGAATGTATTCTGGAAAACGACCAAATTCATCTCAATCCCGAATTGACATGAATGTTTTTCTGTGTGTTTGATGTTTGCTGTTTTCCAGCTTTAGATCTGTAAACCGATTAAAATTAATGTTAATGAGTAATATTTTACTTCTATTTGGAAATAAAATTATCATCTTAACTCGTTACATTCGTTTCACAGGTTTAACTTTTTTCATTGTTTTGAAGTTTTTTTTATTTTGGGAGAAATATAATAATTTATTTCCTTTGATCGTTGAATATCGTTAAAGAAGATTACAAAGATTAGTGCTGGATGATTTTTGATACTTCGTTGGTTTATTTTAATGATTTATAAGTTTGTTATTTCATTGCGCTCTTTAAATTCCGACGCGGAATTGATCGTCGACATTATTATGAAATATGTTAGTATGATACCTGAAATCTAGTTCTCGAACCCTCAGAGGGACTGATTTTAACCACAGTTTTTAACCGCTTACCGCCATTTCCGAAGAAATGGTGTTTGATAATTTCGGCAAACGAGACAAACTAAAGCATTTTTTTTCAATATTATTTACTTGTGTTTAATTTTTTGTCGCAAGGGGAATTAACAGTAAGTTGCTTTTGGCCGCGTATACTTCTTGATGATTTTGTAATCTCTTTCCGCAGATCCTCCTGATTTACAGTATTTATATCGTCCATATTGTTAAATTAGGGAGGAGAATTGTGGGTGTATAAATTCGATTTCATCCGTCATCTCGTCAAACTGTACGGGGAACGTATTCTGCAGTTTTATGTAGCACTCTTCAGGCACATGCACACTGCACGGGACGTACATCTAGACACGGACGCTTCGCCGAAAGTTGAGTCACGAGCTAGTTCACATAGCTAGCAACAATCGCTTTAGTATGGCGAACAGTATGTACGGCGGTTCTTAACTAATCGCACTGAACTGAACGAAATACCGGGTATCACTCACTTGCACTTCATCCGACAGTGGTGATCTTGTGGTAGCGTCTTCGTTTCCACTAGACCTGATTAGCTGAGCGGTAGAGCGTGAGTTTTAATCGTGCTTTGCTGAACTAGGTGAGGATTTTCAGTTGTCGTGTTCCTTATGTATGTATTTATCCTCCAGATAAATGGTGGTTCGGAATCATAAGTTCCCTCACAACCCAACATCTCTCCTTCACAATTCCATCATCCAAGTCACGGTTAGGTGGATGAACATCGCCATACGACGTTATCTTTACTTATGCAAAATCTTAACTATATTTATGCAAAGTGAAGGATCCTTACAGTGAAAATAATACTTAATTTTTATATATTGTGTTGCGATAAAATATTAAACAAGATAATTTTGTTGTGAGAAATAACATGAAAAGTTACTCAGTAAGGAAGTTGTCCATTTTTTATCACGAAGTTTTTGTTAGCAGAAACATTTTATACAAAGAGATGAATGAATTTTTTTTATTTGAAACTTTTTTCTTAGCTACATTGCTTGTCCAGGTGGTAAGAAAATACATTGACGCCGTACCGACGCGACACGCTTGCCTTTCCATTTATGTGTAGACCTAGTCGTGTGAATTGTCATTTGAAGAAAGAATATAATTCTTTTTTTATAATTTATGTTTGAAATAAGAGGGGAAACAATTTTCTTATTCAGCGAGTAAAAAGTTGTCAAAACACCTACTTTAAAACGTTTAGAATTGTCATTGTAAATGAAATATATTTCTTCAGTAATTATTAATGAATTAGAATATATTTGATGTAACCACTTTGTTTATATTGTATGACCCATTGTAAAAATGATTTGATAGTATGTTATTGTTTTTTATATATTTGAGAGTTTACACATTCAATAACAATCATGACAATGTAGTACGTACCATTCGTTTTGTTTTTGTTTTTTTTATCTATACGAAGGACTGGGAGTTAACATTTTCAGTCTTCACTTAAGTTGTTGAACCCTGTACTTGCATTTGGTGATACATATAAAGATATCTAAATATTGCCTTGCATTCGGTCATTAAGTTATTGAATATATTTCGCATGCATGTTTATGATAATGATTTTTTAATAATTACATTAGCTTCGTGAAAATGCCCCTTCTGCCACCTCTACCGTAATTTTTCCACTGCTATACGAGTTCACTATGCTTTTCCGTTCCCATCTTCCAACTCTTGTACTGTTCTTAGAAGACTAGAGATTGTCGACCATTCAAAGTAGCTGTATTTGAGATTGTTAAGCAAACAACCTATCGAAATCTTCGTCTTAACGATGCTGCTTGCCTTAATCTGGAATCGGATTCTGGAATAATCGTGTGTGATAGGGTTTGTGGTTTGCACGTTGTGCGAACATGAGCGTATTGGCCGTACCAACGAGTCAATTAAGGACTCTAAGCTGACCTTCCGTCCCAACGGCCCGAGTGACGAACAAATTTCTGCACTCGGGCGATAAAGCGTGCCGCGCCACGGACCGTCGGAACCAGGCTTTAAGTAACCGCAATATATCCCTGCCACTCCATTTTGCTTTAGGGGATGGAAAACAGATGTGAGGATGACTTTTTAATGAAATGTAGATACCAATTTTCTTCTTGTAAGAAATATTGTGTCAAAGATTAGTTGAATGACTCTAATATTGACAAGAAGGAAATGATAACTATTGCGTAGCGAATGCACAGGGCTATCATTGCATACCAAGTACATTCCGTGATCACCTTTGTACTGACTCAGGTGGAACGCGGAACGGAATGCAGACCCCCCTGCCCTCCCCCCACCGCTTCTCTGTACGTTCGATTATAGACCAGTCTGTTTATGTATGGGTATTTACAAACAATTACTCATGAGATGTTGCGACTGTAAATGTCTCCCATCTTTGAAATAGTTGTAATCATTCGGAGAATATTTACTTCTAATTGTTTCCTGAATATTTAATGAGGTTTTCTAATAATAAATGTGTTTGTTACATGTGTAATGAGGAGCTAGTGGTCTCATCTTATATCATAGTCATAAATAATTATACAACAGCAGAACGTTTGTATCATTTTTACACCCTAGCAATACCATCTTTCATTTTCGTTTTGATATTCGTATCTTGGTCTTTCAATACTTACGCGTCAGGATTTCAATTACAGGAAGAACATCATTGTTGACATCCAAATTTATACTTGGGGTTAAACAGATTGTCTTTTGAATGAATGTTTTTTTTGTCGGGGCAGCCTGTACACCTATAGCGGGTGCGTGGTTTCCGTCTGATTCTATCACAAAGTTAAAATATTTTTTCGTTAAACATTTCACGTTTTTGGACATTTTAGTTGAAGCTTTGAACAAAATGTTTGGATACATATAAAACGACCGAGTTGGCAGCACGCTTCCTATGCATATTTCATAACAAATTGAATAATGTATTTGTCGTCGCATGTGGCTTTGCTGCTGACAAAGTAGCTCCTCTCTTACCTTGGTTCGTAAAAAAATTATAACGGTACGTCTTGCTGTCCAAACGCTTACTTTTTTCATTCTTGAATGAAACTCGGTTGGAGCTTTTCTGCTCAGTCTGTGGCTGGCAGTGTCGTTAAAGGATTTCTGTCCTCCGCTATCAAAAATCTCATTATGCATTCTGAAGTGGTGAAATTCTTCCAAAGTGAAAAGAAGTACATTTCTGGAGAGTTTTCTAGTATACTATTCTTAACATTAAATCAGGAGAAGCATGTTTATTTCGAAACACTTTACATTATTCATGGTTTTCTTTAAATGCGCCTGTGACATGTGTCTCAGTTTAAAGTCAATTGTTTCGATACTCCTTTATGTAAACAATCTTTTATTTCTTTGCTTCAAAATTGTGGACATGATTTTATTAACCTTCGTTGGTTATTGTGTGAGTAGGAATCCGGGATCAGTTTTTTATCCGAGTATCTGTTTCTTTTCAAAAAAGCAGAGAAAATTGTCTACGAACCTACAAAGAACTAGCTTTTTGTCATGTTACATCTTTTGTGATTTCGCCAACGTTTTGAACACTATGCCTTCATCAGGGCTTAGATGTGCACCAGGATTGATTTTCGATTTCTTGAACAAAGGGTTGTTTTCTCTTCTCAATAGGCAGAGATAATCTATTTTTCCTGGTTTATTATCTTCGTCTTACTGAACCGGAAGGCGCAGACTAACTACGGTACGTCACATTATTTAAGCACCTGTTTTTGATCTATAATGTCTAGATGGACCGCTGAATGGAAAGAGATGATGCAAAGCAACTGTAGTATCCCTAAAGGGGTGACTTCTATGTTGTGAATGTTGGAAGTAGAGTTCGATGAGCAGATGGATATCAAGAGTGAAAGAGGGAAGAGGTATTACAATTTAAGTAAGGTATCAAATGCGGGAGTACAACAGAGAACAATAATTCTCGATGACGGAAAAGAAAGGTGTCTGGAAATAGAACAGCTTTTTATATTTTTAAGTGCTACAATTTGGAGAATAGATTCAATCTACGAATCCTTTGGAGACTACTCAAACAAATAACGATTACTTGTTAAGGACTTTAAGGAAATCCTACCTTCATAGACAAGGACAGACGATTGTAATTTTTAGGAAATAAGTAAATGTAATAGGAAAAAGATGTACATGTTGAGCGCTTGGGGGATCGATAAGGGAAATTAAGATGCAAGTGATAGCTAGGAGCAAGAATGGACCGGCGTTCATTCTCTATTTAAGCTTAAGATTCATGCGCTATTAGAGTTCATTCGCAGCAGATGGTGCGTCACCTTGTCGTCATGCTTTTGTCGTTCTCGTCGGCTATCGCTCTCCGACTACTTTCGTTCTGTGGAACGGCATTGTGTGAGAAGCGTTGAAAATCGTTATGAGAACTGGGAGAAATGCTCATATTGGCTTTGGATTTTGAAGGTATTTTTCTTTCCTGTGTCACGGACAAAATTTAAATAGTTCTTTTACTCTTCCAGTTATGTACAAAATATCTCAGGAATTTCTCTAAAACTAATAAATTACTCTAAACTAAACCTCAACGTAGTACATGAAAATATATTATAGCAAAAATGGCAATTTCTCGATTTTAGAATTTTTTAGGATTATTAATTGCTTTTGAACCAATGTTTAGATTGTATAAATTATCATTTTTCTCGTAGCATGTACTGTAACTCGTTAGTTTGAATGTATATCGCTCGTGTTTCCTTTATTGTGAGACCGTGCGTGTATGAGAGAGAGAGAGAGAAAAGTGCATTAGTCACCTGCTTCCATCTTGATCGTAAGGATAGCGCATATATACAAAAAAAAAAGGATTTTACCAATTGGCTCGTCGAAAGCCGCTCCATGAATGAGAGAGCAGTGACTTAAATGACGAAGATAGAAATCTATGGGAGTGTCCTATGTGAATCCTAATATTGATTCATAGGACACTCCCAATGTTTTGGATTTCCTAATAGTAGCTAATCTTTGGACTTCTACGATAGATGGATGGACATGAATATCATTGTTGATAGTTATGCTAAAATAACGAGCTCTAAACAAGTTTTATTGAATAAAATAGATCACGATATTCAAAATAATATTAAAAATATACTTGAAATACGGTTCAACTAATCGGATGAATGGAATTGGTTTTGTTTGTGAACATATTCACCGAAATGAAATTCAAAGTTAGTTCCCTCTCAGAAATGTAGAAATGACTTGGGTCGCTGCTATAGGCGTTGTAGAAGTCTGGAACTATTGGCAAGGGATCGTGCCCCATGCTGTCTTCTTCGAAACTGGAATTTTGCTGTCAATCGTTTCAGCGCATACTTTGCTAATCTGAAAATATTAAAATTGTGAAAACTCGTTCAACCTTCTCAGCTCGAGGGCCGTACAGTCGACGCAAACCCGTGGGTCGTAGTCGACCGACCCTGCCTTAACAATTAGAGACTAACTGTTGAAATTTCCTTCTTCAATCCTGTTAAACGACAATTACTCGGAATTCACGATTCACTTTTATTTAACGCGCGTGATGTGATTTGTTCATTGTGATTAGAATATGAGGAAAATATTCCCAAAACAACTTCCCTATCGTTTTGATTTACTTTATTCTCGAATTATCTGCATCCTCCTTTTGAATGAATCTGCATGACACTCAGTCTTCACCTCTGAGGGCCATCGTCTCAAAAGGGATGGTATTCTCTTCTTTCCCTTTTCTTTCGGCTGGACACTGAAATCCATGTTTAACCCGCCCTGTCCTTTATGCTACTCATCTAACCATTCCTCACCTAACTCTGATCACAATCGTATTGCACCGTATTTCATGAGGCTGATAACACTTATGTACAACTTGCATGATCAAGCAAGTATTTTGTGTGTTTTCGTAATGTTCCTGGTTGGTTAAGTTGCTATTAGGTAAATTAAATGTGTTCCCTCAACAGCGCGATTTTGTGGTCGGAATCATTTAAATCACGTTACGAAGAAATTGCTGTTTCGTGTTCTCGAGCACCAATTTCGTCGAGTCGAAGCGGATATCGTCTAAACTTTCGCTTCCTACTGGAGGCTGAAGTAAGAGTACCGCCTTCATGAATGAAACTACTTAGTTTACTTAATTGATTGACAGAAGCCAGAGAAAAAGAGTTTGAGCCGCGAAATCGTTTAAACGGTAGAAGCCGCGCCACTGTACTCGAAAATTGTAATTATAAGTTATCTATGGACGCATTTATGTTTACCTCGTAAAACCTAGGATAAATATTTTTGCAGATGTATGAAACTATTTCTCAACTACGTGAAGAAGATAGCATATTATTTCTGACGAGTGAATTTAGAAACTAAATTGCTTGATTTACCCTCCTTGTTTGTGCCTCGCGAGTGTTGTGTTTATTTTGTAACTTTACGAGTAAGATTCTATGTGCATTATATTGAAGCGATGGCGTCATGTGGTGAGCATTCCTAACCGTTGGAGTGTGTCGCTGCAGGTGCGAGCAGCGAACAAAGCGGGCGCAGTTTGTCGGACATGGCTGGTCGTGGTCGGTGTGGAGGCGGCGGTGGGCGGCAACAAGCAAACGGCGTGGAGCGGGGTGGAGCAGGAGGCGGCACGGCGCCAGTCGCGGCGGCTGCGACGAAGCGAGGACGCTGCTAATTATGCGGTGGTCGTCAACGAACCCAGGTTCCTCCTCCTTGACGGCAATCTCGCATCTCCATAGATCTCTCCTCATCTTCGCTTCCATCCCCATCTCACCATTTTGCCACTCCATGCCTTTTGGGTGCCTCCCCTCGTTGCTTCTTCTTGTGAAATCCCTGCCCCTCATTCCTAGTTCCCATTTCTTCACCTCTTCATCTGATCCACTTGACAGCTCCTTCTTCGTTTTACGCTTTGTTCACGAACGTTCCTTCGGTGTCCCGTGGTAAATCCTTGTGCTGCCGTTAATCCAAGCGTGGGTGTCATCTTGAATGCACTCGTTCCTCTCTGCATGCCTTCCTATCGTCTGCGTGCCGCCGCCGAGGTCGTCTCCGGCGCCGGCGATGCTGCTGACGGTGCGCTTGAGCAATCCGTCATACCTGACAGTGTAGGATCTTGCGGGGATTTACCAAGGCGAGTGGCTGCCTGCCGGCAGACGGACGGGTGAACCAACGAACAAACGGAGTAGGGACATGCCGGGCGGTTTCTCTCTGAGCCCTTTCGCCATCTCTTCCGACAGTCCCCGCCTCCCGTCTGCGTGCACGCCCTTGTATTCATTTTGTTTCCTTCCTTTCTTCTGCCGAGACGATTTGGTGGCCTTGTCTCATCCGTCCCTTGTGAGTGGTTGGAATGCCTCCCATTAGTCGTTTTCTTCTCTAACTTATCTTTTACAGGCTATAATGGGAGCAGTTCGTGTGGTCCCTCTCGCATATGTTCATGGGAGAAATTTAAGCTCCTTGCAGTTTACATACTCCTTTTTACATTTTGTTTTATTCATGACTTGTTTTAAAGCTATTTTTAAAAGATAATATTCTAGAGAATCTATAAATTTCAAGGAATTAATGCAATTTCTCAAAATTGACTTCAAAAACTCGATTGTATCATTTGTTTCGCTTACTAAATACTACGAAAGCGTATTGAAAGCACGTGTCGTGTGTCGGGGTTGCACAAAAAGGAGGTGAAATGAGACAAATCAAGAAGCAAGTAGAATGAATTTTCATTTAGGGGTCGTGATATATCGTAAATTAGCCCACGATGCGTCTCTGTTCCTTTCATGAATGAATTCATGTTTGCGGAAATGAGCTTTTGCTGGTTGTTCTAAATGTACAGCCGACTACGTTAGAAAATGAGCGCACTCGATTCTTAATATTTCACTAGCTGAGTCGCGGCGATCACTTGCGTAAATAAAGTGCAGAATAAAGAAAACATACAATTACTTCTTTACGGATAGAACCATTGTAGATAAGAAAGGTTTACTTAAAATAATACACTGTTGCCAAAAATTCGAGGAATTCAATATTTCCTCAATTGTTTAAATTATATTTAAGACGCAAAGTGAAATAACACGAGCTCAGATGAATTTGTGTGAGGATAAGGTAGGAAAAATATTCATTTAGTGCAGCGTACAATCTCTAAAACTTGTCCGAAGTGTCTTCGTTTTTTGTTTAATTTATCATTAGATTTAAGATTCTGTCTTTATGATAAAATTAGAAGGGCAAAATTTCAATGCGTGATCAGTGAAATTCAGATTTTGGTTCACGAGTGAACGGGGAAGAATCGTTTTCGCCTTAGTCAGTCACGAAGATACTTATTAATTCAGTCCTGGTTTCCTTTTACATATTTTGGTGTGTAGTTTGTCACCCTGTAAAAGAAATAAACAAAGTGGAATGTGTGTTACCAAATATTATCTTCGGAGATTATTACTATAGCTCGTGGCTGGGATTGGAATGTTTTTTTTAAATTACTTCGTATTAATTCATTTTTAAATATACGGCACATGTCCTGACTAAGATTTGTTTTAAAGGGACCACTATGCAAAGAATTCCGTTCCGAAAGACCTTGTTTCTTATCGTTGGCGTGCTAAAATTACAAATTGAGATGCAAATTCGCAGTGGACTGGTGTGGTCATGAATAACAATTGTCAATGTAACTGCAGTTGGTACGCATGTGTATAGTGTATCCACGAGAACATCGAACGTTTGTTAAAACAGTGTGTATTGGGTTTTCCCATCCTTTAAAGTGAATTTTAATACTCTGTTGCGGTCGGTGTGCTGCGGTGGAGTGGCACCGAGGATGGGAAATGCGCGAGGGAGGAAAGAGACGAGGAAGGAGGACGGGGTACGGGAATGACGGAATGAGGTGGGGAAGGCAAGCGGCTGACGACGGTCGACAGCTGCTATAGCTCCCCTCCACGAGGAGCCTTGCTAAATCCCGTCCGCCCTTGCTTACGTGATAATGAGTGTGCTGCGTTCCCCGGCGTATTCTCGAGGAGACATGTGCTGCAAATGAAAGAACGAGATTCTGTAGAAAGATATTCCTCAATGAGATCCGAGTATCTTAATCGTTTCACCTGTTGTGCGCGAGCTGCACCGGAGCGAATTTCTGCTCGGCCCACTTCGTCTTCCAACGGGAACGAGAGAACTTTGTGTCATTTATTCGAATGGTTTCACCGGAAGCGTGTTAAGCCACATCCTGAATTTTTATGAGCGCGACTTGTTCTTGTTGCTGTGTTTCCAGATACCGAGCGGATGGAATTCTTTTGATTTTTTTGTTCGGTAGAAATGGAAGCAGGGCGATAGCAAGCCCCGGCGATTGTTCCCTCCCTCCCCAATCGGAAAGGATTCGGCGCCGTATGTTGTTGATACTGCGCCCGTCCACAGTATACACGCAATAGCTGTACAGCAATCTCTTTGCCTTTGCCTCTTTCGCGCGCAGAGACAAAGTTCCTGTTGGTGCTCCGAAAACTCGAGCTCTCCAGGTTTCGTGAATTGATTCTTGTTCATGTGCAGTTAAACATTCCTGTACGACGCGAGCACCTGATATTTTAGAAACCTTTTGTTTGCAAGAGGGCGGGTGTGAGAGAAGTGGAAGGATTCTCGTTGCGTGTGCGCTATTAGTTTTGATTAAAGCTTGCATGAAGTAACATGGTCGTCGAAGTTTGTGATCGTTCTCTCTGTAAATACCTAGAAGAACAGTTTTGAGCAGCGACTTCGTGTTAAGCGGTTATGATGGGCACGTGGACTGTGAATACTTCGTCAAAACTTTTTGACGTGTTGGTATCAGAATAGTCAAACCCAGAGATCAATTTATTTTGCAGGATGGAGTGACAGTGTAATAGTTTCATTTTTTGGTGGGTGGCAATTGCTATCTTCGTTCCTTCCTTAATACCATCTGTAATACGAAATCTTGAATACTTCTTCGCTCCTCTTAAACGTACTCGATAACTACTTCCAAGCATCATCTTTTTACCCGTGTGCTAATTCATGTTTCATAACGTGTATTACGTATGTTAATAAGATAACAAAAATGAAAATTTTTGCTGGATATGAGGGGTTTAAAGTTGTGTTCTGAATGAAATTATATCTACAAATTAACCCTCTATATAACTCCAAGACGATCACCATATTGTCATCAAAAACTAAGTTTACTGAAGGGAACTTGATTGTATTATTTATCATTTTAATTAAGTACAACTGTTCGAGTTTTTCTGGCATATGCCACTATTTGCATTTTCTTGCTCAAAATTTTAAATTAGTGTATGTGGAGACTAAGTTCCAAATCATATATTTCTATTGAAGAAACTGGAAATAAGTGTTACAAAATATTGGGTTGATATTTTAAAATACAATGAAATTTTGCTTTGGCAAGTTCTTTTATACGTTTGAAAATCATGTTAGTGGATGTGTGGAGCATTTCTAATAACTTTTACGCATATTAAAGTTCCGCCTTTTTGTTCATATCCTTTCTATTCAGTCTTATACTTTGTTGTGAAGAAATTATTAAACTATTATTCCATTCAAAAAATTATTCTGAAATTTCATGGAATTTGAACAGTTGCATTAAAACGAGAATCGTGTATCTGTAACTCGAGGTTTAAGATCAAGAATTCATAAGGCTGTGATAATCAGTTGGTTCTATTTATAAAAAAAATACACTCTTCGTCAAAGTAAGCTCGATTAGTTTTTCATTATTCTAAGTTTTACCAATTATGATTTGAAATGTTTATAACTTATTGGTGGCATGAGCACATGATTATAGTAATATTATGCAGCGTTTTTTTTTAATCCAATATATAATTCGATGAGTTTATGAGATCTTGTTTAATACTCAAGATACGCTGAAGAAAAAAATTTAATAGAATAGTTGATGTCATTGAACTTCATGAGATCATATTGGTTGTCACCAGACTACGTCATATTTTACTCTTACATCTTTTATTTCCTTTTTTTGCAAATAGACTTGTATGTATATCTTTTTATCCGTATACAGTGGTCAAATGTCCTTCATTTCCGATAGAGTACCACGCAAACGAATCTTTATGGATTGTTTGTATTTTTTGCTTTAATGCTACACCATCGCTGAGTCAGCTGAAAGCAAATCACACATCCGTCCATTTTTCCATTTGTGAAGATTCAAATAACTGACTGACAGCGTGGACTGTCTCCCTGAGTTTTAATGGGACCCATGTAAGCGGCTCTGTCTCGTTCAGATAGAAATGCAGAAAATTGATATAGTGGGCTGACTGGGCAAGCTTGTTGGTTTCTATTCACGGTAAGTGATATATTCCGATTTTACAGGGTGATTAATATATCTTCCCCCTATATTACAGATAATATTATCGTCGCTAACTGGAAGCACCTTTTGCGAAAATATGTTTATGGGAACAATTTAATTCCGCTAATATTTTTGAAAAGCTTTCAAATGTTATTTCTATACATTCTACATCTTTCTTCGTCTAATTTTTTATTGTTGTATCTTTCCTTTCACGGCGTCGACAAAGGCGCTTACAATAATTTGAAATTTTTATTTCGCCGAATGTTCTCGCTGATGCTGTCTCTACGATGAACTTGGGAGTTGCTTGGTTGATAGACATCAGGGATGAAACACACACCTTACTCAGTATTTTTACCCACAAACTTCGGCGCAGAGGCTCGCGGCCGCCCTTACCTCTTCCGTCAAATTTAGTTAAGAACACACTGACACCAACCAACCATTAAAAAATTTCCGGAAATTTTTATTCTCAAATTAAAATGTTATGGTTCTTCAGTGTTTAATTGGTAGATATTCTTTCGGTACATTTGTATTAGCTTTCAAAATGAAAGTATTAACGTATCTTTTAAAGAAATAAATAGAATGAGTTTATGATTTCGTTCGAGTGTTGACTGAAACTGAAATTGTGTTTTCCATCATGTCCTTACTGCCCAGTATAGAGCTTCGAGGATGTCTACTTATTTGTTAATTTGCATTATGTTATTGGAGAATAAATGGAAAAGAGTGTCATGATTCCAGAAAAAGAGTGCGTTTTGGGAATGGATGAAAACTGTTTGGGATGGAAACGATTTAAACATTTGCTTGGGATCATGGTTTTGTGCAATTGAACAATCGTATCTTTTATATCCATGACGAAATACTTGAAGGACTAAAAAGTCTTTCTACATTCCCTCAGAACATAAAACGAGGTACACGATTAAAAATATGACGACCAATAATAAGTGGGTGAGATAGAATACATTAGGTGCCTCATGGACTAAAAGAGTTGTGTGAAGGTGCATTTCAAAGTAACAGCAGGAGGTTCCTTGAGGGGGGAGCTCCGTAACTAAACGTTATGCGTTCAGTTTTTTTGTAACTCTCAGACATATTTTACTGATGTTACAGGGTTTACGACTTAATACTGAGTTTAACGAGTGATAGAATATTGGGATGAATTTGTAAGTGCATTGTTATGTGAAATAATTCTAATATTTTTGTTGTGTAATACGTAGTGATAAGTGAACTACTTTTTTTCGACAGTTAATTGCTAGAGAGGAAGAAAAGCCAGTGAAGCGAATTGAGATGAGCAAGTAGGAAGGAAGAGGCGGTTGCGGTATTGTCACGCTTGAAGCGAAAGATATGAAGGAGTCAAAGTGATCACGCACTGAAGTAAAATGGGCTTGAGAAAAGGACAGCAAGTGGATGGAAATGCTCTTAGTACTATGGAGATGATGCAAAATACTGTAGTAAATGGAGTCGCAAAGAATTATTTTCGTGGGGTCCTGTACGCCTTGCCTTACGAATGGTATGAGTTGCGGACGCTGTGTTGCTCAGACTCAGGGTGTAAAAGTGAAAAGGATGCGTTGGGTTGAAAAAGCGTGGTGAAAGAGTTAGCGAAGAGCCTGTGCAGGAAAAGGCGAAATGAAGGTTGAGGACTCGAAGAGGAGGAAACGCCCTGCCCTTCGCGCCCCGGTGGCTCGCCCGCTTAAAATTTTTAATTTCCGCCTGTGGCCTCACTCCCTCATCTGGGTGGCGCCTCTCATTATGCCACGTTATGCTAATGGGTGCGGACCAGCGACCGGGCACCCGATGAGCCACGTAGTCACCTGACCACCGGTCCACGACTACCGCTCCCGCTTCCACCCCCGCGTGTCTCTGTCCTCACAGAAGCCTCATCGCCCTTTCTGCCCCTTGGGTGCTCCTTCGTTAAGAGGAAGCAGCTTCTCTCAGCCGATAAATGAGGGACAGCAGTAGGAATGGCATCTACTCCGAATCAACTAATCGTCAGACGAAGAGCCATGTTGCGTTCAAGTTTCCCTTTAATCGAACATTTTCCCATTTACTCTAGGGTGTGTTGTTGACCTTTTTTATGTTTTATGTATGTTTATGTATAAATATATAAAACTTATTTTTATATGATTTGGGATATTTAAATTAATGTTTTAAACGTAATATTTAAATATGATCTGCATCTGGACCTCTCAATATAATTATAAGAGTATCGCAAGGGCTTGGCCAATAAAAGTAACTTGTTAATAACTTGCCAACAATAACTAAGTATGCTAGTACTGTTCATATTATTAAGTTTGATTTTTATGNAATAGAAGATAGTGTGCATCTCATGTTTCTCATTGTATTTGGAATCTTCCACCCACACGAACGTCCTTAGTCGCGAATTCACATCCAATGACGGTGTATCCAGTGACGGTAAAGAGAAAGAGAGAAGTAGGAACAGAAAGAAAACAAAAATCTGTTGTTGTATTTCACAATTTCATTTGAATAAATTAATGAAAGAGATTTCAGTTTTAGTTATATTTGTCGTAATCTGAAATACGTTTTTTGTAATATTAATCTCGGATCACGATTTTATATGCTGCACGATTACAACCAGTGTTATATTGTAGATCATTGTATTATTAGAACATGTAATTTATTAGTTGCTTGAGTGGTTTAATGTGATTTATAACACGAGAAATAAAATTTTGTGTTATTAATTCATATTTTATACCAAAGTTTTCTATATTTATGTAATTTCTTTTGACATATTTGAAAAAATAAAAGAATCACAAATTATGTGAAATTACGTTAGACAATACACGTGAAGAGAGAGGGAAAGAAAGAAAGATAGAGAGAAAAAGTAAAACAACGATAGAGAAAAGCGAGAGAAAGAAAGAAATAGGAAGAAAGATAAAGAAAAGAACCTATGGTATTAATATGAGTTAATACATTTCAATTTGATTGGAATAAATAAAAGGGATTTGTCTTTTTTTATTTATTCAAATCTGAAATGAGGTTTTCATATTATTGATCTCTGATTATTTTTTTTAGATTATACGATTACTACTAAATTTTTATATCGTGGATAAATATGTCACTAGAAGATATAATTTATTTGTGCCTTAAGTAGTTATATATTATTTATAACTCGAGAATTAAACTTTTGTGTTATTAGTNAGACAAACGTTTTCTATATTTATTTAATTCCTTTTCACATATATGAAAAACTTAAGAGAATCGCAAATATTGTGAAATTACTTTCGACAATACACATCATTTGTAGGCAATGAGATTTGATTTCTTTATTTCACTGTATAAATATAAGAAATTATAGGAATATTTATAAGTAATTTGTGATTCGAATTATACCAATTCCATACGATATCTTGCAATTATATTCAAATCCGGTTAAAAACTATATTTTATCACAGTATTACGCAAACGTTTTTTACAGAAACTAATATCGTTTACATTGCCTACGAAGACCTTGTGAGACAACGAATCTCGAGATGTCGTTTAAATATAGAGAATGGTAAAGTTTATTGAAGTCAAGAATATACAGAATATTTTTGTTATAGAAGTCCAAAATGTGTATAATAAAAAAATACAAAATATTTCTTTAATAGCGGTGTAATGAAACATTTTATCTCGTTACGATTTATCCGCCGCACGATGTCTTCCAAATATGGGCGCCGTTTCAAATAGACCTACGATTGGTCGAACGAAGCTTCCCCAGTCGAAGGGGAAGCAAGAGGAGAGAGGCGTTGCAAACCTAACAGATCCAAAACTGGTCAGAGTGTGGGACTTAGAAAAATAACATAAAAGGGCCCATTTATCAGTAGTGTACATAATTGCTTCATTTTACTCATCGTAACTTTAGAACCCTTGTTTGTTTGGATAATAAGTAATGCATTTAAATAGTGATGTATTGTTGACCTTTGTTGTACCTAGCTGATATTGATTTTCTTGTGTGTTACAATTGACGTGTGCCCATTGCTTTTAAGTTGTATCAGTTTGCCTGAGGATGATTCACAAAATGGATTGAAATGTTGTATGTTATTATATTTATTTATGTTTTAGAGGAAATATATGTCATTGTCTAATATATCTTAAAAATATATCAAAAGAAAATATTCCCATTTTCATAAAAGTAAGAAATGATGTGTGTTTCTCGACTGTGTGAAGTTGTCTGTGACTTAAAATTTATTCACGGAACAACGACCTGCACTTAACGGCTGTCGCTTTTCCCGTATCCCTTTTTAGCTGAGATACGCACAGCTTTTGTGATGAGTGTTTATTTCATATGTTATATTTCTTTTTCATGTTATCACTCTTTGAGTGTCTATCCTATATTGAATTACGACTTATTTGCTTACATTTCTGTCGAACATTCGGGTTAGATTTATTCAATTTCTTAGGACCGCTAGTAAAAACAAATAAATTTCTTTTCATCGTTACGCGTCGTTTGAGTTGCACTTGTCTCACCATAATCGAGTTCTTCATTTCACTGTAAATAATACATACCAAATAATAAAACTTCAGTAGGATATAGACCAAACGAAACTCCTTATATTATAGGTTGCGAAATATCGAAAGGCGGTGGCTACCTCCCTCACTCTGTCATCCACTTCATTCCGTGATGTCCAGACCCGGAGATGCTCTTTGACACATCACCTTTCCCTCACACCAACAACATTACCCTTGGCGACCGGAATGATTCAACTACTTAATAATTCGTATTGCTATTTTTTAACGTGCCAGTAAAATACAAATATATTTTATTTGATATTCTGCTCAAAATTCTGAGGAAAATCGTACCATATTCAAGCATTGTATATGTTGACGACTGCTGTGTAACTATCTCCGTACAAAACAAAAGGACACCGATTTCTTGAAAACGGTTGTTTGGTATCACGTTTCTCAAAATTTTGTGCAGAATCAAAAATTAAACAATTTTTTTGTCTTCTACTTACGCGGTAAAATAATACTTTGCACTAAGAATCATCCAATAGGTGAATCATTCCGGCCGCCAAGGAAAATAATGCTAGTGTGAGTGAAAGGTTATGTCAGGGAGCATCTCTCGGTCAAGACGTCTCGGATCGAGGAAGCGGCGACCGAGTGAGGGATGTAGCCAGCCGCATTCTGATACTTTACTACCTATGATAAGTCATGGAGAGAAGTCAATCAATAATTCATCCGATGACAAGTTCTTATAAAAGTACAAAAACTGCAAATACCTGAAATACATGTTCAAGTAAACATCTACAAATGAAATCGTTTCCGAAGAAAAATAATGATATTATGGCACCATTAAAAAATTGTTTTATATTGTAAGCCGTATTTCTCTCGGAAATCAGAGCTTTACTTTTGGAATAATCTTCCATGAATTGCACTTGCATTGGCAAGTGTAAAGTTATCCAGCAGTCGAGTGAGCGAACCACACGGCCAGTGACTGTTATCGAAGTGGGACGCATCAACGTCGTGTCCCGGCTCCGGGGAACCTTTTTCCAGCGACTCGCAACCGCCCGCTAGTGCACGCGCTCAAAACAAAAGTGATTACTGCGTTTCGAAACAATACGCCACAAAAAGTGCGAAAAACACGTTCTGGGCGCGAGATGTGATGCCGTAATGTGAACATTCATCTCCGTGTTTGATCGCGGCTGGCAGCGTGGTTCTCCTCTTTTCTCCCCATCCACCCTTCACTCTCTCTCTCTCTCTCTCTCTCTCCCTCTGTGCGAACGCTTCCCTTGTGACGACGAGTGCAATACAGCGCTCGTATTTGTTCAGAGACGAGAATGGAAGCGGAGCGAGGCACACACACAAGAATAAAATATCTGGCGACAGGTCATGTCTTGCTGCTGAATGGCTTTAGAGCTGAATCGTTTATTGTGGAGCACATGAAGATCACTCCACTATTTGCTTTTCGATTTCCCACACACGTATTTCTGACTTTACCCCCACATTAATTCGTTATTTACTCAAACATTCGAGCTGCGTTGATTGGTGAAAGAATTTAGGGAACAAACTGAGTTGTCTGAAAACACGTGTTCATTTCAAAAACCTTGAACTGAGACCCATGTTGTTGTTTTTCTAATTTCAAGCAATAATTTTCGATAAAATCTTTGGGTTGAGGAATAAATCCTTTTAGTGGATGTATGAAAAAGTGTTTAATGGCAAGTGATGTTGATTGGTTCGAGTACACATAGATGTATACTAACACTGAATTTTAATTGCGAGAGATTGAAATAACTGAATCGCTCTAAATTTCTGGAAACTATCTCTGAACTTCTGAGAACGTCATATATGTTCCCAAAGAACATAACGTTGTATTTTCCAGTACGCTGATCCAATGATATTATCACAGAATTTTCTCTTAATTTAACAAGTAACTATTAAATATTAGTGGGCTACGAACAGAGATTTTTTATTTTTTCCATCCATTACAAGTTCATCGTGTGATAAAAAACTGTTGATTTTCGTAGTGCGGAGATGGTGAGCAAAATATCTGCTTTTGTTGTTGCATTTATTGTAACGACAAAAACTAAATATACTCGAAGTTTCCAGTTTCGTTTAACTTTATACGGAAACAACAACTTACAGGAATAAATTCGTTTCATGTATTCCCTTAAGAATCATTTACAAGTAATAAGATTTTCCAATTTTGTTCCGATTGCGATTCTTTTTCTGAGAATTCGCTGCATATTTTGAGTGTGAGGAGCGGAGGGATCTTGTATACAATTGAGGAAATCTCCAAAGGTTTGTAATTAATATTCGTTGAATTGTTCCGGGTTAAATGAAGAACAATGATGAGAATAGCATTTGAATTATTGTTTTCCTCTTACCGTAAAATGTTTATCAGTCTCATAGTTGGTAGATGATGAACACCAGTCATTGCACGTTTTAGAACGGAGAGGCAAATTAATAATTATAAAACATATTTTTTTGTATATTTTACTCTTCAGATTTTGAATTAATTTTCTTTTACATTAACACATATTTCATTTTACCATTACATTTTCAAGCTCTCTGGTTTCGAAAATATAAAAGTGTGCTAAATTATCTTAAACAATGCCCATATTCACAAAATCGATTCGTTTAGTCGTGCAGACGAAGTCTTCAACCAGACAGTAGTGCCGTGTTTTATGTCCCTATGACGTCACTGCCGCAGCCGACACGGGTCAGCAACGCCGGCAGTGAACATCGCGCCTCGCCGGCTGCGTCGCCTTCGTAGGGTGGTGCATATTACCTAATTGTCACTTCACGCGCGGCTGACCCATGCATTAGCATGTGATAACGAGGGGACACGGTAGGCGGCCACAATGCGGCGCGGCCGCTCCGCTGGAACGAACCTCAGGCCGAACTCTGCCCGTAGGGTGAGGGGCGAGCTTGTGTCCAGGGATCTTCTTGAGAAGAGAAAATAGTATTGTCTTCGTTAATTTTCGTGTGAATGCGTGTGATTCTCATACAAATAATTATGGTCTGATTGTATCACTTCTTTGTATTTTCTGCTNTTTTTTTTTTTTTTTTTTTTTTTTTTTGTGGGTTGGAAATAGGATGTTCTGTTATCCCAATTTTCAATCATAGTCAACAAATGCGAAGTGTTTGCTTTCCTCTAATTGCATTTAGAATATCTATATATTAAAAAAATGAATGTTTGTTTGTATGTCCTTTATGCCCTCCTATACCATTCTTCCGATTGTAATGAAACTTTGGCAAGGTGTTGTACACACGCCCGCAAAGATTTCTGAAAAGAACGTAGAAAATTTTATTAAAAAAATAAAAATAAAAAAGACCGATATTACTGTTGAATACATAATTCTTTAAGACGCAGAAGAGCAGAGTCAAACTCTCAATGCCTCTTAAGTCCATGATCACCATGTATGACGAAATATATTTTTTGGGGGGAAGGGAATGAGAAGGGGTAAGAAGAAATTAAAAAATTAACGAACGTGACTGATATTAATATTGAGATCATAGTTTTCGGGGCCGCTGAAATCATTAATGACATTCCCGAAGACGCCAAAGCCCACAATCTGCCGGTATAAACTCCAGTACCCTTAGAGAAGGGGAAGCCATGCAAAAATAATCCAAAATGACAGATACCAGAGACGCGTCCACAGTTTTCGGCGTCGCCGAGTTGGTAGTAAAAACCCGATATCGTGTAAGTCTAAATTCAACCCTCATCGAAGAATGACGCCTCTAGCGACCTTTGGGAAGGGGGTGGTATTGGGTTCATGTGTACAAATAATTGAAAACTAAATTTGAAATATAAAAAAAATGAAAATTGCATCGGATCCGTAGTTTTAGAATTGATGAAATGTTTAATTAAACTATTAATGCCGTTAAGTCAAGTTCAGATCACGTAGGAGCATGTAGTATCCTTTAAGTTGGGGGTGGAAAGGATGAGAAGTAAAAATAATGTATAAAGACCTATATTAGGGTCGAGTCAATGGTTTTTGTGTATTCTGAGATGAATAATTGTAGTTCAATGACATTATGTATTTTTTCAGACTACATGAGGTGCACGACACACCTAGATGTGAGACACGAAAAATTATCGAAAATGTTCGCTAAGAAAAGATTTGGAAAAGGAGTGAAATGAAGGTTTGAAAGTCCTGTGTTTTTAAAGTTGAAAATATTAAATTGGATATTTAGGTTAGCTGTTTGATTTGCGGATCTGGAAGCATAGTGAGATACCTGTNGATATTTAGGTTAGCTGTTTGATTTGCGGATCTGGAAGCATAGTGAGATACCTGTTTATGTTTGTGTTTTGTTTCTTCATTGTTTTGTTTTTTGTTCATTTATGTACTGTGTACAATGAGTCATGTAGTCAATATAAATATTTATATTGTCATACCACTGGGCATTGACTAACTATCGTTTCATTATTAAAACTTGCGATAGTTATTTTTCCACAGAAGTAATTTCTGTATATAGTTGAAAACATTTCCAAGTAGTCTACGTCAACAATTGTGCAATGCATTGTCCAAACATGAAAATATTCATGTCGAAAATCAGTTGTGAATAATGACGTCAAACCCATGACCAGCCTCTATACCTACTTCTAGGGAAGGAGATACCATGTAAAAATTATCGGAAATCACAAGCGTGTTGAGTTTTACTTTGTTGGTATCGCTGAGCTGATAGTTACGNAAAAGATGTGTGTATGTGGTGGAGGGGGGCAAAATTCATTACTTATATATATATATATATATATATATATATATATATATATATATATATATATATATATATATATATTTTTTCTAAAATTAAAATTGTCCAGGACAATGGTTGTTCTGCCAGCTTCCTTTCTTTCTCTCAACTGAGTTTCTATTGTTTCATCCTTGTTTGCACTTCTTATGAGCGTCCTTTATCTTCAATCTTCGCGGTTTGTGCAAACATTTAATTCTGTGTTGTAAGGAGTTATTCGAGTACATTGAAGTGGCGGTATGATTATATCTGGGCAGAGAATAAATAAATGAAAGTATAACTCGAGTTGAATCCAACTCGAACCCCTTGAGCACCTCCAAAATCCTGGTGATCTACTAAGTTTGTTATGTAATTTTTGGTGTTTTAGGAGTCATTCACCGGATTAGAGAAACCTTTCCGTCACACTTTTCCTAACATTGTACGATATCCATCTGGAAAGAAATGTCAGTTCTGCATATGTTCTGCTTACGTCGATGTTTTATGCAACGGAACAAAGTAATTCGGAGTTGTTTATTTCACATGATACATGTTTTTAAATAGTACGAAATGTATCTGGGATAACACGAAAACATATACGTTTTTAAATTCTAGGAAATACCGTTCATTATTACTGTTCCTTCCCTCGCAAATAAACCGCAACAATAATAACGGATATCTTCAGTGCGTTTCACTCGATAATCTGATAATTATGTCAACTTTTTCTTTATTTCTAAAATATTTTAAATTCGGTATTTTAAATGTGACTCGGGATTTCGGATTTTTTCGCAAACATTCTGCTCAGTAGACAGGAGTGATAATTTCTTGTTCTTTATTCAACATCCATACTGTAATGCTACAAACCCCTTCTACAGAATCCTAATGAGAATAATGGCACCACAGCGTAGATGTTCCTAATAAACCACTCTTGTACTAAATAGTTTCGTGGTGACGAATCAAATAAATAAGATCCCAAACAAAGGATCGAGTACCATATCGATGCCTCCGGGTAACAAATGATTCAATCGCCACCCAACTACTCCTTATCCTGATTCTGTTTTTATCATCACTTACCCAAGCCCAGTTCACTTGGTCCTATTAGTTGGTTTGTCGGGAACAGGGCTGTCCGCTGAAATCGAAATTCCCTACCAGGATGGAAATAATACGGGAAATAACTACACCTGTTAAACTCAAAAGCATCGATCGATTCGTTCTGAGGCCGACCACGAATTTTAATGACAAGACCTGGTTGTTGTCAGTACAGTATTCCATTAAATAAAAATCAACTTTTCACAGAAACAAAAGCGTCAAAAAATCCTTACTTCCCAAAAACATCCTAAAATAATAGCACACTTAATTTTATACCATTTATGATACTTTTAATGTTTTCATTCTTGTGCGCTCTGTTCCCAAATTACGTAGCATAAAAGATCTTTCACCTTCGAATCAAATTAATAGCAACACAAATTTTTAAATTGAAATCCCACTTTGAATTTCCCAACAAAAAAACATTTACGTCGGTTTTTGTCCACAGAATTATTTGTCATTGACTTCAATATTTAGAAACATGAATTTCTAATTCACTGAACACAATAATTTCCGCTATCAAAATTAATCCCTTCCAAAATCGTACATTTATCCCACAAAGAAAGTTATTTAGTCACTTTAAATTAATTCTTAAAACCCGCTAAAATCACAGAATTAAACTACCTTTTTTTCAATTGTCCTTTGGGTTTCCTTCAATTTATTTTACATTACAACAAAATTTTTAAAAAAATACATCATCAAACACTTCACGTAATAACGTAAAAAAACGTACTTCTTCTTCGTCCCACTTTAACTTCAGCTAGTCAACAAGTCTTTGTAAGTCATTTGTCCTCCAATCAGCTGTCTGGAATTTGTCACGTCTCGTCATTCCGTCAAGGGTCATTGCGTTTCGTCAAACAAAGAGTAGTAGTCTCTGTGTGTTTCTAATCTAACGTCGCATTAACAGTGTTTCTATCCCTGAGTCTTTACTTCATGTCTACACGTCAAATTTAAATGTCCGTTCGTGTCATACCAAGTCAATTTTTTTTCTCGATCCCCTTAATTATATTAAATACGGCTCTTATCACGTGTGATCAGAGTAAGTAAAGCGTATTAATGCACTTTCTGATGGCAGTAAAAATCCCTAGAATCAGGGAATCTCGAACATAAGATATTCAAACGAAATTCTGCGTCTAAACAGACGGAACGAGCGGTGAAAGAGGAAATACAAACATCTTTTAGGACCTAACTCAGTGAAAGAAGTGTTTCCCTTTCAAGCTGCCTCTGTGATTGGATAATTTAAATTGATTGGATTTTCAGTGCGCCTTCACTCTTCGAAATGAGTTTTTTTTCTTAGACCTTTGCTGTAATATTCAGTGTTGATTAAATACTGTTTTGATTAATTATTGCAATTAATAACTTAACTGATACATTTCATGTATAATCGCCAAACAATAAAATCATTTTTACCGGAATATAATTTAAATGTATTTAATTGGTGTTAGTTCGTTCGAGGTAGTAATAACAATGAAACTGAACTTTTTAGCTGTCTAATTTGCTTTTTTTACTATCCATTTGGATTGAACTACATATTTTATTCCACTTCATATCATATATTCCTGTTGATATTAAAACATGACTTTTAACATTTCATACAATTCAGTAAATGAAGAGAAATCACGATTATTGCTTGAATACTGGGGCTGTAGTACGGTGAGGTCGGTCTTTTAGCAATAATTTCAACTTGATTTATGACCTAAGTTATTTGACATTATCATTCCCGCTGTCTCCATCATTCTCATTGCATGTAATCACGGGACCAATCACATGAATGTGCAAATGTAAGCCAATTGAAAATGACAGACCCAATATACACTGAAATATTGTATTTTAGTAATATTCATAAGTAGTCGACAAATTTAATACCATATGAAAATACAGGCGCGCAATTTTACTCTCTGGAGGTTGTTTGAATAATGCAAAATCGTTAACTATTAAACTCATTGAATAATATTTACTCAAATATCCCAAATATTAATGAAACTACAGCGTCACAGTGTTATGTGACGCGAAACCAATGAAAGAGGAAATATGTATCACATCGAATTATTCCTGCAAATCGTTTTATCACTCTTTTCGTTGCTTTGAAATTTAAGTTTGCATATCGTAATAATTTCAATACAACGTGTCATTTATTTTGTTCAATAAAATGAAATATTGGATGTATTTTGATTTACAAATCCTGCGTGGGAAGAAATATTTAATGTTCAACTTAAAGGTTTGCCTGAGGAAATAATTTAAAATGCATGAGAATCAATGAAAATCTATAGTGAAAGATACAAACCCCTTCTCAAAAGCTTACGAAACTCCAACAGTGAAAAGTGTTGTGTCGGCGGGTGTCGGATTCAATTGATAAATTCGCATTCGTTTAGCTCCCTAAGTCTTTCTTGTGAGCACTGAGCGCGCGACAGGAATCTGGGGTTTTTGCTTCTTCCGTGACCGGAAACATCAATGGAGCACGAAATTCTTGTTGTGTGGTGTCGTGTGAATTGAGATACCGTTTCGGGTCTGAGTCAAAGTCTGCATACGTATGAAGCCTTTAGCATTCCCGTATCATTCGTATCTGCGTAATGCTACTATGTGGAAATTTTATGTCTACTTTTATATCAACTTATTTTCTCTTCAGGTCTTACATCTGTGTTTTGTTATCGAATAGTGCAACAGAATATGAATATGAAATTGAATTAGTTTCAATTTACTCCTTCCAGTAAGTGTTTGCTGATAATGCATGAATATGTCAGTGAACACGAAGATTTACTCTGCATAAAACCGTCACATGTTGTAGTTTGAGTGCAGTTCAAAGAGTTTCTTAATCCCAAAGGTCTACTCCAAGAATCCCAATTGCTTTACTTTCAACGGGACACAAAGACCTCAACCTTCTCGCGTTGCCATAAACGGCAAGGCGCATGGGAGTCTCGTGTCTTCTTCGTTTCTATCGCACCGCCAGCTTGAAAAATAACTCTGTGCCATGGCTTATGGTCTGGCGGGGTGGGATGCGTGGCTGAAGCCCTGTGGGGAGCCGCGTGAGCGGCAGGAGTGTCCCGCGGCGGCTCGGACCTTCGTCGGTTATTAATACACCTCCCTCTTTTGGTGCGACACAGGCTTCTCCCAATACTCGCCGCTGCGCATATGGGCTCGTTCAGTGGTTTATACGCTCAGAGCCTCCTGCCCTCCATCATTTTTGAGGCCTCTCAGCTTTCACTCGAGTGCTGTCGAAGCCCGAGTTCAAACGACTGCACAAAGACACGAGAAAAATTACCCTGCACACGTCTTATTTTTATTCATCGATTGCACCAAACTGAAGGTCTATAAACGTTTCACAGCAACATTGAATTATATATTCTTCAAGTAACCCACCAGCAGTGGCGGCTCGTGTATAATTTTTGTTCACTGATTCAGTGAACCTCCAAACAAATTTCTCACTAAACATAGAAGTTAAGAATTTTGAAATGTTTAGAAATTCCATACAGTTATGCCATAAAATTGTCGTCAAAACAACTTACAGTGTATAGTTACAAAAATGCGAAAATCAATTGGAGGGGATCCAAGCTTTTCTGTCCTTTTCAACAGCAGGCTGTTTAATTGCAGCATGCAATTTTATTTATTTATTTTGGTCTTGGTCACTCAGACCACCTTGTCTACAACTATGTCATTACAAGGTTCTCATTATTAATAATTCCTTGTTGTATTTACTTCCTTTTCCTCGTCGGTTTACCATTGTGCACCTCTTGTTCAGGGTAGTGGTGGGTCGTATTCAGAGCTGGAATCGCTAACCGAACCTCCCAGCGAACCGCCGAAGATTGCCGAACTAACTCAAGCGCCGCCTGCTACGCTGATTACTGTCCGCTCAGAAATTATGTAGACTAGAGCAGAGGTGCCCAGCGATCTACACTTTGACGAATGCTACATGCAACTGTGTGCAAATGTGCAACAACTGAGCAGGGTGGAAGGAAGGGGGGGGGGGGGGTAGAGACTCGAGCGCCACCACTCTCCCCTCCTTGGAGATAAGGCAGGAGTTCACACACGGAAACAGTTTTACGTACTGAGTAGGGCAAACGACAATAATAATAATAAATAATAATAATAATTTATTGTCAAAAAAGCAGTACAAACTGCGTATGACCACGTAGAGGACAATAAACTAATTTACTCTCCGGAATCAAGCAAGGGACCATCCCATCAATTCCGATCAAGGGCCCTAAGGCAGAAGCGGATTCAAAAATTTCAACAAAAATTCCTAGATAAGATAAAAAGTTAACTACAAATTATAATACTAATAGAATGTCTATGTTTGTAACTTAACACACACAAAATATTTGACACGTACAAACTATTATCGAACTATAGATTACACTGAGTATAGTGTTTAAAAATCATAATTAAAATAACACCAAATTCACGATTTATTGTTACATTAAACACGCCCCTAGACAAAGCCTAGAGACTCTGTATAGGAAATCCACCTCTACCCGAAGGAAAACCGGAGCAAAACCCGGGCCAGGATGGGGCTACAGAATTAAGGTACACAACCGTGCCCAAGTTGAGTACATATAAAACTAAATTAATGTGATTCATAAGACACAACAATTATGCGAGAAAATAGTTTTTGAAATTGTTATAAGTTCTTTTAAAAGTACTACATCAATGGCGTGATAAAGTACAAGACGGATGTACCTTTTATTACAATCAATAAATTCTTTTACATGGTAGAAGCACAGGTGCAGGAGGCAATTTTTAACTGCGGATTTGAAGAGTTTTCAATTTCATAATATCTTTTATATTTCTGGGAAAGGAATTATATTGAACGATTTCCGAATGATATGGTCGTTTTTGGCAAAGAGTGGTTGACACTCTAGGGCGATGAATATTATTCCTATTGCGAGTATTGTGTTCGTGAACGAGACTGTTTCGTTCGAAGCAAGGGTGGCACTTCAGTAATTCGGTCTTAACAAACAAGACCGTTTCATAAATATAAATGCAGGGAAATGTTAAGATATTTAATTCCTTGAATACAGGTTTACAAGAGTTTCGGGGGTGATATTTACAAATTATCCGAACTATTCTCTTCTGAATTCTGAAAGTTTGAATACTCTGACCGGAATTGCCCCAGAAGGTAATGCCGTAACGTAAATGGGAGTACACGTTTGCAAAATATACGCAACGCGAAATACATGGACTAACTGCGTTAACTAAGTTTCGGAATGCGTAACACAATTTGCTTCATTGGGAATTAAGATTGTCAACGTGACAATTCCATTGGAGGTTTTCTTGAATATGGAGACCTAAGAATTTTGTATTCGTAACAGTTTTTAATTGAGTTCAGTTTAAAGAAAGAAACCTGGGGTAAAGATTTTGTGTTACTATTGTGAAATGTCATGGACACTGTTTTGTCAGTGTTTACAATGAGACGATTTGCATGGAACCAAGCCGAAAAGATAGACAAAACGTTTTGAGCGTTGACGTGTTTACGTAGTAAATTAGTGCTATCAGTAAAAAGAACCATTTAGCAATCTGATGTGGATGATGATAATGACATGTCGTTCACATACAATAAAAAGAGTACAGGGCCGAGAATTGAACCTTGGGGTACTCCGCAAGTAAGTGGCTTTGTTTCTGAAAGACAACGCTGAAGTATTCTATTTTAGTATAGGATATTTCGACCTGTTGATATATATCTTTTAATAAGAAGTTAGCCACGAATACCCAAAGAATGAAATTTGGAGAGGAGAATTTCGTGATTGATGACATCGAATGCTTTGGATAAATCAAGAAAAACACCCTGAGGATTTTCTCCTTGGTCAAGGGGTGTGGTAAAATCGTTTAAAAAAGAAAATATGTCGCTTGTTGTGGAAAAGGATTTCCTAAAACCGCGTTGATCGTCAGAGAGAAAGTTATTTTTTCATAAAAAATCTGGAAGACGCTTCTTGAACAATTTTTCTGGGATTTTTGAGAAAGTGGGTAGTAGAGATATTGGTCGGTAATTTCCAATATTAAATTTGTTTCCTTTCTTGTGTAAACGTTTCACTTTGTCTTTCTTAAATATGTTAGGAAACACCCCTTCCGATACAGAACTATTAAAAATATTTATGAGTGGATTTAATATAGCGTGGGAGGAAAATTTAACAATAAACTCGGGTATATCATCTATGCCTATTGAAAATTTGTTTTTTAATGAGCTGGTGATTCTCATGACTTCACTGGCGTTTGTTTCAGAAGTGAACATAGAATTGGGTACGTTGGTGGATATAATTGGAGGACATTGATTTGGATATATTGAGTTCCTTATTTGACCTGCTTCTGAGAAATAAGAATTAAACAAATTTGCGATGTCCTGAGGATTTGATATGATTTTGCCATCGTTTAGTAGAGAAATAATTTCTTCGCGATTTTCAGAAGTTGACGTATAATTTTCAAGTATGTTCCACATGGCTTTCGTCCGGTTGTTCGATTTAAGTACCTCACTGTCATTTCTATAACTTTAGCTGCATGGACTACTTTTCGAACAATAGTCTTATATTTACGAAAATATATGGATTTCGGGTGGTTGGTTATAGTGTTTTGAAAGATAATACAAACGGCGTTTGGTTTTTGAAGAAATTCTTATCCCTTGGGTGATCCAACTATTGTATTTCTTTGTGTTAATTAACTTGCGTTTTATGGGAAAGCTAGAGTTGTAATTTTTTAGGAACATTGAATTTGTTGTCGGTGTTTTGGCAATTGTAAACATCTTTCCATGTTTCTTCACGCAAATAATTTATAAATATGGATTGATTTGGTTCATTTAACTCTCTTGAAAACTTGTAAAGGATTTTAAGTGGTTTTAGTTTATTATTAATAGTCAATACTTGAGCAAGGTAATCGGTGTATCCGGCGATAAGCTCTTCAGAGAAATATGAGATTCCATTGTTGACGATAATTTGATCTAGCATTGTTTGAGATGAACCGGAGAGGCGAATGGGGTCGTTTATCGTAGTAATAAGGTTGAAGGAATCGATAAGATTCTTGAATCGATTAATTGGTGAATGTGCAGAGTCGGATGTACTCAGGAAATTGATGTTGAAATCACTACATATAACGATAGATTTAGTAGATTTATGTGTGATATGTTTTAAAACAATTTCGACGTTCCGGAAAAATATGTCAAGATATGATTGAGGAGGTCTATAAATACACAAAACAACAATACCAGTGTCACTGCAGAAAATTGGAACACACTATCTACGCAGAAATTCTCGTAGCCTGGCAGTGGAGAAGATAAAATATCATTACGAACGTAGATACACGTACCTCCGTGGGGATTTTTTCCCTTAAAATTTTGCCGACAGTAAGAGCTCGCTAAATAATAATTAGAAATAGCAGTATCGTTGATGTTTTTAGTTGAAAGCCAATGTACTGTGAGGCATAGTAAATCGAATGGATTTTCGTGTACTAGAATTTCAAAGTCTGTCAATTTGTTTGAAAGAGATTGGACATTATGATGAAATATAATTATTTTATTTTCGCGAAAAGTTTGGGATCATGAGCAATGGAATCGACGTTAGATTGTCGGGAGGAATTTGAATTTGGTACAGCTTCTAGTTCCGGATTAAACCTGCACTCTGCACCCGAACGCGATTGCCACCTTCGAGTACCACATCGTACTCTTGAGCGCAAATTGTAACTGTGAGTGGGGGCGGCAAGAGATGTGGATGGAGGAATTGATGAGGACGTGGGAGATGAGGAAGCAGTAGGTGTAAGAACGGGGACAGGAGAAGAAATGGGTGTGGAGATAGGAGGTGGTGGTGATGAGGTAAGAGCAGAGGGTGGTGGAGGAGGAGGATATGAGGTAGGAGCAGGAGGAGATGTAAGAGAGGGTAAAGGGGCAGGTGTATGATGTGAGGTCAGATGTGAAGCTAGGAGGGAACCGAAGTTATGATGATTTTTATAGATGTTCAGAAGCGTTGAAATGTCCACCCAAGTTAATATCGTTCTACCCACCTATGATGATTACTGTGTCCCACTCTGTGAGTTTCTTAGTGTAAGTGTCCAGTTATCGAATAACTTCAGCCAAACGAGCGTTTGGCTTAAAGAAACCGGAGACTGGAACTGACTAGGAATCAATCCACGCAAAACGGAGGACATCTGACGACCGTGCGAATCAGCTAATATGAGCACATTTGATTTCTACGTGGAAGTGTTGGCTGGGTAGCACTACTGTACATGGTTTTGGGCAGCTGTGCTTACCCGTGTGGTTTGTGAACAGGTTTGGGTACTGGACGGGAGGGGTGAAACGAGTAGGTAAGGGAGGAAACTGGGACATGTCGTCTAACACACTAAACCTATTCTGAGTGAAGAGTTGGGGTTGTGCATGAGCCGTTGGTCTAACCGAGTGATAGTAATTGGAAGGACGGCGAGAATTTCTGACTAGTCCAACCGCCGATCGTGTTCTTATTGACCTCTTCCAGCGCACTGATCCGTGTGTCAATATAATGTACCAAGTCACCGTACGCCTTCTGAAGATCAGCTTTGAGTGAGTTGAGGAATGCGATAGTGTCCATTGTTGTGAGTTAGTCAGCAACTTAACGACAAAAACAGATGAGAATACACGAAAACTTACAACTAACACTGAATGAAGGATATTAGTATAATAATATATTTATTACTACGGAAGTTACAAATGAGATATTAAATAAATAAATACACAAACGAACCGACGACAAAAATTATTGAAATAATTATTTAGGACGATAAATTGAGTTATTTAATTCGACAATAACTACTCTATATTATGTTAAATTATTTAGGACAATAACTGGAGGTTAATAATTCTATGAAATTTTGACGACGAAAACTTGGGTGCAACAATAGGGCAGGGTTTCTTTGAAAGTTTAATTATTATGTGATAGAATGTGCACGAGAAAATCTAAATGCACCCTATTGTTTTACTCCTTATGCACCAAGAAACTAAATTAATGATTCCGTTTGTACTTACGTAAACTTTATCACACCTTTGAGAAGCTCTTGAATGAAAACAATACGATGACTGTAAGTCCGTTAAGCTTGATAATCCTTATGAAAAGTTTTTAATGTTTTTTCCATATAACACACACAAAACAAACAAATTTTACACCACAATAAAGGTAGGAACTAAATACAACAAATTAATCACAAAAACTCGAGAAAAATAAAATAATTAGGAAGATTAAACTAAAAAATACAGAGAGCTCATTCACAACCGTTGCTAACTCCAGGAGCAGGCTAGCCAATCTGAAACAATAACAACCTCTTTTGAAAATATTCATAATGCTCAAGATTTCAACACTTATAATAGTAATAAACAACATTTTCATTTTCAAGTATATAAATAAAGAACGTAAACGATCACAAAATATTAAATAAAAATGATACTACTTTATGAGACGGCAATAAAAGGGAGATTGCTGAAAGTTAGCACAAATATTTATATTGCCTCTCCATCTACAATATCTTCGATTTTGGTTGTAAGTCACGAGCTGATACAATTCTTATAAAAGCTTTAAAAGATTCATTCGTGATCCTTGATCTCAAACGGGATTTAGTGAAGTTGGTTTTTGAAAAAAAACTGTTCACAGGTGTAAGTACTGCTGCACATCGATGTAGTTTCACCAGCACACGCACGAAATTGTCGAAGCTTAAGAAAAAGGTTGTTTTTGTAAAAAATAACATTATTACTCCGTTAAGAAAGATGAGCAGCGCTGGCAGTGCCCTACCACTGCGCATGGGACCATCCCCTCCTCAGTGAGGCGCCTCATAGAAATTGCACTGAGCATACTCACGTAAATGAACGTGCAAGATGCCCGAACGGGCAGCAGTGGCCATCCCTGTTCTAGAATGAGAGGTTGAATCTCGGGAACGGCTGAACACATTTAAATGGAATCGTCGTCAAATGAGAGGAAATATCTTCATTTTATACTTCAGTGAGGAAGATCTTTTTACCTCTCTTTTATGTTGAATTTCGTTACGTGTAAAACAGCCATTTTCTGCAGTTTTAAGAAAAATGTTTCTCATTGGTTAATTTTGAAATTTTAGATAATGTAGCCTACACACTTTTTTCTAAACATTTTCCATGAGTTTCAGAATAATTTTTCAAATGATTTCATTTTTCTTGTAAATTTTATAAACCTTTGTTTATTTCGTTATTCTATGTCTACAAATTTATTTAGTCACGAAAAATATTTTTGTGCTGTCGTAATTATTAGTCTTAATATTACATAGCAAGCGTTTTAAATTTGGGAGCAATTATTTTCTCCCGTCCGGTAGTCAAATTTCCTATGCAATATGGCGATGTTTATAGTATTACATTCAGTATTTGTTATTAAACCGAGTTGGGACACTGACATAACCGGCGATGCTCCATGCGGTTACCTCCTCGTCACCTCACAAAAATGAAAAATAAATATTGCTTTATATTTTGTACAAACTAAAAGTGGAGTAAGAAAGTAAGAATGAATTACTTAAGAATTTACTGTAAAATAACCTAATCACATAATTCTTAAAGGCTAAGAATTTTTCGTAGCTCCATCTCCAACTTGTGTAAAACTACATTCTACAATTTATAAACCAATTCTCATTAGATTTCTTGAGTCTTCTATACAATAGCTGAAGTAAATTTAAAACCAGTGAATTGAAATCTGATTATGGCATTAGTTCTTGCAAGCTGTTTACGAATTTGGATGTCTATATTACAATAATAATATTTATTTTTCCACAAGAAGACAAAATATAATTCACAAACATTCATCAAAAGAAAAAAAATACAAATTTTGCCACAGTAAAATTAATCAGCTTTCGAGGAAATCCTGTTTTTAGAGTTACCTTCATCTTTTTTGAATGAGTTACAAACTGATGGAAAAGTCTTGAAAACAAAACTATTCTTGTAACTTGTTCAATCCATACTAATATATAAATGCAAAATGCGAAAGTGTATCTGTCTATCTGCTACGTTTTCACTACAAAACAACTGAACCGATCATAATGAAATTTGGCAAGGATATAGTTCAGATATTGAGGAATAACATAGTCTAACTTAAATTTTTGAAATGTGTGAAAAGAAAGATTTTGACGTGTACTCGGGATCGAGATGAAATCGGTAGAAAAGCGAGGTGTATTCACTTATGCTGTTATGTAAGCTGTTAGAGATAGGTGACAACAATGAATGGCAATATTGTTCGTCTCAAAGAGATTTACAAAAACCTCCGCGACGGTTACAAAGGCATATCTTCAGAGATTAACCTAAATTATCGAAAAAACCTTATGAACAATAGAAGTATGTGTTAAAACATTTCATTTTTAAGACATGAGATATTTCATTTTTAAGAAGGAAAAATTGAATGATCATAAATTTAATGTTTTTTGTATTGTCTATTTAACAGATAAAAAGTCTTTAAATCGTAAAATTTGGACGAATAGTTTAGATTGCGTTTTAATGAAATGGTGCAGCCGCGCTGCCACCGTTGTATCATACCTCGTATTTATTAAAAAGTTGTATTATGTGAACTTGTAAAATTAGGATGCTGTACATATGTTATTAAAAAGCAGTGAGTAAAAGTGATCGTACGTTATTAATAGTGTTTATTTTTTAATGAGTAAAAGAAGATTGGTCTCAGATAAATCTCGGGTAACGCCGGGTATTCAGCTAGTTTATTTATATTAACAGAGACTGGGAGAAATGGTCAAACCGTTCACTGAGGATGTTGTATTAAAGTACTTAATTGTGTGAGGGGAAGTATTAGATCGCGTCACAGTGTCAAAGGGTATAATTAGTTCATTATAAAGGAGGCCATCAAAGAGTCCAGCGCTAAAAACGGGTCACAGGTGAAAAAGTTGAAACGCTTCACCCTTCCACGCATTCGCAGTGCCTGCTCGGGATCGCTGCTTCAGCATTAACGCCTTCAGCCGCCGTCTCTCCTCCGGAGGCAACGCGTCCCACTCTCAGTGCTTTGTCGTCACAGCTTCACTGTCGCTGGCGAAACCCCTCGCCATTTTCATCGCTGCTTCAGTACCTCCTCCCCGTTATCTGCCTTCTCCATGGTGCTGCTTCGCTCGCTTGTGGTGCCCCATTGCCTCACGTTCCATCTTCATCCTTATGTGTTCAACTCATTGTTGACTCGCCTTGAGACGCAGTGTGTGAGGCTTTTTCGAAAATGCCGCATCGGTTCCATGATACAACTTTCACGTGTATTTCATCAGTGATACATCGATGTTCTCTGGATACATTTTATCGTCATTCGAGTATTTTGGAATCACGTGTACCAAGAATGTTGAACTGAAATCACATAAAATCAATTATCAAACATATGTTTACAAAATCTCATAAAAGTTAAAGCAAAATTGATTTTACTTTTAGTACTGTTTATTGTGACTTCTTTTTTCTTATTGGTCACTTTAAATTTACAATCACGAAAGAAAATAATGCGCATGCACTTGATTCTATGCAATTTATAACACAGGCGCGCACACACAAAAAAGTCGAAACCCAGAAGGTAGACCCTACTGCCCCTATGTATTTTGGGGCGCCGAAACCGATTATGACTATAAAAAAATTTAATTATCCAAATTTCCATTAACACCCCCTTACAGCCCCCAGGGGGGTTGAGATTTAGTTTTTCATGAAAATTTAAAATATATGTATATTCTCAGGTATTTTGGTGAGCTGAAACCGAATATAACGATAAAAACTGATTTCAATAACCCAATCACCGCTTAGGAGGTTGAAGTTTCGCTTCTTCTGAAAATTTACACATTTAATGTGTGTATATTTTCGGATATTTTGGTGCGCTGAAGTTGAATATGACGATAGAAAATGATTCCGATTACCCGCTAGCACCTTTTACGATCCTCAGAGGATGGGAATTGAAGTTAATACTCGTTAAGAAAATTGAAACTGTATGCATATTATGAAATCAGTTTTTATCGTTATATTCGGTTTCAGCTCCCCAAAATACCTGAGAATATACATATATTTTAAATTTTCATGAAAAATGAAATCAACTCCCCTGGGTGCTGTAAGGGGGTGCTAAGGGAAAATTGGATAATTAAATTTTTTATGGTCATATTCGGTTTCAGCGCCCATAGGGGTAGTAGGGTCTACCTTCTGGGTTTTGACTTTTTTTGTGTGCCTGTGTAATTAACTTGCCCATAACCATAGTACTTATAACAAGAAATACTCTTGACACGAAAGGCAAACAAATAAACCCCCAAAAGAATTCTGTATACTAAGTGTTATTAAAACGTCAACTGTTTCCTTCGGTCTTCGAGTTCTGTGGGTTAGCCTTCGCCCCTAGACATTCCACACATGTACGTGTCTGCACGACTCAGTCTTGACGGCCCTGACGCAAAACGTTATCACTGGAGTCTGGCGGCCGACTCGCTGCCCCTCACGCGTAGTTTCGCGCAGCAGACTCATCCACATCGTCCATATCTCACCAGTTGTCCTCTGTTCCTCATACTGTGTCACATTGTTTCACTCATTGAGCTACTTATTACTTGATTCTTCCACGTTCATTAAGCGACTCGCCATTTCAGCGTTCCGAACCGCACTGACCTCTCCACTCCCTCCTTCTTCTTCCTTCTCTGTCTTCTCAGTTGGACCAATGTACACCAACAAAAAAACAAGGAATTTGATATTAATCTAATTATTGGTACGATACATGAAGTGTCATGCTCACTAATTTATAAGAGGGGTAGTTTTACATTCCACTGATATCCCCATTGAATTTATTTCATCATTTCCGCTTCGTTACTCGATTTAACCGTCGTTATTTCATGCGGAAGAAGAGATTTTGGAAATTTTCACTAATCCTCCGCATTTGTATAATATTCTACCTCAACAATTTTGCATCGCTTAGTTCTTTTTTATACATCCACTTTATATTGGGTGTGTAGTGTCAAATTTCGAAGCTTTTTTTTTCACTCCGTTAGTATAAAATAGCCAATCACTAGCGGTGCTCCGGATTCTTCGAAGAATTTTTTATACAAAATAGTCAGTGTTAAGTATGTGTAAGCTTTAATATTGGTAGATGAGATCATTTGGATGAAAACAATGTATTGTTTACTACAGTATGTTAAATTTCTGTTGATTTCAAACTTGTACAGACTACACAACCATGATAGAGTCTACACTGAACACGTTGATACGAGTACTGTTCGAAAAGGAGCGCCCACAACCAAAGCAGTACAGTATCGCCGCTCCGACTAGTTCCTGCTCTCTTTATACTTCCGTCCTTCATTACTAGTACAGATACGACGATATCACCATCTCACGAAATTCCTCATCATCACCGTCATATACGAAAAACATGCCAACTAATATTAACAATATTTTCGAATTTTGATAGATTTCAAATGACAGAAATGCTGTCCGTCTGTACGCAGCACTCGGTCTCTAATTTATTCCATTGTCTTTAATTTTTTGAAAATCTTGCTTTCTTTACTTCTTTTTCAGGAGTTGCTTGACTTCTTGAGGCCTTGGCATCCCATCACCTGATTTCTTTATACCAATAAGATTTATGTCTACTGGGTATAATTTAGATGTACTCATTTGGTTTACAACATGTCATTTGATGAGTGAAAAGACTGTCCACATGACGTGACGTGCAATGCGAGCTTCGGGTCGTACGGCGAGTGCTAGCGCTGCCAACCTCTGCCCCACACCTGGAGTTCCACGATACGAATCTACTAGGCGCCAGACATAGATAAGGTGCCACGCGCTAAAATACGTTCCGCGAGCACGCCACTTCTGCTTGCGCCGCGTGCTTTGGGCTCGGTTTCTCTTCTGTTTCCCGAGGACTCTCCGCCTTCGTAGGTGTTTCTCTCTTCACTTTCAAGTCCGTCGTTGGACACTTCAATTTCTCGTGGTCCTTCGTCTCCTGCCTCGATGATCTGGATCTTCCTGCAGTGCTTCATTCCAGCAAAACCGTCTTAGTCTACATTGATTTCATCTTAATCACCTTATTTGGAATATACTTTCCTTCACATTCCCCTTTCGCACATCCTTCTCTTCAAAAAATCACTCGAATGGATGAGTAAAGTTAAAATAATCTGTTGACTGTGTCCATCAATGTTCAGGAATTAATAAATGGCGTAATATTTCTGATGATGTATCAGGGTGACATTGCGTGAAGATGATTTTTTCTTCTTTCATTTTATTTTATTGTATTATAGTTTTTCCCTAATCCGGTGCCCGAACACAAAGTCATCAAACCTGGGTTTTCTGTGTCTTCTCATTTTATCTCATTACTGTTGTGAGAGAGATCGCGTGGAGCTAGTAGGAGAATTTCCCGTCATCACCGAACGCGCGCAACGGACAAATACAATATATTTGAGTTAGTTTGCAATTTTTATATTTTTTCGCCACCCTATTCTTGATTATTCATTCGATTTTCCTTCTGTATGTAGTTCTTTCACTTCTATTTTTAATATTCCACTTCCTTGCACTACGTATGAGGGGCATGCGATCTAAAATGAGCAGCGGGCGTGCCCCATGCACTGATCAGGACTCTAGGTACGAGTAAAATAGCGCGGGACCTACTGTGGCTTGGCGACGTAGAATAAATTGTGAAACCTGACCACAAATACGGCACGAAAACGGGAAGTGTTGAGAGATGCTTTACGTCCTTTGAGCGTGTTTCTCTCAACAGAGGAAAGGTAAATGGGCTGATTAGAATCTGTCTGATATCAAAAATTTATTAGCGCGGGATTTTACTGATGTCGTACGTGGTACTTACAAGGTACTGTTGTGGTGAGCTGATACATGCACTAATATAGCTAATACGTCTCATAATATTTCTGAGTGAAATTCTTTAGTGAACTAAGGATATCAGAAGAGGATTGGATGATCTTGTTGCGTAAGTCCCTTGGTTATGATTCTAGTTTACCAATATGTTTCCCGATTTTAGTAACTTTTAATTGGAGAGGGAAATCGATTTCAACCTGAACATAAGTAGAGTGAAACTTTATTTCACTTGATTGTCGAATTATTGTTTGCCTCCCAATCATCTTGTTCGTATTCTTTCCTGAAAACTACAAAAATTGAGATTTGTGAATGATCATGGCGTATGAGTCACAAAAATTCTGGGCACTTCAGTTACATCTAGTGATCTAAAATAATGTGTTGTTACCGAACAAGTTAGTAAAATAAATTTTTATGTATTTCAGAATATGAGTACTCTTCACTAGAGATATGTAATTAGCACCGCTGTAGAATAAATTAAGCTACTTGAATATAATTTATCATCATAATGATGATAAATATTATCAGCTATTGCTTCGTATAAACGTCGGATACTTTGACAATTTTTCTACATTGACCCTGTTTCCGGCTACAAAAAATAACCTGGAGATTAAATTTTGTGTACTTTGAAAAGCATGTTTATATTTGAAGATTTCAATTCGTCCACTTTTCCTAAGTTCCGACTCTTAGTGGGAAGTATTAATGTGATACGGATCGTAGCTTGCGTGAGAATTAAACAGAAGAGGACCATCATTACCAATTGCTCTTCTTCACACACTGGTAAAAGCTCTGAAACTTTAAATACGTTAGGCACTTTCATCACATTTTTCATCGCAAAGTCACTTGATAACAATATCGTTTTGTTTTAACATTCTCTCCTGTTTATTGTGTACCAGCGCCGAAAGGAAGATACTGAAAGTCATACGGAATCTTGTAAAAAAATTAATGAGTTCTAAGAAGGAACTCGCTTTACGTTTATATACCTAGAACTTTCTGCTTTCACGTATAGTACTTTTGAGAAGAGTGGACTCTCTATGTTTGGTAAGAGATGATCAAAAATGAATTATATATTGGTGCAATCATACTCAGTGTGGTGCGAATAACTCAGGAAAATAATGAATGAGGTGTAAGACTGGTTTTATTTACGTTGTGCACACCGGTATATTGAAGCGAACAGGGTCCACTAGTGAAAGCAAGCTTGAGTTTTCTGTTACATTCATTGATAAGATAAACTAAATGTATTCGTAAGATATTAAATTACGAGCAATTTAACATTTCATTCGCTCTTACAACTTCAAACAAATCTTATCATATTGAGATAAATCTTTAAATATCAGAAAATGGGGTATTTCCAAACCGTTTGGTTGTCACAAAAGTGAGATCTCGATACGATGCTTTCTTGCATCTGTGTTCCCTAACATAACATAATACATAACAAGAAAATCCTTATGAGTATGACTAATTTTGACAAAATACATCAATGGACCTATTTCATTGAATTAAATTTCTTAGGTATTGACAATGTGACATTCGTGACAAAGATATGAGCACTAACGTTCAATGAACTTCGCACTATGTATTCGATCAGAAAGTATGGATTTAAACTAAATACTTCAAAAGGAAAAATACAAGTAATATTCACAATAAAATGACACATTGATCATTTTCGCTCGGTAAAAAATACATTGGAACATATTCCCTGTCATTTCGAAGCAGATTTTTAACATCCATTTGTGTTTGTGTTACAAATATGGATCAGTTTCAGAACCAAATGAAATGACCTGAACGTGGTTAGCTTCGTGTAAGTTTACACTCGTAACAAGTACGACCACTTCTGATTTGAGATTGAGCCACTTGAGTTTTAAAGCCGATTCTTCTCCCGCAGAATTGGAAATCGCAGAAGTTCGAAATGTGAAGCTGCCCGGAATAGGGAACATTGCACATTGCGGTCTGCCTGATCCGAAAGTAATCCTTTTTTAAAAAAAGCTAGAAAATCTAACTGCTTCGTTGTGGACGTACTTGAATCTCTTACAGGATGTGGATTTACAAAAACAGGAAATAGCAGCGGCACATTAAACATAAGTCATTTTAAGGGCCTATCCATTCTTCTGTATTTTGATACGCAGCTGTGCAGGGCTACGGTTAAGATCTGGCAATGTTTGTCGTTTGGCACATTCAGAGCTAAAATATAAAATCGTAAAAATCTACAATATCAACAAGAAATAAGTTATGAGTGTGAACAGCGTGTGGCTGAACGGACTGCAGTCAAGAGCGTAAATTTTTCCCGCTGACACTGTTTTTCTCAACCCATTCGTTCGTTTTCCACAACCAGTAGTAAGGTTATTTCACTTCAGCATTTTTTAACTTTATCTCTGTTTTAATTTGTAACCGTCATACAAAAATTGGAAATAAGATATTTTTAAGAAAGTAGTTGAAAACACCCTCCATTGACGTCATACTCTAAATGCCAACTAGTTGAAAACTAATTGTCCTGTGAAAATTTGGTGTAACGGCAACACTGTCGAAGTCCTCATTTTCAACGAGTAGGAATAGGTGATTCAAATCGAATGACGCAGCATAGTTAAAATAAATCAACGTTAGACACCTAAATAACGTTGACAGCTTTTCAAATATAACTCTAGATAGACCGGAAAGAGATCGATGCGTTCGAGTGAGTAATCCTTCCTTGGACAACCTCTACAATAAGAAAGCAACATTTCAAAATTTCAAGATCCCTTCTTAATAGTTTCTTTCTTTACGTTGATGAATCAATGACGGGAAAATCGATTTTATATATAGTTTAACGTTGGGCACGAAATATATAACGTTGTAGACATTTCCTGTTATCACCTCTTAGTTCAAACTACCTCTCTGCCGAATTTCATCAAAATGAATTCAACAAATTTATATAAGTCTCTTCAAAAAAGTGGAATTTTACTTTTAAATAGTAGTAAGGACGCAAAAAATTAAGAATAAAAATTTTGATTATCATGTGGACTGAAAATGAAACATGCTCCACGAAGGATGTAGATAAATCACTCGTCATCTATAAGGTTTCGTTGTTTCCCGTCGGTTTTTTCGCAACGCAAATATTCTCGGTGATATGCTTTTTTCAGAACGTTCTGGAAGCTCTTTTCAGTCAGGACACTTCAGATTATCCTCGTATCTCAACCTTGGTTTTGGTCTCGCGCATATTTCTCGCCAAAAGGACTGTTCATTTCTAGCCTGTTCTTCCTGGACCTTTTGTAATACCAAACCGTTATGTTGTAGATTATTATACATTGAATAGGTTCTGTGAATAGAAAACTGTCTAAATCATCCGGTAGCTCTTTCAGGGAATTTTTTTTCTAGAGACGTGTTCTATTTCTACTGACGATCCACAAGACAAAAATGTCATAGATTCAAATTAGTATGAGGAACATATGTATATGAAGTACATTTTCGACAGCCAATGATGTATGAACAATTACCCATAATTGGGGGAGAAAATTTAATCAATGGTGAGTCTTATTTTCTGGAGATAAAATCGTAACTAAAATAAAGGAATATTGTTTGCAGAATGTATTTAATGTTCCATTCTCGCATATAATTTTACTTTCCTAGTTTGTTCGAAGCGGGTGCCGATGTTGATTGATCAGTAATGACGTGCGTATATCACACTAGTGACGAGACCGATTCCCGATATACCACGCATGGCCTGGTGTCCTCACTCCCTAACCCTCGTTGCGCTCCCGAAGGGTTAGTGTGGCTGCGTGGCGAACAGCGCAGTGGTGTGTTATGTGCCCCTTGATATCGACGCACGAATAAAATATTGTCGAGATGATATTAGGTATTCGTTATGTGTAATGAAGAGATATATAATTATAAATACTGAAGAAATACAAATGGTTTGCTAGTTTATCACGGATGTGTACTCTGAAACGACTCCCGCGTTTTCTTTTTGTCTTACCTTTTCAAGAACCAGTGTCGTATTTCACTGACAAATGACAACGTATCAGGATATAAATAAGAGAAATATTTATAGTACTTTCCATGGAGAACATTTGAGTCTTACGAGAGTTGACATCAGTGTCATGTTGTTTGCCATGTTTACCTGATCAAGTTTAAATGTGTTTATGAGATGTCACTATTTACTTGTAGTAGAGAGTGAACTCTTTCGATAACCACACACGAAAGGGGTTTCCTTCATGTATTCGTTTCATATTTTTTCTTCCGAATGATATAGCGTGCATAAAAATATGAAATCAAAGTGTAATCTGTCCTCCCTCCAAAGTTATTTAGACCATTCTTCTCTGTCTATACAACTATTGAGAGTGAAGTAAAATCAATGTACCAAGATTTCCTCAGCTTTCCCGTACCTTTCCTTGCTTTCTCGTGTACATTTCCCCGCCTCTATTCACAGCACGTCGTCTAAATCCCCCTCCAACCCGGGCAGTCATGGGTAGTCGGCTCTCGGTCACCATGGGCCGTTGCATGAAGCTGCAAATTGAGCGGCTATAAAACATAGGGTGGGTGGACGAGCGCGCGCCCCTATAACGCACGCGGTGACGAGTGCAGTCTGCCTGATAAATTGCGGCAGTGGGCGCCTTGTGCGGTGCGGGAGACAGGGTTGGGGAGGGGGGCGTCGGTGGCATCTGCGCGGTGTGTGGTAACGCGACATACGCGAAGTCACCGTCACCTCTCGCCCTCTACCCTTGCCACACCCCACCCTCCGACCCCAGCGCCCAAGTCTCGCCTCTCTCTCTGGAACCCCGTCCTTATGACCGACTCACTCCTCTTCTCTCTCTGGTCTACCCCGTTTTGTCATTCCCCGCTCAGCCATCCCCGTCGCGTCAGACAGACACAAGCAACGCTGGAGGCTTGGGTGGCAGCGGCGGCCGCGGGGGACCCAGGCGACAGCCTGTACTCCACACAGCTGTTATTAGTGCTAGCCTTGGGCCTCCCGGCGTATTATCAATAAATGGCAGAATGATGCGGCGCGCGTGTCGTTCGCCTGGCCAGCGCTCGCTCGTGCTTTGGATTCGTGTATTTCGCCCCTACCTCTCTCCGAATTCCCCGCTGCGATCGACGCTACATGCGCCCCTCGCCAACAATTTCTCCGCTGCAGAATAACGATCGAGTGGGCTTGGTAATGGATGAATATTTACAACATATGTTATTGAAATCCGGTTGGCATCGTTGCTGTGTAGTTACACCCTACTATAAATCACTTAGTATTTCATACTTGTAGATGGCGAAGGGTCGAATTGTGAACTGAAAATTGAATCTTTTTTATTCAGGGTTGCATTAATTTCAATTAACATATTTCATCATTTGAAAAACCGATTCCACGTTGATTTTTTGAATGGACATTTCTCTTTCTAATAACTGAGATTCATGGGATCATTATTTCGTTTCCAAGGCTAGAAAGTGCTCGTTATAATAATGATTTTTTTCAGGTCACAAAAATTAAAGTTATCTGAACTGCGTTTCTAAATTTCAGCTTTATGTTCCATTTATTTTGGAAGTACTCTCACATTGTGGTAAGTACTTGAATTAGGGTTTATCCAGCACTCTTTCCAAAATTGAACGTAGTTTGTATTGTCAAGTCAGTTGTATAGATTGAAATGGATTTGAATTCTCTCGTATTCACCCCGATTTAATTTGCCGAATGAAAGATTCGAGCAAAATTCGCATTTTTCAGCAATCAAGTACTGCTAGTCAGACTGTTCACACCAGTCTTCTAAATACATTTTTGCAAGTAAGTGAAATATTTATAACTTTTTTCTGTACACTGGTCGGTTTGGCATGAACATCAACAGGAGCACCTCGCAGTTCTCTTGATATCCGCAGTGTAGTGAGTTCTTTCAAGTTGTTGGTTTATTTTCCTACAGATATTCATTCTCTCTTTAAACTTTTCTTTCTGCCTCTCGTCTTTCACATTCTTCTTTGATATGTAGTATTCTTTCACTTGCAGAAATTTTTCATTAAAAGAAATAATACCAAATTATAATTATTCTAATATTGAATACTTCCTCGATCGTGTAAGATGAGGTTGAATGTTGGAAAGATGAATCAGATTGTGTAGTAGGCCTGCTGTGCATTCATCGTGACAATTATATTTTCCCTTGTATGTTGAATAATGTTTTCCAACCAAAGAAAACGCACTCTTAATTCCTTGGACATGAGGTTAGTTTTATCTTAAGATATGTGAACAAAATATCAGTATTTTTATCGTCAATTTTTCCTATGAAGATTTCCTAAGCACTTAGCATATTATTTGTGAGGATGTAGAGTTGCTTAGATTTGTTTACTTGTCAATTTATCGCATGTATAATGTTATTTTCTCTTCGGCTATGTTCTTTGCAGAAAATTATTTCGTTCATTTTTTTCTTTTTGCTTATAATTCGTCTAGAACAAATGATATATCAAAATCTTATTTGTATCTTTTTTCTCCTGTTGCAAGGACAGCTTCAGATTTGGTAATTCGAACTATGGATTTCGACATTTTTTTCCTTCAAATATTATAGCATTGGGAGGTTAGAGATAGAGAATTCACACGTGAACTTTTGTCTTGAAGTTGTAGATGTTTTCCCAGAGATTCAAAGTGACTTTCTTTTCCTAAAGTAAATTTTTTCATGTTATCATATATTGCCTAATGAGTATTTATTTCTGAGTATTCCATTAGGCTATATCAGAGGTCGTGACGTGTGATTGTAGTGTGCAATATAATGCCATGTTGCTACTTCCCTCGAAAATTCAATAACGCGTGCGAATCTCATCTTGATAATTGAGAATCATCATGGTTCGCTTCTGGAATAGCATCCTGTTTATGACCAGTTCATGACTTTATTTACTTGTGATACCGCACTTCCGGCGTCTAAAATAAATATAAACTTCATTCATCTGAATGAAAAACTTAAAATAAAGTTTGCTGTAAGATATAAAATAGGACTACCGCACCTCTTTGGAGATCAGTTAATTTATGTCTTTGCTTTATAAAATAATATCCAAAAGTAACTTAATTCTGCATATTCTCAAGTTAGATCAGTTCTATGAGAATTTTTCAGTATTTCTATAGAATTCGGGGAAACCTGAAAATAGTTTAATACCTTCAGTCGATATTAAATACAAGTAATTTGCGAAGTCACAGAAGGTGAATATAACTTTTTTATCTAAAAAAAGCAAAAATTTGCTCTTTTTTCTGTTTTCCAGTTGTATATCCTAAAGCGGGGTCCCTAAAGAAAAGTTATTATTGCATAACGTAAAAAGAGCTTCAAATTCTGTGTTGAATTTTTGCCCAAAACTTGATATTCGGTTCCGTAGTGTAGCCGTAATCGACAGTAAAAAGCGACATTTTTTAGCTCTTGGTAATTATTTCAGGCAATGTGACTTGTTAATTTTAATATTCATGTGCTAGACGTAGAATTCAATTCCCTGCGTCTTTTATTCTATGAATGTTTTCATTTGTGAAAACCTTTTCAAAGTTAGGGCCTTCAATAGTGTAAATAGTGTGAATTTTATCCGAGGTGCTTAAAAAATGTTTTTGACCGCCGAAACGACTATACTTCTGAACTGAATATTATATTTCTTATTCAAGGTAAAATGTTGAGCTCTTTATGTTTTGTAATAATGAAGTTTTTGCCAGGTTCTTTAGGATTTACAACAGGAAAACTGAAAAAGGGGAAACATTTTGAGTGTTCTTAACGAAAAAGTTATGCTCGCCTCATGTGACTGTGCGCACTCAGATTAATTGTATTAAACATCAACTAAAAGAATTCAGAAAATTTCTTGCTTTCCTCGAATGAAGTTCTGGATATTATTTTTCGGTCTTATTTTGCTGGCCTAAATGTTAGTTACACATTTGTGTTAGTGTTACACATTGAAGACTACATGTCTTTACACCATCATATATTTTAAATCTCTACAGCTACGTAAGGTTAACGTCAAGTTGTATCTACGATTTACAACTGATAAAAACCCTAGAGTTAAACCATTCATTCGAGTTATCGAATTCATAGAAAAAAATTTGATTCAAATATACAGTCCTTAATTACTACATCACGTAGCTACAAATTTCTTTAATTTTTTTGTCGAGGGAAAATATTTTAAGACCGTCATAATCTTATATTTTTTATTCCGTTGATCATTGGTCAGTTCTCTAGTCTTCACCCATAGAGAGATTCAGTGCAAAGTTTATATATGTTTCCGGATTTATATAAAGCTAATAGATACAGTGACCAAATTCTGATACAAAATTGGACAGAGAACTTGTCTAACTAGGAGATATAAAGTAATAAAAAGTATTTTTGTCCGAATGAAAGTCAGCAGATTAGCAAAATTGTTGGACTATCCCTATGAATATCTCAAATGAGAATGAAGTGTTGCTGAAAGATAGATCTCGCACAGCTCATAAACAGTCATGAGCGATACAAATTGAATTCGGAACCATCGCTGTGTGCTGATAAAATGAATTCATTTATTGAATCACTATGACGAGCAATGTCAATGGCTCTGTGTTTCCTGATAACCTGTGGTAGTAAGGTAAAGAATGGAACGTGTAGATTACTATTGATGAATAAACATGTGGACGATGTTAAAATTCGATACAGATTGTAGTCTGGTAGTTATTGATCTTAGTCCGAAATGTGTTTTCTTAAGACTTCTTATTCACACTTACAGAATAAATAGAATACGTGTAATGTCATGTAAATGAATACTTCATTCTATTATCCCTGTTTAACGTAAAATGAATTTCAAACAAATAAAAATATTCAATGAATTTTGACGCATGGAATTGCGTATTACCGGTTGCGTTTTAAGAATATTATTCCCAAGGTAATCTCAAAGTTTTAATGTTACTTGCTGAAGAGGTGGCGTATTTTCATGTAATGCATTCAAGTATTCTTCATTGTTTTTCAATTTGTTTTAAAGAAGATTGAAGAGGATGGAGATTGGTACTTATATTTTCTTGTTGGATATGTACGACCGGAAACTTGATAAAATATTTGTAACAGGTTTCGAAATGTCTTTCAAATTTATTAGTTATGATGGGTCACAGAAAGAAAAATAATAATTTAAGTTTTATATAATTATATCTCGTGATACGTAACACGACTTAATTCGCCGTGTGAGATTCACTGTCGATATTAATTTAGAGACAGTGTGGGACTCCTCTTTACAGTCTTCATTTTTGCAATGATTTTCCAAGTCTGGTTTTAGTTGTACACTTTCGACTGCAATTTGCGATTATTCAAAACGTGTTGATTGTACAGGAGTAGGCCTGTTCTCTTTTAGACGTACTGTTTATTGATCAGAGGTGTTTTTATTTTGTCGGGAGCATAGAGTTTTCATTTATTGGAATCCCTTTTTTTTTCAATAACTTTTTTTTTATCCCAAAAACATTTTTAGTATTTTTTCAAATACAATTTTCAAAGCTAGCGAAAAATGAAATTAAAATTCCTATTGATGAAAAAATATGAGTAAAATATTATGTAACCGTGTGATTTATAATTAATGACGTACAAGTTAATTGTATATAAACTAAATCCCGGATCGTCGCGATTTTCCCCTGACCGAAAATTGTCACATATCTTTTCCATGTGTAGGGTACACGGAGGAAATATATGCATAAGGAACCTCTACACGTAGGTACGTGTAAAATCGGTAAGTGCACCCAGCATTGCGTGCCGCCTAGTTCACTTATCTCCTGTATGATGATGTGTCTCAGGTCTTCCGAGGTTTAGTTCTGGGATGGAAATGGTGTACAGTTGAGAAAGGCGAACGGGTGGTGTAGTGGTTAACACCCCTGAGATCAAAACAGTCGTCCCGGGTTCGATTCCCGGCTCGTCAGAAAAAATCTATCAATATTGCAAGATTAAAATACTTTTACTCACTGGTTTTTTATAACATCTACCGCATCCTAATTTTTTCACGTTGATCATAATTCAAATTTCATACAAAACTTGACTATACACTACACCATCTCGCGCCGCTCAAATTTTCACTTCCGAGGCATGACGCTGTTGTACCATTTCATAAAAACGCTTGTAAAATATAAACTATTTCTCGAAATTCTACGATTTAAAGACTTTTTTACCTTTGCTAAATGCTCAAATCAAATAATTCTTTAAATTTGATGATGAATCATTTTTATCCTTCCTAAATTATTCTCTTAAATTGAAGTATTATAACACTTCTATTTTTCATAACGTTTTATCGATAATTTAAGTTATTTTTTGTAAATAGACATGCTGTCCGTGTCTTTTTTGTAGAATTCTTTGAGGCAAACTATATTGTCATTCATAGTAGTCACCTATCTCGAACAGTTTAGGCAGCGTAAGCAAATATTCCTTTTTTATCCCTATTTTTTCCCGATTGTATCGACATTTATCGTCAAAAATCATTTTAATCTTTCTTATCGCACATTTTAAAAATAAAGATTGACCTTTGTTCATCCTGGACAACTGTACTATCTCCTTGCCAAATTTCTTCACGATTGGTTCAGTGAATTAGTCGTGATCAGGTAGCAAACAGACATATGACACGATACGCAGTCATATATTAGAATGGATATACACATAGTTTTTATATTGTGCCGTTAGTAAATTCATTGCTAAACAGCATGCGACTGGAATCAAAGCAGGCCCCAGCAATCCTTATCAGACGCAGAACAATTTTAATAACACGATAAAATTAACAATGATATGTGTAATTATAAAATTAACAATGATGTGTGTAATTGTACATTATAATGTTTTAAACTTGGAAAATAATTCTGAAACTTTTTAAATATTAATCTTAAAATAAAAGTATAACTGAGAACTCTTAGTTATCAGTTTTGTTTGTTCTGAATTTTAAACTAAGTTTTTCTCTGCTACCTAATATTAGGAATAATTTTCACGGCGCTCAAAAACTTAAAACCGTAGATCTGTATCCGGTAGGACCGTAAGTCTCAACGGCATTGCTATTGAATTTACGCTTACTTCATCCATTGGTTTCACAATAGTGCTAAGTTTTCTTGAAAATTTGCTGTTTTAATATTTTTTCAATATAATCTCAGAGTGCAATTCCTTATATCCTATATATTTTTACCAGTTAGGACTGTTTTTTTTTATTTTGAGGGGTGTAGGGCAAGAGTGAGACGAGAATATTGACAGAAGAGCTGGCACGTGATGTGTTATTAATTTTGAAACCAATCTCGAAATTGAAAAGTTAATGCATTATTTCACTTGCTATAGAACGCCATGGAGATGAGAAAAGTGAAACTACAGCAGTAAATTGAAGTGTAAATTGATGTTTAATTCAAATTTTCTGATTTCAATCGAGCGTCTATAACCAGTGTGTGATAATAGAAGCATGATTATTTCACTATGTATTTATCCAATACTGTGGAAGATCAATCTTCTAAAACGAGATAAACTCGTTAGGTTCAGACTCAACAATCTGGACTATCGCATATGATTGAAAACTGGAATATTGAAGTTAGATTTGAAAGTAATATTTCATGATTTCTACTTACTGAACGTGACGCGTTTTAAAAGGATTTTTGTGCATCTCGTATGCCATTATTGTGGTAGTGAAAAAAATATTTTCCCTATAAATCAGGATATCTCTGCACTTGAAAAACCTCGAACTTTCATATCTAACAGGTCAGTTTCTACGTTTTATTAGAATGTAAAAAAGTACATTTATAAGTTTTCACAAGTAACGATAAGTTTTAAGTCTCGAATTTAATCATTTTTCACCAATAACAAAACATGTTTTATCTACATTGTTGTTTGATATTCCTTGCTAATTTTATACACGCTATGTTCTCATCGACAGTTGATGCATTTGTTGGGAGCTCAGTATATTTTGCTATTTGAGGACGTTTAGTGATGTACTGTTTTCATGATTTTCGCCCGAGGTGTTTCGTTTCATGATAGATTCATTTCATTGATGAATGACAAAGCTTGGACCATTCGTATTGGAGTTATTGGTGAAATTCCAATACCAGATTACGAAATTTACTAACAGACAAAGTTGACATTAGTAAGGGAATCTGGCGACCGTTCTGGCTTCCGTGGAATCCGCTGAGTTGCTGTGATCCCTGCAAGCGGCAAAACGGAATTTCATGGTCAGCTAGAATGGAAAGATGAAGTTTCCCTGCTGCAGCAACACAAGTAGAATGAAGACGTCGATGGCTAAATATTGTGCTGTGTTGGCTTCAGGTTGGCCTGGGGTCGCTCCCCACTCAGTTGAGCTCTTCCTTCTCATCAAGATTCTATTCATTCGCATTTCGCAATATAACACGGTCAAATACCTGAAAGAAGACGGTTCATCAGTGTTCGGCTGTATTGTATTTAGCCTATAAAATCATCTGCCATGCTAATGCACCGTCTCAATTTGTTGTTGGCAATTACTTATATAATTTTTAAATGACGGAGGCATACTTACAGGATCGGTCATATCTTAAAGAATAATGTATATTGATTGTAAAAAGAAGTTGAAGATAAAAGTAAATTNGGTCATATCTTAAAGAATAATGTATATTGATTGTAAAAAGAAGTTGAAGATAAAAGTAAATTTAAATCATGTTATTCTGTTCTTTTATCAGATAACGTATGTGATGTACTCATTTTGTAAATAACACAACAAAAAGGTGTTAATTCGAGTATATAAGTCTGAGAACTGTTAATGAAGTTTGGAAAACATTGTTCTTATTTTGGATGTGCTGTTTTCAAGTGTAGCCTATGTGAAGAGAATGATAAGATGAATATGTTATGTATTTGTAAAGGAACGTATATGCCATCATTTTGATAAAAAAATGTTTACCAATTGTTGGACAAAAGATACCAGGATAAGACCAAAATAAGATTACGTCGAAAGTTAACAAAATTGATTTTCTTCCATAAATTGTAGCTCATAGTTGTGAATTAGTTTACTTTTATTGATAAACAGTTTCCGACGCATTGCCATCTTCTTCAGTGGTTCTTTGTCTAAGACGAATTACGCCTTAGTTACACCAAAGTTAGAATGATTATATCAGTTTTAATGAAACAATATTACTGTTACATTCATATTTTCATATCTAATTCGATTACTTCTTGGTTATTCATTTGGTTATTTACATAGCAAATATTTAAACATTTCTTATGATATATCAATTTGGTTTAGTTAAATAGAAATTAATAATTAACTTGATTAATTTTCTTTTCTTTATCGTCGCTGAACTTATCGTACTGGCGTAATCCCAGATTGCTGTGATAAAACGCATCAAGTTCTTTGCCCCTATGTAACGATAGGAAAAAATCGCTATGCGATAGAAAGTAAAAGAAAGCCATAAGAATTTTAATCAGAAGTTAATACAGATATTAGACCAATAAACAAAGTAAGTTTAGAAATTCGTACAGAGGAAAAGTCTTGAAGGGCTTCTCTATTGTTCTCAGTGCAAGTAAATTTGCCCGCATGATTTCACAAACGAATAATGTTTTTCTTTTCTCGTGTATCTAGCATATAGAAAGTATTGTAATCGTGAAAAAATTCGAAAGTGAGATTTCGACGAAAATATCTGGTTTGGCGATCCCTGATTCTGAAAAAGTTGTTTTTGGTGTAATGTCCGTCCGTTCTGAATATTTATTTTACTTTCAGATTTCCAATAAAAAACAGTAATAAGTTCATCTAGTGACTTTGAGCATGAATAGGGCACTGGAAGACGACCAAAATATAGAGGACCACGCCGGAAATGACCCTTTCACTATAGAATTTATTCTCACTCTATGCTGCAGACGGAGAAACGTATATGAGAAAGTATGTGCAATGGCTTTGCACCACCAGTTTCGATTGTTTCTTTACATTTTACGAAATGTACAAACCATGTACCTTGTCACGTATAGACAGATCCACGTAAGTTTCAGGGATTAAAAAAAACACTTCCCAATTTCCTAGAGACTTTGGTATTTTTGTAATCGACTTCTCACGTCCTGATTTTGGGGTCGGAAAATAAACAAATATTTTTAAAGTTACCATTTTTGTCGACATGGAGTTTTTGGCCGAACGAACGATTGTTGCATTCCATTGCCATCGTCGACATTAATGAAAAAATTAACTTATTTTGTTAAAACATGCAATCGTTACCGCGAAATGGGAACAACTCCTAGTTCTTGAAAGAAATTTGAATCAGAAACAATATAACGAGGGTATTTGTTATGGGTCCGTAAAAGCGCCCATACACAAATGATTCGTCAAATTTGGCTTGACGACCTTTTTTGAAGTTCGTTTGTGTGTGGGTGAAGTTTGATGATGGGTTAATCTTGTTCATAATGTTTCGTGGTTAACACGAGTCCGGCCCCTTAGTTCGATGAAAGGAACTACTTACCAGACTGGTCGCACTACTCGTTATATGGGATCGCACCTTATAATTGTGGACGTACACTTTTATATTTTTGTTGGTACATTCCTGTGCGTCTACAGCAACATCTCTGGACCAGAGTGTGATCTCAAGAGCACCCACCAGGTTTGTCCTGTGTCGGAGGCTGCCGACTCAGTCGGCCATCCTACCCGCCCGGGTTGGGCTGAGGGGTTGGGTTACAGGTGACTTCCCAGTATGCGTACTGGTAAACGGGGATACGTCTAGCTCTCGTATCCCTACTGCTATATGCACTGGCTGTAGCCTAGCAGCGATCCTGCTCACCGATCGGAAGTGAACGCCAACTTAATGGAATTCGGATCTTTCATCCCGTGCCACGGGCGGGGAAACCTCTACCTGGCAGAGACCAAGCCATTTAAGGTGTTGAGTGACACCCGAGACCAAAATCGTCACCAGCAAAGGTCGTGACTTGCTCTCTACCACTTCGAGAAATCCCCAGCATTCGATCTATTACTCGGTAGACACGAGATTAGATACGAGGGTGGTGGGGCTCGTCCGTTCGTCCAGTGGTCCACCGAACGGCTGCTTGCTTAATCCAGGTAGACCCAATTAAGGGCTACCCTTCAGACACCTAGCTGTGCTCGAGGGCATGCCCTCTTCCCATGTTACGGAATACAGAAGCCTTTCTGGATCACCGAGCGTTCAATGGGTAACGGCTCGAGGCGTTTGCCTCTTCTATCTGTTCGAGACATCCGTTCCACTTGCCCAGGGTATCTAGGATATGGGCGGGGTACGTGTCCCAGTATTAGTACACTGAAGGTGGTGGGACACAGTGCACCCCCCCGCTATCAGAAAGGTTTCTCCCTATACGGCGGGTCCGTCGAGACCCCTTGCGGGGTTCTCTCCTCGTTAGACAGGTTTCCCCGTCAGCCTGGGTTTCCCCACGAGTAACGGCCGATGCCCCTTGCGGAAACATCTCCCCCTTCCTCCCACGGACCGATCCGTTGCCCTTGAGGTGTCGGGATTGGGTACGGCACCCGAGGAGGACGTCGTACGAGCGGGGGTAATTTCGCACGGCACTGATGGGTTAGACGGATTTTCGACTTTTTCAATATAGTATTTTGATGACCAAACGATCTAACAAATAATTTTGAATATTTATGGATTCGTTGAACCGCCCACCTTACGATAGTTTCAGTATCGTCTGATAGAAGAAGGTATCCGCGTTTTACAACAATATAGCACCACCGAAAAGTTTTAAATTCCAAATATGAATGGGAAGGAAGTGACCTTACCTCGCGCCTAGCCATGATCATCCGGTGAATCGATAATTTGTTCATTTCTTTTACTGAACAGCAAAATGTTTAAATGTTGGCGGCGCTGTTACTTTGCTGTTATTCGCTGAAAATCAATAAATGTGACATCTTTGTGTTCGTCTTGTCGTGCGCTTCAAAGAAACGCTGAAAACTACGTAGTTCCATAAAAAAACACTAAAAATGTCATTATATCTGCTGCAAAAAAAGCTACAAATCATGTCAATACGTCAAATTTTTAGTCCCCTTTTATGACTTACCTTAGTGAAAATCGCAATTCGATTTCTTAATTCGTTTAGACGGTATTTCAGGTGAACGTTTTTACTGAATCCTGTGTAATATCACGATGACGATGAATACAGTATACAGGATACTGTGGTAATGGAAAAAATTCACATTAATACAACTCCACGAACAACGAATACAACTCCACGAACAACGAATACAACTCCACTACAAATCAAATCTGCTCTGCAATAAAGATCGACCTTGGAAGGGAAAGAATCACACAGATTTTCCAATATTTTGCGAAAGAGTAATTAAACTGTAACAAAGAAAGGTGATGGAGGATTTCTAAATCATCGGGTTTTTTATTTTTCTTGAAAATTAGCTAAAAACCAATCAACTACATCTTGTAAGGGAAATGGGAATGCTTGGAGTGCAAAAAGAATCATCCGACTATTTAAATTAAAATGATCACTTCTGCTGTATCCATGGCAAATAAAATAGAAATTCACTTTGAAATTATCCATGATATTTCAGAGCAACTTTAGAACTGCCATTTTTCGTCCTAGCGTACTCATGACCATGTCGACTGTGTACTTTGTGAGATACAATGCTTTAAATTCTTCCCCACGTTTCATATTGGCACTTCACAAACTCACTCTCGACAAATGTAACAAGTTTCTTGGAGTCGTATTGCAATCGATAATGTAATCCGTGCTATGAGGTTCAGCGTAAAATTTCGGAGAAAGAGGGTTCTGCGCTCGAATATCGTCTCTGCGAACCATGAGAAAGAAACTTCGGTGAACGCGAGAAAACAAAGGACTGAATGGCTAAAATGACCTGAGTCCCCTCGAGACTTGCCCTGGAACCCGATGCATTTTCGGAATGCGACATTAGGAGATCGAACTGGACTAAGAACTTTTTACAGGTGCTTTCTGGAGACAATTTGCTAATAAAAAATCCTACAATTTGCTATCGCGTTTCACAGCCTCCAGACTAGTAGGGTGTGGATATAATTAGACATGTAAATTCAGAGAATTTTCCATTAAAATTTCACGATGCAAATGGGAGGAATGTTTTAAAAGTTTTAGCACATTTTCCCCCATGTTATTTCATTGTTCCTCAAGCAAATGAAATCACCTTTCCTAATAACTTTCTTGTTTGTCACATCTCTACTATGTTTCTATTTCATCAAAATAAAATGTCAGTTGCCCTTGTAAGATAAGCAGCATTCGTTGATGAAATCGATGTCGAAGTTCAAATAACTCACTTCATTGCATTAACTCCGTATCAAAACTCTTGATTTATGTTTTCCTTTTCAAATTGTTGTCTTTAAGATTAATCATATGGTTCATCAAGAACCTCGAACTTTAAAATAGACGAGAGGTCATTGTTGTAAATAATCGAGTACATCCTTTTTACACAGTATATTATTATCTAAATTCCGTATGCTGCTCTTTGAAAATATCACTTTTAATGTTTTAATCATTGTATTTCCCTGTCCTCGAGAAAAATCATATTTTAAAGTATAATTCCTGTTGCTGCGTGTCCACTAATACTAATGTTTCTCTATTTATTGTTTAAAGAGTATTAGTCATGTGCAATAATGTGAATACTACCCACACCGAACCTCGGTATACAATGTTTTTTCTATTTATAATTAATACAATAAAAATAATTAAATATTTCAATAAATTCCTAAGTATGCCTCCAAAGAGTATGCGTTATTGTGCTACTTACACTACCTTTCTCATAAATATAAAAAAATCAATATTTGAATCTTAGAAATCAACTACAAAACACTTTTGAATGTGTTATGTATTTCATGTAAACCCAAGCATGGTTGAAAAAGAAATATTTTCCCTCTCTTTTCCCGCTCAAATTATTTCCCACGCTTGTGATGTCACAATGCATATGCGAGTCTAACAAAAAGTGCTACCAGAATGAAAAAGAAAACATTGTAAAATGAAAATGGACTAGTGGTTGGTGGCACGCTTTCTAACTTAGAGGACTGGCGTTCGCAATGTGGAATAAGTGTGGAATGTGTAGTGTTCGTCGACTAGGGGATTTTGCGGCCCATTTTCACGAGGTGCTAGCGTTTCCACTGCATTTCATTCTAGCAAATAATTCCATCTAATGTCAGAAGAGCATCTGAAACTATTGAGATTCACTAAGCTGCACTAAGTCAAAAGACATCTTCCCTATGTTATACCTCCATTTGATGCGTGTACAAGAATAAAGATAATTATGGGAACAGGAATATTGTTTATTGTTTGCAGAATGAAAACAACTGCGAATGAATTTTATTTTTAAGTGTTATTGATTCTGAGTCTTTTTACGAGTAACACTAGTATATTTTATCTTCACGTTTTAAGACAAAGTTTTGTAATAGTGATAAAATTACCTTCCTTTCTTCTATGACAAAATGTACTGATTTCTATTAAAACATTTCACGTTCATTACCATATCCCCTCTTAATAAGGTCACTTACCGGTTTTTAACTATTCTCCCACCTACTTTGTAACATTAATTATGTTTCTGAAAATTTGCGTCGAAAACAGCAAAATGGTGAGGAGGTCAGCATGACAGTGAATCTGGCGAATGAAAATGCGAATGGATACAATGGCGACTTTGGAGGAACCAACTGATTGAGCCAATAACCTTCTCATTATCCAAGCATAAGCCGAGTCTGGGCAACCAGCATCAGCAAGGGTGGGTGTCGAGTTGCGGCTCTCGAGACTCTTCCCTGGAGCCGTTGGGAAGCCTTACCTGGTTGCACTATATAAGGAAATATAATAAATAATACAAAAATACATAACACAGCACTGAAATAAAAAGTTGTTAAATAAATCATTAAACTATATGATTCAACTAATATTAAAGTATTAAATATTAAAAAAATTACCCTGAAACATCTAAATAATTTGATAAAAGTTATTGTACATTATATTTTACTGATGACCTAAACACTCGATTTATACCTTTCGTGCACTTCACTTCATATTTCCCTTCCCACCTTTTCTAAATCACTTATTTCCATCGTATCACTTCACTTCACTACCCACTATCACTCCACTAGTTTCCCATCTACACTAACGCACCCATTTTTCCAGAACTCGCCTAATCCTTTTAATTTGTCTGCTCCTCTTTTATTTGAACGTTCTTGAATTTAAGGTAGGTTGCTGAGCCCGATAGCGCTCCCACGACATCTGCAGGCAAATTGTTCCCGTCCCTGATTGATCTATTGAGGAACGAGTATTTTCCTACGTCTGTTTTTTTGTTTCCTTTCGAGAACTTTAAAAAAGTGATCAGGTCTATCCAATCTGGTCGGTTTTTCTAAATGCTCTTTGACATCCCGCCACGCTGGTTTGTTTTTAAGTGTACTGTACAAACATCCCAGTCGCGCTCTTTTTCTACGAATTTGGAGAGGTTCTATTTTTATGTAATTATTCGCATTATTACCCATATTTATGAAGTTAATCGCTTTTTTTTCTAATTCTTCTATTTGATATTTTCTAAAAAGATCTCATCCTGCCAATGCATATTCCAGAAGAGACCTAACAAGGGTTGTGTATGCTAACTATTTTGTTGTCAGATTACTGCCTTTCTTTAAAATTCGTTTAATGAACTTTAGAGACTTCCAAGCTTTTTGTGTAACACTGTTAACCTAATTAGACCACTCTAAGTTATTCTTAAACATGATACCCAAATTTTTGCATGAATTTACTTCCGGTATTGGATATGAACTGATTTCATAGGACCAGTTTTGCCTTAGGCGAGTGCGAGTGAAACATATGGCTTTACTCTTCTTTGAATTTATTTTCATTTAATTTATAGTTACCCATTTGTGGATTTCATCAAGGTCTCGTTGCATTGTTATCCTGTCTTCCGGATTGTTTATTGTTCGGTAAATTATACAGTCATCCGCGAATAATCTAATACGAGTATTTGAACTAATTTTCTCAGGCAGATCTTTGATAAACATTGTAAATAGTAAAAGTCCGAGAACGCTACCTTGTGCCACACCTGATGTGACGTCTACTTCTTCCGATAATATTTCCGAAACCCTAACCTTTGCTTCCGATTACGAAGAAATTCACTGATCCACCCTGCCACCCTTCTATCTATGTCAGTATTTGATATTTTGTGAATTAATAAATTATGAGGTACTAAATCAAGCGCTTTTGAAAAATCTATGACGACTGCACCTATACTCAGTCTCTTGTCTAACGCGGCTACGATGTCCTGACATAACGATATTATTTGGCTTTCGCACGAGTATCCCGGTCGGACCCCATGTTGTTTGTCATGTAACAGCGCCGTTTTACTCCACTCTTCTCTTAAATTATTTGCTATTAAGTGTTCCATTATCTTACATACAACCGACTGGCCTGTTGACACTGAAGTTTTAATAACTGATTTGTATATCGGAACTATGATCGTATTCTTCCAGTCTTGTGATATTTGCATATCAATTATTGAGATTTCAAAAATGCGTGTTAGATATAATACTATCGCTTCCTCTCCTTACTTCAAAAAATCTGTGGTAACCCCATCTGACCCTACCGATTTTTTATTCTTTAAGTTTCGTAGACGTTTTCGGATATGACCCGCCCTGACTTTAAAGTAATTATATTCTAAGTTACATTCTATTGTTGTGACTTCAGAATTATCACTAAACACTGATGCGAAGTATTTATTGAATAGATTAACTTTTTCTTCAGGTTTGTATACTTTTGAATTGTTATTTTCCGAATCTTTCAAGAAAGGCACTTCTTCTTTTTTTCCCCTAAGGTTTCTGCATATCGGTAAAACCTCTGTTTACCGTCCTTTTCCCCGCCTAAAATACCACTAAGAAACTTACTTCGACCTAAGATTTTCTCCTTATTTAATTCTTTAGATAAACTTTCGAATTTACTTTGTAGTGTTACGTTCGCGGTGCGTTGCGTCCCAACCCTTCTTGCTTTTCTTTTAAGTTTCCTAATATTTTGGGTGTAATATTCTGGACCTGAGTTCGATTTAATTGTTTTGATTGGAACGAATAGTTTTGTTGCGTCCGTGATTAACAATTTAAAATTTCTCCATATTTCTTCAACGTTCTTCCCTTCTAACGACTACTTATTATAATTAAAATATAAAAATTTATGAATTGCATTTATGTTCGCTTTCTCATATTGAAATATTTTCCTAGTCTCTGGGGAATTTTGTTTTAAGTGAGTTACCCATTGTAATTCAAGTAGAACTGCTTTGTGGTCACTTACACCTGGTATGACCGTGGATGAGAGAAATAAATCATCGGGCTTATTGAGGAAAACATCCAGTAAAACTTCACCCCTAGTCGGCAGTGGTGTTACCTGTGTAAACCCCCCTTCCCATACCATGACGTTCGCTAATAACTGTGCATCACCCCTCGCATCAACTTTCCCTTTTCTGGAAAGGTTAGGTCTCCTCCGATTATTACCTGACTTCTAAATCTGTTATCGTTAAAGACGAGATCATTAATTTTCTCAAGTATTCCTATATCTGTATCCGGTGCTCGATATGCTGCGACTATTTTTAATATGTTTTCGCAGTCTGTTTTCAATTTGAACACCTAAGAATTCATGTAACCATTTGAAAATATTAAAGAGCTGTTGAAAATATTTTCAATACAAATAAAAACCCCTCCATCTATTTTATTTTGTCTGTCCCTTTGATAAATTGCATATCCTGATGTAAATATATCTGCATCATTAATGTTTACGTCAAGCCACGATTCTGTGCCTATAACTATGTTTGGATCATACAAGTCTAATAACGTTTCGAACTGTAACGTTTTATTTCTGATACTTCTACAATTTACCTGCAGCAGGCGCAAATGACCCCCACCGGGCCCAAGAACCCCTCTTACCTTATTAGTGGTATTGAAATTTATTCCCATCGTCGACATCGAAAAGCTCTCAATTTCCCTGTAGACACCGGAGCATTCTCCCTCGCCGGCATCACCTCTTCCCTCTCCACGGTCACCGCCTCCCTCGACGGCGTCACCGCATCCCTCACCCCCGTAGTCGCATCCACCACAGCCGCCTCCGTCGTCGCCGTCAGAACTTCCATCGTTGCCTCTTCCACCTCCTCCCACCAGCCTTCAATCACCCGTCGCGTGTCTTCCTTCTTGCCACCGCCCCTTCTTCGCCATCGACGCTTCACCTGCCACCAGCGCCTCAGTTGCTTCATTATCCACCGGCTCCAATATTGTTAGTCAGTCTCTTGCGCAACATTCCCGAGTTCTTGAAAATAACTTGCCTAGACTGGTTGCACCGCGGCGATTTCAGTGCAATCCATCGCGTCCATAGTCCCTTGCACTTAACCATCAATTTGGATCCACAGTCTGTACGCCCAACATTTGTGCTACAGTTTCAAATGACTTTGAAATATTTGAAATTCGCCTCCAATGAGTGCCTCTCCTCATTAGCACGCTGCTAAAGTGTATATTAGAGTTCACAAATTTTTCTTCGCCGCAAGATTTGTCATACATTTCCCCCGTAATATAATCATTGTTGAGATGTCTTATGTCATTTGTCCCTATGTGAATGATAACTGTTTTTGAATTTCCCATTTCTCTATTTTCAATGACTTGCCGCAATTGCTGAATCCGAATTCCCGAAAAACATTTCACATCCATCTTTTTGTCTTCTTCTCCCGCGTGTCTTACTATAGAATCACCGAGTACTAAGCAATCCTTCCTCATTTCCAAGCTCTTAATTTGTTCATTGAAATACTGTTCCGAGCTGCCCTCTTCATTCACTTCTTCTTTTCCATCTCTGGCTTTCAATAGTTGTCTCAGTTTTACATTTTCTCGTTGGAGCTCACCATTGACCACACACCTCACATTGTGCCCCCGAGCTCAGCTTTCTGTCGCAACTGCTGCACATTATCAACAGCGTGGTTTCGCTGTGAGTCGTGCTATCAGGACCAGGATTCGGCTGGATTCTTTCAATTAATAGCAATACTGTCACAATTACCGCACTTAAACCATCCTCGTTGCCATTAGCATGTCGTCTTTTCTTCCATCTTCCAGGCCCTTTTTCCTCATATTACTTAAGCATGCGGCCCAGGTCNTATTCTTTGCTACTGTAGGCCTTGGCTCTTATGCAGAGGGCCGTGGCCGTGATGTGAAGAAGAAGACAAGATGGATGTGCGTTAGTTGCAACTGCGCGCGAGGGCGACCTTCAAGGCGTTGACCGTGGGGGGATGTAGTGCGGGTTGACGAGCAAGTGTCGTCACAAGGCGTCACAGGGCGCAGGTGCTAGCGTGGCGTGCTCGCATAGAACCTTATAGCATGGAACTTATATCGAGTTCTGTTCTTTGTCTGGGCCTTGGAATGTGTTGGCTTTGCATTCGGACCTCATTGTTGGTCTTGGAATGTTATGCCTTGGATTGTGTTTACAACTGGGCCGTGCTGTGGAAGGTAAACAGTGGATATTCTTGTCAAGTGAATATAATGTTCGTGATGAATTCTTCCGATTTAATGGCACATATGATGCTGTAGTGAATTGTATTTGCAGGAATCTGTTGTTCCTGTGGCATCAGCGACTAATTGCGCGCGGGCAGGCTGATGTGGGCAAGAGCATTTGCCAGGGGTAATGTAGGAAGGACATTGTAGGAAATGTAGGAAGGACACATTTCGCTACAAGGATATTATCTTGCATTAGATAATTTCTCTGATCAGAGAATAGCAAATTTACCGTGTTTTTGTCCTCAAACATTATTACTCGGAGACGAGAGATGATTCATAATATACATATTATTATGGTTACATACTTGACTTTTTATAAAATAAAATAAATCATTCATATATTTTCATTATTAAATGCATGTAATATTTGTAGTCATTTAAAAGACGCAACCTCCGAAATAATTACCTCAATTATTTCGAAGATAAAATTAATCCTTTGTTGCACTATTTTTTTTTCGTAGAAACATCTTTTTTTGTAGGGAAATGTTCATTTGCAATAAAAGACTATGTAACGTTACTAAGAGATCAAGAGTCAGGTGATATAATCATTTTACTCTTCTGTAAATACAAAGTAATATTTTTTTCGTAATATAATCATTATGTCACTCATACGACAAGACAATGACGAAACAGTAGAAAAAGTTATTTTCCAGGAAAAGCAAAAGCCTGGGATTGTAAATCTTTGAACCATCATCAAAGACTCAGTAATATTAATGATGCATTGACTAAAGGTTACAAGTACTATCCAGTCGCTGTTTCTGCCGACGCATTAAGCTTCTGAATCTTCACCTTCTTTTTTTTTCCTTACTCCCTAAATCTGAAACAGTGGAAAACAACTGATTCGCAGTTGTATCATTGCATTATTAGTCCAGCGAACAACCATCCATTATTTCATTTTACCTCTGCAAATGTTCGTCGGAGGACATTAACTTACACCACTTCTCTTGTCTACATATTGCGTCCAAAACGTGTCGCTAAATGAGGACTTGCAGGCACTTTTTAGTACGTGAAGAACCGGACATTTAGCAAATGTACAAGATTTAGATGTACATGACGTCTAAGAAATAAAGTTTTTTGATGAAGTTTGTTGAATATACATAAAAAGCAAGATGAGGAAGCCTAACTTTTGCAGTTGCAAAATTATTCTTTTCCAGTGTCCTATAAATATTTGAACCTGAATCTTCCTTCACTCAGATGTCACGGTATCGGATAATGCTCCCTCGTCTTCTCATCTCCCTTCCCTGAGCGACAGATCGCTGACTGCGTTGTGTCTCCGTATTTCTGCTTCTACTTCTGCCTTGTCCCCCTTTAACCACACACCACTTATCGCCTATATTTGCATTAACTTTACTCCCCCTTTCTTCTTTGCCAACTCTGACCACCCTCCGCCACTCAACCAGTTCTCTAGCCGTTCTCCCTTCTTTTGGTTCTCCCACACTCTCTCTCCGTCATTCTAACATCTGACACGCATCCTCGACGCTTGTTTGAGCTTCCTCGCTCCTCTGCTGTCCCAGGGGTTGGCGAGTGTCTACCTTTCATCCAAGACCTCGCGAGTCTCTCTGTCAGCTTAAGTGTTGAAGTACGGTAATGCGTGTAATCAAGATTGGCGGGGAATGAGAGACCAACTAGAAGTTCATTGAAGCATATGAAGGTGGAACAAAGGCAGGACATTTCGTCAAGATACACCTTAAGAAAAAATCAACACAACCAGAGCATTATACCTTGTTTGGATGAAAAAAGGTGACGAAATTAATGAAATAAAAACATTTCCTATCCAGTCGTTAAAAGACACATTTCTTCGTTTCAAGGTTGCACTAGATATGTTGGTTTGCTGACTTTCAGCTAGTAGTGCAAAACTTACTGTTTCCGCGACCATTAAAAAATTAAACTTCTGTCTTAATTTAATTTTTTTCAGTAAATGTTTCATACAACATGTTTCATGAGTATAATTATAATAAAGAAATAGTTCAGCCCTCGAAATATTAACTTGTAGGTCTAATAAACCCAAAATGCAATAACTTGCGCGAGATGCTATAAAAGCCTTTGGAAAAGAATTTAATATCTCGAAAGAGTGAATTGAAAACGTAATGAGACGGGAATGTCAAATATTTTTTCCTTCGTGTTCTGGAGTCAGTAATGAAGACCACAAAAAATGGATGGTGGATGAACAGATCGAGGAAGGTGGTTTCCAATTTTGGATTTCAATCAGTTTTCTGGTACGACTCGCAGGAGACACTCAGCCGATTTAGTTCGCTCAAGTTGAAAGATAACAACGAAATAAGAGCTTAATGAATCAGGTAAGGTGTTAGAATTGTTATGAAAAGTAGTCAAAACATTACTCAGGCCTTAGAATCATAGAAACAACTTCCACTTCACTTCTTTGCAACTATTTCAACTAATTCTTCTTTTTTCTTCGTATTGCGAATTCGGTGACTTTAAAATTATAGTAAAATAGAGGTATCGCTTCGTGCTCACCTTTACTAAGAAACGTCGCATTATTTTTAGGCGAACTAAATGGGCATTCAAATATGCAAAAGAAGTGGAAGAAATATGCATCCGAATGAGTACAAGCTAGTCTATGAGAATCGAATGAGTACTTAGTTGGAAAAAGTAGTACTTAATTGTTTCGAAGAAATCCTGTCTGTTTATGGTATAGCTGTTCATAGCTTTTTATGGAAAGTCACCCGAGACTTTCCTGTGTGAAGGGGTTTTCCAATGTTGAATGATTTGTGAATGGAGAGTGGTTTGGTGAATCCCTGGATTTCCTGCAAGTTGCAATTCTTTGGTGGATATTGAGAGATAATTTCTTCCTTACTTGGTTGGAGATTTCGGAACTCGTGGCGACGAACTCTTAATCTTTGTACTCTGATGTAGGTATATAGCAAAATGAGAAACTAAATGGGTACGTGCATATTTGTACGCTCGATGAAATTGTAACTTCTTTGTCCCTGCGTAATATTTTTAGAAATAGATAGACTTCATTATTTTAATATTTGTAATTTTTATTTGTGCATTTTTCATTCATGACCATCGCAGTAATGAGTAAAAATAGTTTCATACATGTGCGTTGCAGTAGCGTGTCCGAAACGAACGTGAATTTCTGCCCCAAGGCTTTAAAAGTTTACCTTGAAAACGGATAGGAGATATTTTATTATTTAATATAATCTTTATATTTTGTTCTATTATACATTTATATCCTGTTACTCAAACATCATTGAACAACTCGCGTGCTTTGAAATGGTCATGGCGAGAATATGGTGTGTGCCCCAGTCCATTTCTGTGGCTGTTCCCTCTTCTCCCCTTAACCCAAGCCGGCTGCCCAGCCACACTGGAGCGTGGAGGGGTTGGTCTGCGGTCTTGGTGGCCTTCGCTTGCCCGGCGGCGCGGCACCCGCGCTGACCTGTCTATGCACCGGACGGGTGGACTCTCCCTGGGTTGTCCACGACAGCTTCGTTCGTTAACGTGCGGAGAGCCATTTTCTACGAGTTCTACATTTGCTCACTCTCAATCGCTTTGTCGTAAACGATTTCTGACGGGGATTGCGACTTAGTGAAGAAGATGCAATGTGACATCCGAATTTTGAATGGAGAAGGTACTGAGAATTAGAACTGTCGTCAGTTACAATAGAGTTTTACGATTTACAACTCGTACAATGATTTACTTTTCGTTTTTACAACAAGCGTTTTTGATGCCTTATCTTTAGATCCAGAGTTGAGAATCTCCTGGATTACACGTCTAACCTTCTTCCTTTGTAATGTGTTTTAAGCTTTCAGTAGCGCAAAACGTTTTAAAAGGACATATCTAGAAAAAAAACGTGCTCGATTTCGTATCTGGGATGTAAACTGGAAGTATAAATAATGAAGGATAATAATTTGAAAGTTCCTCATATTAGAGTTAAAAGTCTAAATCAGAAAGTCTAATTTTAAGTTTCTAGTCTATATTTTTTCTACATTATTTACTTTTCAAATAAATCTCTGGAGATTTCTTTTTATCGTTAGAGGAGGGTGGGTAAGGTGTATAGAATTTGAAGACTTCGCATTCGTAATTGCTGCTTACGAGTTCTTCGTGTGGAGATGAAGAGGAATGAAACAGTTTTGCGTTCTGAGATGTTTCGAAGACAAACACGATAACCAAATTGTCTATAGTGAACCGTGTTGTTGAAATCGCCTTCACATGTTTTACTAATCGTATGGCTCAAAATATCTTTGAACTTAAAACAATTAATCATTATTGATTTAATGTCATGAAAGTATTACATTCACAAATAGTAGAAACATTGTGTTTCAAGGGATGCGCTCGCTTGTAAATTAATGTAGGCGCCTAACATGTGTTTGCAAATACAGCTTACTATTGAAAGCTAACGCGCACTGTAAAATATCGGCGAGCTTGTCACCAGTTAGAGACCATTATTGATATGCGTTGAATATCGCGATGTGTGACGAGTTTTAGGGCTAGGGGAGGAGTGTTGGAAACGAGTAAGGGTTCTTTGGTAGTGCAGCGGTTTCCAACCATTTACTATTCCATTTGATTTTCTGTATTCAAAGTGAAATTGGGTAAATCTGACAACTCTGTTTTGATTCTTTGTGTAGTTGAGATATGGATTCGCTTGATATCAGTACTATACTATATGTGATGCATTATTTCAAAGCCAGAGCATTTAATTGTTTTAGATACACGCAGAAAAAAGTGTCCCTTTTATCCTAATTACTACTCAACATACGATTACCTTTGTAGCTTTTGATTTATTTCTACTTTGCATGAATTGCTTCGGGAATGATCCTACAATTTTCATACATTTTCATGATCATTTTTATGAAAAATCTATATTTTAACTATGAATTATTCTTTATTAGAAGTCGTAAGTACATGAAGTAAGTCCATGAAGTAAATGATGTGCGACAATTTGAATGATATTCGCTGTTTGGTTGCTGTTAAATCTAATGGTCATATTAAGAGTAAAATTAGGTCATTAGCAGTGATTCACAACGGAAGATGTTTGTCAACCACTTACACTAGAATGAACCTGCCCGGACGAAATATCCGATTGTGAAGAGATATATGGGGTCGATTCCGATAGCGGTTTGCCCCATTTTCACTCGTAAGTATCGATTCTTGTTCCACTTCTGGCCAGAGAAAAAAAAAATCGTGTTCTGAAACAATATTTTCTAGAATTACAATATTAATTGCAAAATTGTTATGAATAAATAATGTTCATTATCGTCGTTCAAATGAAAAACGTGGCATTTTAACTTAACCTCACATGATTTTAGTTGTACATTAAAACAAATAAATTGAATTTATTATTCCAGATTTATACATTTAATATAATTAATCGATTTATGAACCAACATGAGAAAATCTTCTGATTTTAAACAGCACAGTAATATGCGTTTTTAAGAAAAGAAGCGACGTACTTATATTTTACAGAACTTTTATATTTGAGCTGAGCTGTTAACGACGGAACCGAAAATAAGGGTCCATCCGGTCCATCTTGAGGTTCTGGTTTCAAACTCCATATTCAGGACAACCTCAAATGGAATTGTCAAATTGATAATCTGAATTCCAAACTAAGCAAATTGTGCTATACATTCCGAATTCTAGTCAACTTTGCAAGTTAACACATTTCTCGCATCGTGTATTTTGCAAATGTTTATTCTCGTTTACGATACGGCATTATCTTTTGGGGCCAGTTCACTTAGAGCATTCAAACTTTTAGAATCCAAAAGAGGGGTTCGGATTAGATGTAAATCTTTCCCCCGAAATTCATGTAAACATTTATTTAGAGAACTAAATATTCTCCCTCTCCCTTGCATATACATTTATGAAGTAGTCGTGTTTGTTAAGACAGAATTATTTAAGTCCCACTCCTGCTTTAGAAGAAACCGTTTAGTTCTCGAGAACAACTCTCATAATAAGGCTAATATTCATCGTTCTGGCACATCAACCACTCTTTACGTAAAAGGCCTATATCATTCTTGAATAATTTTGTATAATTCCCTTCCAAAAAATATAAAAGATATAAATAAATTGAATCTTTTCAGATCCACGGTTAAAAGCTTTCTAATGCACTATTGTTTGTGAAAGAATTTACTGATTTTAATAAAAGAAGTTAATGAGAGTTTCAATTTCCCAATAAATATTGTTTTCCATATGGTTTCGGACGATGTAAGTGATCTGAGTTCCTCTTATGCTTTCTCACGCCATTGTTATAGTACTCTAGATACTGATTAAATTCCTTTTTCCATGCATGTTTTTATCCTTTTTATAATACTTTATTTCTAACTGTACGCAACCTTGGCACAGTTGTATACATTATATCTGTAGTCCTATCCTGGCCGGGATTTTCTCCGGTTTTCCTCTGGGTAGTGGCGGATTNATAGGCGGGAATGTCATTTAATACTATTGTTATTACTGATCTCGAATGTTTACTGAACATAATATAAGAATTTGTCTAAACTTGAGAATGGATGAACGGCTGAATGTCTCGTCAACAACTGAAGCAAATATTGAGTCTCTTAATTGTTGTATTAGAAAATTAGAATTATATATTAGTTGATTTAAAAAATTAGAATAAAAGTTGCAGTAGAGAGGAGTTTCGTGACCACTCAGATTACATAGATCCAATTATCTTGAGGATTTTGGTCAAAATGAAAAAAATGTTCATTAACTTGCCGAAGTTTCTGTTATATTCTAACCATCATCAGGTTGTGTTAAAAATCTTAATTCCTGCCATACACTACCAACATTTCTTTGCAATATGCAGAAACATCAATATACAATTCTCGTCTAAACCGTATATCAATCATCCTTCAGCACAGCTTTGACGACAACATATTTCCAAAGAATCCTGAAGATAATTGCATCTAAAAAAACTCTAAATAGTTTATCCCTGGAGTCCAGTGATGTCTCACACACATTGAATCTAGTCCGAATTTGCTGTAAATGGTACAGCCTAATTGTAGTTAGGGTGTGTAAAGCCTTTATTTTAACGTTCAGAATCACCGGAGTGTTTTGGCTCGGTGCGGGCGCGTTCCGCTCGGCTGCGTGGTGCGCATGGGACAGGTGCGGCAGCGACGAGCGCCCGCTTTCATGTGGTCACGAGGAGTACACGGCGTCGGATGCTTCGCACTCGTGATTTCATTTTTGCGAGTGGCGCCGGCGCCTTCGTCGGAGTAATGGGCAGAAAATGGAAGCAAGCGGGAAGAGTAAAATAATATAAATATTGTTAAATTCACTTTGGGAACCCTGTTTCGCTCTTTTCTGTACGACGGGAAAATTGAACGAGCGTGCGGTTTGTACGGTCCCGTGTCAGTCCGTTTGAGGAAGCGCGTAGATAAGCACGTCGGGTTTTTTGTCCCTCCCAGTATCTTTTGGCGGTCACTGGAACTGTCGTTGACAACGTGTGTTCTTTGTTACAGAGCCCCAGTTCGTGCAGGTGGGATCCTCCAAGAGAGTTCCAGGTGAGTGCGTTCAGTGGTTCGTTTGATGCAAGCCTGGTTTTAACCACTGTACGGATTACTCTCACCGCGTGATGTTCCTGAAATATACTTTTCAGAACTACGAAAAGGTTGTCGGCATGTTACATTCTTTTTGCAGTACATTCCAACAACCTCGTAGCATCAGTGGCTTTACTCTCAGTAGTTAGCGTAAGTGGTGGTCTCACATGTTCGTATTCAAATGTGTTAACTGTCGTTGCAATATTCTCTTCACTTCCAGTGATCTGTTGAAGTGATGTTCAACCGGGTTTCGAGCTGCCGTGTTGCCCGCAATAACTGTTGCACCGTGGGTCACCCAATACCTTATAATTCGTCTTGAAAGTATATCAGGAACTCGTCTGTCGGATGGAATCAACAGATGCGGGTTGTTTGTACGTTAACGCGCCGGATTAATTACTCGTCAAATGCATGTTTGTCGAATTAACTTGTGTAGGCGGTCGATTAGAAGCAGCTGTTGCAATATCTGGCCGCTAATTACAGATGCGCGAGGAGCGCGCAATGAAGCGACCCATGTGAGTGAACAGAGTTTGATTTCGTCGCCTCTGCCTTGCATCCGGTTTTCGTTCGACTGGGAGGAGACCGACTCATTTTCCTCCCACTTAGATCCCAACAGCGCAAATTCCCAGCTTTTGAATTTAAAAGTACAATTTTCTCGTCGCACAGAAAAGCCAGTTAAATGCCGAATGATGGTTAAAAATGCGTAAAATGATAAAGAATCGCGTATCAGACAGAATTATCACTAGATGTCGAAAACATTTTCTCGACACCCTGTGCATTACTTTACCTCACTCTTCATGAATCCAGAATGTTACATTCGCTTGTGTTAGCGATGGGAATGTCACCAATGTCAGAATATTAATCATTCCCGCCCATAACCAATGTTCGAATTAGAGAGCTTATCCGTGTCTTGTTTCGTTAAGTTAATTGGAAATGAAACAACATCCAATCCCTTTCATAACCTTAGGAGTATCCTGACACCGATAACTGTGCAATGGTATTGATAACTGTGATCGGTAAAGGTAGGAGTTGAATGTCTGCGTGGACGAAAAAAATCTAAAATATTTTTTACCACTTTTCACGCATTTTAAAGAAAAGTACCAGAAATACCAAAAAAATCAAACAATCACATTAACTCCTTTAAAATAGTGTTATCAGTGAATTCTTTCATTGTGAGTCTCTACAGTACTAGAGTAACATCTCAAAATTCCTTCCAGTATGACGATTAGTTCAAGTATTCAACGCTAAATTGCAGGAGTCGACAATATTTTTCGGAATACCGATGTGGTACGATTTCCGTGCTGGTACGATTTACGAAACTCTCCTCTAAGAGTTACACAAACGTTAAAATAATATGTATATTAATTCAAAAATCAAAGTTTTATGATGGAGATTTACTGTAATTATTCGAGTATCCTTAGGCATAAGACTAGAAAATAATGAACAATGGTAGTTTTTATATATTTTTAGAATCTTGTGAGGCTGCTCCCCCAATAATAATATAAACCCTTTGTATGTATCCAACTTCGATTATTTGAGCTTTAAAAATCGAAAATTTACGAATTATATCTTATTAAATTTTCATTTCTAATTTTCTGTAAATTTTTTTTTTGAAAAATCTCCGTTTTGAGCGTGTCCTTGCAAAAGTGTTGGTCTGATTTTCTTAATAGCTTTCTCGATACATTCTTCGTTAAGAAAGTATATGGGAATGTCATTTACGTAATTTACTTCAAATCATTTGTTCATTTACTCTTGTAAAAAAAACAAATATTTCATTAAAAATTGAATTGTCGATGTTTGAAAATACGTCTCAAAATATAGAAACCGATAAATTTACATTATCTTCTTTAGATCCTAAATTAGAAAATAATGTTCATTTAGAAACTGAAATGTCAAGGTATGTTGAGTTGGTGTGAAATTACCCACATGCGGACAATGCTCTGTGAAATCGTAGTTACGTTTTTCTTTAGATTCAATAAAAGTTTTAGAAGTGCCTATTGGAGATCTATTCATCACCTCTGCTTAGTAGTGAATGAGTATCGCATAATCCATATATTACAACTACCATAAAGGAACATGTTTCAAAGCAATGTATTATCTCATATTCTTAGTACGTAAATTTTCATGAGTCTTATCAGTGATCGTTTATTGTGTGACGAGGTTCAGTGTTGGTAGTATACACAGTATAAATTGTATAAAGAATATGTTGTCATAATATCCACTTGATTTTTTTCATTCATAAGGCTTTTCGGCCGCGTGGCGATCAGTGCTGTTACAAATAAATAATAGATTCCATTATCAGGAAAAAATTACACACAGTTCAAAAGAAACAAACAACATCCCTTTCTCCCCTGCAAAATAACATTATTAACAAACACCTCACCATCCCATGCATTAGACCAATATCCTCTAAAATAGCCAACCTATTCAAACAAAACATTTCTCTCCCCTCACACCCTTCGGAACATCCTTTCTAAGAAAAAAGGCAAAATTCCTTCCTCCAAATTAAGTGGTGTATACGCACTCACATGCCCCAAATTTAGCGGTGTATACATCGGACAGACAAGTAGAAACTTCACACAAAGATTAAAAGAACACATACACGCCTTCAAATACAACACATCACATTCACATTTTGCTACACATCTAATAGAGAACAACCATACATTTCATACAGAAAACAATTTCCACATTTTAGAAATAGAAGACAGATTTTGGAAAAGATTAAAACTAGAAAACACCCATATCCACAAAATACTAAAAAAATCCTTCCATCCTTACATTAAACCAACAAATTCCAGATATCTCCTCTCCTCTCCTAAAATTAATCCTGCACCACCTGCCACACATCACAATAGATGACGTCAGTGGACAAACCCCAAATTCCTTATAAAAACCATCCGTCGCTCAGGTAACGGCGCATTCACTATCCGTTTCATCAATGGAACCAGGCAATACCAGTTTCCTCAGTTGATTTTCCTCATAGAAATTTTTTTTCTTTTGCAAATCATTACATATACAACGTTTTGATAAGCATTGGTTCATTTTGTAAATATTGTTTTTCCTGAAAAAATTATTGTATCGTATTTCTTATTTCATGTTTTCTAATAATTAGGATTTCATTTTCTATATATTTAATTTTTGTCAAAATCTAATATGTCGAACAAAAAATTGTTATTCTTTATATTTTTATTTATTTGTAACAACGCTGATGATGGCCGCCACGCGGCCGAAAAGGCCTTATGAATTAAAAAATCAACTGGATAGTATAATTACATATTATTTATACAATACAATAATGATCGTTTAATCGTTTTAGATTATTACGACCTATTCTCAAGACGTTTTCCGTAAAACAGTGAGACCTCATTGTGAAATGGTAGAAATACCCATTCTGAACTGGGTATTGGTGCAGTACAATTTTTCACTTTCAAGTTAGCTCCTGACAATATCAGCGAACTGGTAGACTCTAAACTTACATGAGCCTGGGCAAAATGATCTATCTACTAGTATTAGGATGCAATATAACGTGTTAACTTATTAACGTTCGGTGCTTACGTCTCCCAAAAATCAACATGTAAAGTGAAGAGAGACAAACTTTTATTTAATGAAGCTTCGGTTTCGGGCATCGTAATATATTCTTAAAGTAAATCTTGACGAATGTAAAGTTTCTAGAGAGAATGTGGGAGTTGAAATATTATTAAAGGGGAAGAAGCATTAATCACAGGAAATTCTTTTGACCTGAATCAGTGAAGCCTCCCCCACAAAATGTGTTCATTGATCGTGCTAGTTTTAAAACAAAGCTGTGTGTCATAATTACATAGATTAATTTGTCGTTGACATACATTGTGCTAGAGCACAAAGGGAACGTAATTACCTTGTAAAATAAGTTTAAAACATTTAATAATAATTGGTTCATCTTTGTCTGAGTTCAATTCTACATTCTTATGTATCAGTGTAGAATTTTGTCTTGTTTATTTTAATAGCAGTAGTGATTATTTTTTCATTTTATGTCTAATGAGAAAAAAATAATTAAATTTACATCATTAAAACCATTACAAATTGCAATTATTGAGCGCACAATTGTTCAGCCGGTAGCTAATGAATTTACTAATTGCTGTATACTGCCATGATCCCATGGGCTTGCAATGCTCTGTGCCTCTCTTCCTTTTCTGGAACCCGGTGCGATGAGTCCGCGGTGACAGTCGCATCATCGACGCTCCAGCAGTTATCGGCGCCGCCGCACCGCCTCGCCGCCCCTCGATGCTGCTCTTCGTGGCGCATATCGCTCCCCGCCATGACACGTGCCACCCGAGAGGCTCCCGACCGCGTCGCCGCACCGCGTCGCTCGCGCACCTCTCCCCGTCGCGACATAGCCCAGTGTGTGCACCCCGCCTTGTATCTCTGGCTGCTGGAACGCCTGTCCCCTCGACTGTCTCCCCATTCCGGCACCTCGGCTCCCTGTCACAACCACCCTCCACGTGTCCCCCTGTAGGCGCTCCCCTAGGCACCGGGCGGTGAGAGGCAGGTCGCTGGCGCATGGGATCTGGCGATACGTCTTCCGTGAGTTGCGGGAAGGAACGGGTTATCTCCGAAGTTCGGAAACTGTGGCAACGAAGACGCAGACACTGGCGACAGCGCAGGTGGAGGAGATGGAGGGGAGGATGCTGCCGGTAGAGCGCCGTGGTAATGTTCTGGAGGAAGCGGTTGTGATAGCGCAGACGATAGCGCCTGCGGAAGAGTTGGCGCTACTGCATCGGTGAAGGGGGTCTTGGTAATGAAGAAGAGTGCTGGTTATTATGGAGATAAAGGTACAATTCCCTTCCACTACCACCCTTCGGACTCTACTTTAGATTTTCCGTGATAGTTGTGCCAGTGAGCATCTAGTTGAGGTCAAACATGCAATATAAAGTAAAGAGGAGAGGGAGGATTTAGTGAGATATTCCGAGCGCATTCATGAGCAGGTGATTATGAATAGAATACTCCAGATTTGACACAACCAGGACTTCTGACAGTAAAGTTACATAGAGTCGCTGAAATTTTATTCAACATTTGAATGGGGATTGGACCCTCAAACATTTGTTGCATTTATCTCATCTCCCGTTTTATAGTATTAAAAAATTAATTTTGAGGGGAAGGGGGGAGAAACGTAAATTGAAAACGAGACATCTGTTTGATCGTTATGAATTTCTGATGTTAATGAGATTAGGTAACTGAATGACGTTTGGCTAACTTCTGCATATCGTTTTAAGATCTTTGTATTGTGCTAAATTCTTCGTCTTCTGCAACGTTAAAGCAAGCGTTGATTCCGCGACAAATGAGTATCCCACTCATTTTATTTGGAAACCTACGTTGACTCTTATTTTTGTCTTTCTCTTCTATGGTGACATGGAGAGGTTCCTGCTACGAGACCTACTCTTCCAAGTAACAAAATTTTTCAGGAAATGATATTTACAAAGGAATTATCTTGGGTTTCGAGGGACACTTACAGTAACCTACATTTATCTGGAAAGGGGAAGGAAATTTGTTCGAAAACGTCACCCAGTTCGGTCGAGTAGGGTATCGAACCTACGTTCACTCGTTCTAGTGTGTGTAAGGAAAGAAACAATCGAAGTCAGCTTGTTTTGCTTATCTTGATGCTTACGTGAAAAGTTACGCTACCATTTTTTGTGGATCTTCCTCTGAGCCAACACCGAAAATGTTGTTTACAGAAAAAAATATTTTTTTGTGTTCAATCCGCAATATATTCGTTGCTGCTGCCTGCAAATGTATTTATAAAAAAACTAATATTATTATTAAATAATAAATCTCTGAAGAAATCTCTTCACAATGATAACTATTTTGAGTAACATGTAACTCTCATTGATTAAAATACGGGACACTCATGATCTCTTGTAAGTGCCAACGTTTCGATGATGTATTTTCGCGGTGACTATTGATACTAGTTTCTATGATTCAGAAAATATGGAAATCCATCGATAGGTACAAGTTTAGGTACATTATGGATTCCCTTGGAACATCATGAACGCTTCTGTTATCATCCCAAGAAGAGACTGTACACTACGGGCGTGCAGGATGCTTTTGAAGGAGGTTGCGCTTACTGGATCGGACGTCCCTGACGGGACTTATTAAATCTTATACTCACTCACATAGGCGCGTAGGATTTTGATACTTGTTGTACCTGTCCCACATCAACCTCTTTAAATATATAATGGGATGTGCTCAAGAATTTAAAAAAAAAAACTGTACATTTAATCGTAAATATGTTAATGTTTTGTTCAAAATTATAAGAAAATTGAGTCCAAACTAGGTATAGTTTGTGATTTTTACGCTGACACTAAGTACATCATTGCCTTCACTCATCACAACTCAACTGGAAGGACGAAAAATTCATTCGCACACATTGTCGGAAACTGCTAATGAGCCTTCGATCTCTCCAGCCCCTCGAAATCTGTGAAAGATCTTTCTCTGGGATTTTCTACGAATGGCGCACATTGCAGGTCGTTCTGTTCTGACCGTGGCTTAGTGTTCGCATCCTTCGCAAAACAAAGAAAACTTTCGGAAAGTACTGCCCACTTGTACCGTCCAGTGCACTGGCCAGGCATTATATACAGACATCGCGGGTTGCGTCTGCGGTTTCTTAGCCTGGCGCAAGATCTCGCTTCGGCGCTGCGAAGCTCCGCGGACAGCAGCCTTGTGCTCCTCACACAGCTTACGGGAACTTCTTAAACGGTGCGCCGGAATTATGTGATAACTAAGCGATATGCAAAGCGTATTACCTTCTGCGTTCCGAAGAGAAATAGTTATTCCCGTCTGTCTCCCCAACCATACAACTGGAGTTGCTTTTCTGAAAGAGCAAACTTCCGTGTTATACGATGTTCCTACAGGTTAATGCGGATGGAGGTACTGTCTCATTCAGGTATTTGACGCAGTGTCGGGTCCCAATATACGACTTAGAGAGAATAGGAGGAACAGTATTCAAAATAGTGTACCACGGAAGGTTTCTCATCGCTGTTCGACGTTTGATTTCCAATTTTTATTGGATGAGCAATAATATATATGTTAGGCTATTCTTTTGGCGATAACATAATACTTGCTTTTTCTCTCACATACTTACATACACACATACTAGAGACTTCCGGATACATTAAGGTTCAATTGCACAATAAAACATTCTTTTGCTTTTGTTGTCCGGTCTTGTTTAATGAATCTACCAATACGTTTGTGTTTAATTATCCTCAGTTACAGTTGTTAATTTGTTTGTGGTTCTTTTGAACAGTCTTGTTTTGAAAATAATTTATTGGATTATGAAATATTAATCGAAAACATCGCGTGATTTAAATGATAAAAAGGTCTGTTTGTATTTCAACAAAGAACTTTTATTTTTATGTATGTACATGTATATTCAGCTCTCAATATACCCCGAATTATCTGTCATTTCATCACTATTCATTAAAGTATTGCAATATATTTTTTACATAACGTATGTATGTATGTATTTACGTTTCAAAAATGGTAATTGATTTTTCGACCACTTCCAAGTTTCCAATAGATCCAAAATTTTACAGATACGTGTGGTTTCCATGACAATAGATCATTCTCTTTCCAGTTTACAAAAATCTACCCGTAAGGTGGTGAAATGGAGGTATGTATTCTGATGGTACCTTCTCCGGTTAGCAAACTCAGAATACATTGATATTCTGAGAACCACAGGAAATGAATTTAGACCATTTAATTATTATATTCCTAACCATGAACATCACAAGAAAACAATAGAATAAAGTTCTACGCCTCCTGAAAAAGAAAGTACACGGCTAAAATACTAAATAAAGAAAAATTATTTATGAAATTCTGTGTCAGATTCAAGGAACCCAGTGAATTCATTCACTTGGATACATTACATTATATCAATTGTTAAACAAAAATTCACTTTCTGGAATAAATTACACAATATATTGAATATCGTAATCAACATCCATTATTGCGGTTAGCAATATTTAAAATTTAACTGTACACATTATTTGTAATTTTGAAGCATTGCAAACATTTTAATATCCTTTTTTTCTCAGTGAAGTGAAATATTTCTGTCCTGAGCTCTTATATTATTATTAATACCAAAACAAAATAGCAATTTCCTGTCCCAAAATTGTGTACAAAAAATACATAAAACATTTTCATTACTTTAAGCATTGTGTAGGTGGCGGTCATGGATGCTCTGTACAAGACATGCGTGAAGCATGCCAGATTTCGTCCTGTAGTGACCTTGTTCCTTCCTCCCCTACCACTGCCCGCTGACTCCCGCTCCGCTAGTGAGACATTGCATAAGCGGAGCGGAGCGATTCTTGAGCGGAGAAATCGCTGGTTCGCCATAGCACATAGGTTTGCGACCGGCGCTACCTCGTTACCACTCCTCCAAGTTAAGACTCCTCGTGTCATTCTGATTTGCTTCGTACTTCTGACGCCTCATATTCCGAATTCATTTGTTCCGACCGCCAGAAACTTCACGCACTTCACATCGTATCACGTTTGGAACTATCTTTGAGCAATTGGATTATGCCGCCGATTGTATTGAGTGTGATTTATCACACAAATTATTACTACTCACGCCTCGCACAGAGTCAGAACTCTTGTGTCTTCGTAGTATTTCATAAAAGAAAATCACGAGAATTATTGTATTCGCAACTGCGTTCTACGGAAAAGAAACAATTCGTGTACTATTTTTGGGACTGCCCTACTGCGTCCACGATAATATGCCGCGTACTCTCCTCATCAACTCCAGTTCGAAATCTCAAAAAAATAAATCGACGACTTGTCGGGGTGACTCCACAGCTCAGATGTGTGGTATGTACAATAGATGATTTTGGTACCATTGTACAAAAATCTACTCCTAAAGGGGCTGAAGTGGGGCTATATGTTTATGAGTGTATATCTCACCATAACTCAAGGACGCCTGAAGTTATTTTCAACCAAATTTGGCACACAGAATACTACCTGACGACAAGCACTCTGTGGACAAGAGAATCCTGGTAGGGACAAAGTGGGAAGGGGATGACGTGTAAAATAACGGCAGATGGTAGGAAAGTTGAATTTGCAGTGCTCATTTGACAATAAATAAACAAATTATAATACGAAAAGGTATAAAATAAAGTGAATGTAAAATAATTTCACTCAAGCTTTTATTTAAAAAAGTGCTTGCTAAAAAGTAGAAATATGCTTCAAAAATTTTTTAATTTTCTTCTTTGTTTTGATCCACTTTTCTGATCAACGTTTTTGATTTTCAATTTCACTGAACATATTTTTTTCCACATTTTTTGTACAGCATTTTTAAAAGAAAAGTTGGCGTTAAAAATTTTTTTACGTTTATTTTATTTTAACTTACAATGACACACATTGTACCGACAACCACACAATTACCAAATCCATAACCTTGAAATTCGCGCTTCCGAAAACCATTTCTGTAATTCATTACCTTCTGTAGGTTTCCGACGCACTTGCTTCATTCTCGACGCGTTTTCCAAAACATATCGTACATCTTGAAATTATAGTTAAATTTTATAGTTTATGGCAGGAGAATGTGCATGCACTGTGTTATGAATTGAATATTTGTTGACATCAATGTGAGAGAAGTTATACTGACGAAGAAATCGTCAGATGAATTTTTGTTACTTATTGTCTTGCACATTTGTACATATATACAATAATCACGTGGCAAAGCAATCCTTTAATTTTTATGAACTTGTAAAAAAATGATTAAAAGTGCAATATTTTTTCAAATCTCGATTGGTAACGTTCTAACAATATAGAACTGCAGAATACAATTGATTCAAAAATAGTACAACCTGATCGGGTTGATACGGAATGGCCCAAACAGTCCAATAATCTTCTCCTATCGAAAACTTCATTGCTACCACAAATATTTGAACCTGTTCGTATTCATTGTCTGTGACAGTCCTTATCAGAAACGTTATCTTTCAAGTCATAGCTCTTTCCCGGCTTTATTCTTTTGTCGAAGAGGACATGAACATAATGGCATTGTTGCTTCGATTTGCGTGTTCTTGGTGCAGGCAGAAGAAACGTGTTTACACAGTGTAAGACAGATCGCGAGAGTGGATGTATGGGGAGAGAGGGAATATAGCCATGAAAGTGACACTCCAGTCCACCTTGAGATGACATATTTCCACGACATGTGTTTGCATTTTACAAGGAGTGCTGTGGGGGCGGCGCTAATGAACGCTCCATGTTGGAAGAGCCTAGGGCGCGCGCGCGGCTCCTAGTCCTCCCACCGCTCGGACGCGATGGGATCTTTGCTTTCGGTGGTCGGTGTGGGTTCTGAAATCGAGTCACGATCGATTTTGAATGTTTACTCAGCCCGTCTGTGGATCAACTCGCTTCCTCTGGTGCTTGTCAAAGTTAAGCGGGTAATGTGTGTTGAAGAACGATTCTACGTTGTTTCCACGACTCCTCAGACTTTCAGATGTTTCTTCGGAATCTCCGATTATTTTGCGCGGTTTGTTTTGTTAGTTCAACAGTAGTGTCCAACGTTGACGAAATTTCACAGAGGGAAATTGTGCTAATTACGCGAGTAATTGCAATTCAATTCTCTGTGTACAAAATGTGGCTTTCTGTTAAATAAAACAACGGCATCGACGCCGTAAGCACTACTCGATGGAATTCAAAAATATTGAAACTGATTATCGAAACTAATTTGCACATTTTAATTGAATTAACTCGAAAATGTATTTAGTATTTATGATATAATATTAGCGTTATGTTTTTCATTTTGTTCAATTTTGACTTTTTCGCTGTAAATAACCTCCGAGTAATTCTTCACTTTTAAGCACGTTTTTGTCACGAAAGAAATGAAAAATTAAAAGTAAATGGAAAGGAAACGAAATATTCCATTCAATAAAATTATCGTGGATTGCAATCTGGTTCTGCCTTTATTAGTAGCTTTATTGCGTTATAAGGCCCATTTTATTGACTCGGCATTGCTTCTCATTTACTCTTAAATCAATTTCGGGTGCCAGATGGCATTTTTATCTTCATTAAGTTTCAGAATTACGGAGGTCTGTTCATTGGTTTCGGACTGTGAGTTACAAGAGTTTCTACGGACGTGCATCAAGGGGAACTGCCAGTGTGATATCGCAGGATTTGCTGGTGTCAAACTGTTGTTACATCAGTAGTCAATCGTAACTAATGGAACAAATATTCATATGAATGCCTTCTCCCTACGTCTCAATGATATCCGCCTCCAGAGACTAATTAAGCGAAATGTTGAATCCGAAAATTATACATCATTAATGTTTTGCTCATCGCACTGCGTTATTTTGTAGCGGTACCGACATGAAATAATTATCTTCCTTTCTGTTGTATTATAAACTTATATTATAAAAATTATATTTACAGCAGTTCGTAAAAACGAGTGACCATTGAAATATATTTTATTAGTTGAGCCTCGATTCAAATGTGTATAATTGACTCTTTTAGAGGGTATGTGCTTAAGGGTTAATTGGGTTTCTATCAAATAAGGATAAGTATTAGCTGATAGGTTAATGTTTCAATGTACATTATAACTTGAAACTTATCACTATATCACTATCACCTTAATGAAGATAAGAGGTATCGAAACTTCAGCAAATACTCGTGATTTTTTAAATGTGCTTTTTCGCCTGATTGCAATAAACCCTGTACAAAAGAATTATGGATGCTAAAAATAAAACGTTGGATCACTTTATTTTGCATAACTATACCTAAAAGGTAATTTATTCACTTCGGACGATCGCTGCACTACGCTGGTGTGGTGTACTTCATGATTTACCTTTGTGTCTCATACCTTGTCTTTCTAAGCTATTATTAAAGCGAAATATAAGTGAAAGATTGTGCGCCACATGATACTCGTCTTAAAGGTTCTACGCTATCATTTTATTTCATTAGACCTTACTGAAAACCATGGAAATTTTCCCAGTAGGGAAGTGCCATGGTATTTAAAAACCCTCCTCTATGGTCTCGGATGTCGAGACACGAAATTTCCTAACTTGTACCTCATACGGCTCAAATTTCATTCTTATTTTGACATGTTTAATTAGACAAATACCGAAATAATCATTTTTACTATGTGCATTGTGCGAATTTGAATTCTGTCGCGTTACCTTAAAATATACCATCATGACGATCCGCAAACATTGGACTATATTTTTCTGCGGCGGCTAATCTGTACCTCGTTCCAGCGATTGGTCGTCACGCTTTAGATCTACCACGAATGATGTCCACGGTAGAAGATGACGTGCGAAAAAGTGTGAGAATCTGCTCCGGGCAGAGTATTCAGAATCGTTGACTGTGGCGGGGAAAATGGAGGACCTTGGAGCATCAGGTCGTCGCCACAGCGGCATGCTGCCTCGAGGTGACACTGACGGCGACCCGCGCGCGGGTGGCGAGGGTTAACGTGCCTGGGGTGGAGGCGTGCGGGTGGCTGTGAATGCCGCAGGGTGTGTGATGAATCGCTTGCGGTGCTTATCTCGCGGCTGGCGCGTGCCCGCGGTGGCATCTGTCATTGCTGCCGCCCTGTTCCGCCTCGGCAGGAAGGCAGACCTCGTAACACACTGCTAATCAACGCTTAGGAGGGAGTAGGGGCTGGGACACGCTCGGGAGATGCGGGTCCTCGCCTCTTTGTCTCGGCTGCTGTACTCGGTTCCATCCTCTGATACATCTTTCGGCCTCTTTCCTTCTACGCTATTGCTCCTCTTTTTTTTCGTCTGTTGTACGACTGCATCTACATTTTTTGCCATGAATTTCCAATGGCTGGTTCCCTTTAGCTTTCCTCGCTCTCCTAAAACTCGCACATCCTAGACTTCGTTTTCCCCTCACAATATTTGTAATAACCAACTTCATTATTCGGAATATCACATTTTTGGACCCGAGATATCAAAATAACAAACATATTTTCTGATGTTTTTTTTCCTTTAGGACTAGAAGGAATTTGGTTTTGAAAGTTCTAATGTGATGCATTCTCGTATATTTATGAAATAATTTTTCAGGCGTGAGCCCTAAAGCCCAAATTTTAAAAATTTTTATTGATTGTGTGACTTCAGAAGTTTAGACAAGTTCAGATCAAACTTCAGAAGTTTAGACAAATGACAGCCGAATATATTTATATAAAGCTGTAAAACTTAGGATTCATAATTTCTTCTTTCGGTCGTTACGAAAATCACGAACCACTTAGTCTTAAACTGTGATCTAAGAAACTACCAAAAACCGACGTGGTTCACCAAATGTGTTTCATTACTGAAATTCTATTCATCATGTATCTGACGTTCTTGCTCGAATGACTTGTCGTAAAAGAGTTGAAAAGTAAAAATATCTCCCAATGATGACAACGAGAAGCGTGTGACTAATGACCGTTTGTGTTATTTGAATGAGTAGGGGCCAATATTCATTATACGTATTAAATTATGATCCGGAAGAGTGCGAGTTCCGAAAGCTTAAAGGAAATTTCATCTCAAATCATATATTAGATTGATGTGTTTCGGTTGTATTGGAAGTACATCTGTGTACTCTAACTTGCTGTTTCATTATATTAATGATATATTACCAGCATTGTGCTTAAACTGACATTGTTTTATAGCGAATTGCTGCTATTCAATGGCAAATTGATAATGCAGGGAGGGACGGTGGATTTCGTCCTTGTTGAATTCATCGCATGTCAATGGAACTGGTGTAGCGTCGGATCCCCAGACGCGAATCCCGGAAGCAATCATGCCCTTCGTAATTCGGGCTTACAACTCGTCGTTTAGCTGCGATCAATCGATGACACTCATTACAAAGAAGAGCTGCTATCCGCCGCAGGTTGACCCTTGGACGCGGGAGCATCGGTCTCCACATCCAGCAACGTATTCTTGCGTTGTGATGGTCGCGTAGGAAAGTGGAGCTACGGTCTCGTCAAACATGTTTAAGCGACACATTGCAACCTAACGAGAACAATGTCTTCGGAAATAGCGAGGTTTATGCTCAGATCTCAGAAAAGGGCAGTGTTCCGTTGAAGTTGGCGATATTCCGTTAATTTTGCCTCGCAGCTTTCAGTAAATTTTGTCACAGTACTTATAGCTGGCGGCCGCAACAACCAATATACGCCGATGTACTAGTACTTTGCTACTCTTTCATGTTGATTTAGGAGGAATGGTATTGAAGGGAAAATAAACTAATATTGAAACATAGTGGTCAAATTTATTTTGTTGTAGTAAATCACGTAAAAAGAACGTCCATCTTCGATGAATCAATATTCTGAAGAGAAGAATTATGCTGACACTAATATAGGATATACGCGGATCCTTAAGAATTTTGATCTATTACGTAAATTTTTACTAAAACGCAAGGACACACCAAATTTTCCGACCTCCTTCTCCTTAACGGGGTTCCGTTACATCGGTGCGAATTCTTTCTCTTTTCAAAATAAAATTCTGTACTGTTTAAAACCTGTAGGAAATCTCCAGAGTTACTGCGTTTTGAAAATAAATTGTAATAACACCATGGTATTTTAAGACGAAAATATTCATTATAAAGAATAGTTCGTCTGAGTAATTGAACAAAACAAATTCGTAATTTCTAATTTATTAGTTAACAGTTTAACACAGAAATTTGAAACACGTAACGTTTCGACCGTGAACACACTCTTCTTCAGGTGAATAAAAATTTGTTAATATTCACAAAAATTCCTTTGAACAAATATTGAAAATATATCGTACATTTCTTTAAAAACCACATATGTCAACCATCATTGCAATAAAATAAATCTATGGAGTCATAATACTAACAGATGCGTCCTCAAGGGAGGACATGTCATAACTGTTGATTATGTATTAACTTATAGGCTGAAAATATTCGTACTTCAAACTTCCAAATTCACTCATTTTTATGATCTAGTCGTTAAAAAATTAAATTTAGTTTTAAAACTTTGAATCAGTGGATACGTTCGAGTATAAACTGTGGAAGATGGTTCGAAAATTTTTCTGTTGTTTGGGTTTGGTATCTGTTGACCGCTAACTTGAGTGCCCATAACCCGTGCTGTGTCAGATGTCTGTTTCTCACAATAAAGAATATCAGTGCTCCATGAGAGTATAGTTTTGTGAATGATGAATAAAACGCAGTAATGTTTTTAATTACATACACTCCTATTAAGGTAGTTCTGATACTTTTTTTCTAGTTATATGAGTTTTCCACTTCTGAAATACTTCTTAAATACAGCCGCACTTTTACCTATTGAGTTTTCCTTTAAAATTTACGATTTGACTTCGAAATCTAAAATGTTTTCGGAGAGTTGTCTCGTATTAATGCATTGTTATTTTCGGCCATTGTAAATTTAATTTTCATTAATATTGAATCATGCATTGTGTCATATTAAGTTATTCTGAAAATGAGTTTATTTGTATTTAAATTTGATAAATTATGTCTGCAATGTTTTAATTAGGGTTTGGTCGATTGGACTAGGGCAGAAATCTAAACAAATGATCAGAAATTCGGATATGTCCAAGTCTGTTTTCCGATTTCATGTCGTGGGAAATATTTTTTAATATTTCAATGTATAAAATATTGACAACCATGTGTATTTACTATCTAATTAGACGCATTCCAGAAGTGAAGAATTTTTGGAGTAAGTTGATACATAGATCATTCTCGTAATATTTTTATCGTGGCGATACGTTATTTGCGGTATTTTACGTGCAAATTAAAACAGAGTACTTCAATTATGTGGTTTCCAGTGTATTTGAAATCGAATCAAGAGATGATGGTTCAGTGGTTCATGAAGTAGCATTTGGATGGTAAGGCAAATGTCACATACATCTCCACACAAGAGGCACAGTTTCTGTCACTGCCCCGTCCTTTACACCGTCTCGTTGTTGGATAGCCGACTTTCGTTGAGTGTGCGGCAGCATGCCGGCCACTGTGCCCTCGGTATATTTCTTTCTCGGCGCCCCGACGAGGCGCGGGCTTAAAGACGATGGACTATCACTGCCATGTTACTCTTTGACTACATCCGCTCTATTCCATTGATGTTATGGTGGAATTTACGCAGTTTCACTTGTTTTATCTTTAGCTTGCTCACACTTGAGAAATATTCCGACGAATTCTTTCATGGCAAGCTTTAAAATTCTTCCAAAAGAAATCTTCTGATTAAATGAATCTATACAGTGTTACAATTTTCATGTTATCAACTACACGAAATGATCAAGAAACATTTATTTGTGTGTGAGCGGAAATCGCCGAGGAATTTTTTCAAAAATGAAAAACTTTTGTTAAAAAAATTTTCTTCGCAATAGATTTGATGTATGGGACACTTCTGTGTGTTGTTTCTTGTGAATACATAGTTTTGAAGCATTGTTTTGTATTCTTGTCCTTTAATTATGATTCAGTGCTTAAATACTTGTCCGGAGTGGAAAAGAACTATTTCGTTTTATTCACTTCTGATAATTTTTCTATTACCTCGGTTTAGAAGAGTATATTGACGTATAAGCCAGGTCTATAATTTTTGAGTGGGCCGAGGCGTACGTATCCATAATTGTGCGTGATTCTGTCCGCAAGCTTGTGTGTGATTAACCTTGCACTTGCTTGCCTATTCGTATGCACACTCCGCGTGTTAACGTTGTGTATATGGCATTATGAGCGAGGTCTTATGTACATTGGTGGGGTCTGCGTGAATCTATGCGTACTTGCTAGTGCTCTCGTATTTGTCGAACTTTATTGTTTATTTTCGGAATGAATCTTCAGCAAAACGTAGTTGCGACTGGCGTGCTTTAGAATTGGGAGTTGCAACTTGATTAATAAAAGTGATATGGGCGTAGACTGCTAAAGGGTGAGATTTCGGAGGAATTAGTCCTCACTCCAAAGTTTTCGACATCACGCTCAAATTAAATAGTTAGGTATGTAAAAACATGTATTAAAAGATAAGCTGAATTTGGTCTTGATGACTAAAAGAATGAATCCAATTTATCTTTATATGAAGATTTAAATGTAGAAAAAGAAAACGTGATTACAGTAAACTCAAAAACCTTTGATGTTACGAATTTTTATGTTATGTTTTCATCGACTCCCCCCCCCCGACACACAACTCATATTATGATGAATTGAAGACATTCAATGAAAGTAATTGTAAAGACTTATTAATAGAAATGAGATATGTATATTATTTTTAAGGAATCAAAGATACTTTCATTATACTTATATTTATATTCGTCAATATAAGCCGTAGTATGTTAAAACTGAGTTATTACTGTTTCCAGCTGACATGAGACCCAGTAAACCTTGAGTTGATATGACCTCCAACGGCGCTGTCAGTTGAGAAAGCTTCTCTACCGTGCGCGAAGATGTTGCAGAGTCAATGCAATGCTCTTATCTTCCGTAGTGTCTCTTCGGACTATCTTGGGAGTTTCACAATGTTTGAACACGGTTTGGCCGTGTTGTAGCTATAACACGGACGCTCGTTCATACACTCAATGTTGAAAAAATCTTGCACTCTGCAGCAACTGTGGACCGTATCTGTTGTGGTGCCAATCACAAAAGTTTTCGATATGTCACATCGGGTATTTGAAACATTGATTCTTAAAACATAACGATCTATGTTTTTAATATACAGTAAGTAAATCATTATTGATTCATAAAAAGTAAGTAAATCATGAGTAGTACTTTCGTAGGCTATGCATCAAGAATACCAACTGTCTCTGGAAATACGAGATACAAAGTTTACGTTTAGTCTACGAATCAACGTTTATGGTTTACCATTCAGAGCCTCATCGTCAAATTTTGTCGTTGTTTTGTGTATCACCGAGATCTTTGAGTAATTAATCAAATTCCCCTCAGAATTTAAAGTTTCTTAATAGTGATAAAATTATTTTTTTGGCTCTGAATTCATAATCCGTGAATCATGAATGTTTGCGGAAAAGGAAATTATTATCTCCATTAAATTTTTCATTTAAGTGATCAGATTTTATGATAAGAACTTTATTACTTTAACATCTTCCTTATTTCTAAAACATCACTCAATTTTTCCTTATGAGTTACGTAACACAAGTATCTATCATCATTAATCGACTCTAGTTTCTTTTTTATTGCAGAGGAAAAGGAAAATAACCAAGAAAAGCATATTTACACTCTCACGTCATTATTGAATATTTAAACACTACATACCTTCATAAATTCATAAACTAACAGAAACCAAAAATCTCACAAAAGAAATATAGCCGTATAATTATTTGGCTAATTCCCTTACTCGAGAGCAATAGACCTTAAAAAATTTGAGGTTACCCCAAAACTATTTGTCAAGAAAGTCTGGTTTCCCCATGAAATACTACATCAGCACTCTATTCTTAAGGGAAGAACTAATTCTCGCCTTGGTGTGTGGACACACATGGGCAAGAGATTAACGCCACGAATGGTGAGGTAGGGTGGAAGTGAGGTGGGTAGAGGAGCAGGCAGGGTGGGTGCAGGCGGTGAACAACGCGTATGGCCAGCGCAGCGCGTCGTTGACCACCAGGAATGGGAATAACGGGAGCACGTCGACGCTCACCCAAATGGGATAAGGCGTGTTGAGAATCAGGTTACAAAGGAGAGCACAGGACAACTCTGGATGGATAAAAACAGAGGGGAGAGTGTTGAGGAGGAATGGAGTAGGAGAGTGGTGTTCGTGTGATGAGGGAAGAAATAGTTAGTAAGTGTGAAGGTGCGAGCTGAAGATAAGGGAGACGACTTAAAACAGACGGAAGGGAGAGGACAGGCAAGGATGCGGGAGGTGTGAGTTCCGAGAAGGTACACGTGGGAGCTGTTTGACTAGCGCTCATGCGTGGCACGCGCGTGCAGACGAGGGGGAGGGGTCGTCGTGGCGCGCGGAGGGCGGGTGGACACGGATTAGCGGACGGCGTCGCCAGCAGCGACAATTACACGCGCCCCTTCCGCTCCGCTGCCCGCCTCACCCATGGATGCCCTCGTCCCTTCACCCCAATCGCTTAGCCACACGCTTCACTCCGCGTACCAACATTCCTGATTGCCCGCTGCGCTCTCCCGACCCCACTTTCCTCGCGTTCCTCTCCTCCTCTCCCTTCGACCACTCCGATGCGACGCTTGCGCTGGCGGCCATGTTTTCCAATCACACCGGCACATGATCAAGTGTGACTTCCCATGGATTGCATTTTAGTTTATTTTCGGGCATAATTGTGGGCAAAGGGAGCGCGCTGCTCGCGGGGCGGGGTTGCGAGGGCGGTGGGAGCAGAGTGCGGGGAGAGTGCTTCCGCCACGGGCGAGACACCGGCGTGATTGCGCTCCACGCGTTAGCATTTTATTCGACTCGTGATTTAAACCCTAATAATACCATCCAGCGATGATCGAAAAAATAAGTATTACTCCCCTTCAGATTTTGGGCCGCGAGAGGGTTATATCTGGGTCGTGTTTCACATCGTGCGGGTTGAAGCTACACAAGGTGGTATGTACTATTTCCATTCAACTCTTTTAACTTTCATTTGTGTTTCGCACCCCTTTCGCTTTTATGGTGGAAACCGATTTGCAACTTTCCTAAATTTCTCATACATTTTTGTGGTTCTGTTGTACAAGAAGTTATAGAACCATCATATTGAATTTCATTACTAATTCCTCTTTATATTCTAAAGAACTGTTTCTACAATTTGTACTCTTATATTCAACAGAAAAATTAAAGTCAGTTTTGAGAATGATACTGAAGTAGAGTCTACGAATTAAATAGAATATTTATACTTTTTATGTCCGACTTTAATTTGGTATGGAGAAAGGAGCAAATTTTGTATAAACACTTGTTTGTGTTGTTGCACATGGCGGTGCAATCGAATGAGCTAAACCATCTGCTTACAAACTTCACAATCTTAATTCTTTGCAAATTTTCATTTAAAAACTGCATATTGCTACATCGAGTACGCTTAAACATTTTTGGTTGACTAATAGCATACAATTTTTAATATTGTAAGTTCTGTCTTCTCCCGCATTTTTTTCCAATTGATGTTGGAGACATGACACAGAAATACTTGATTGTTAATCAATGGAAAATCAATACCCTAGACACAGCAACGTACTGTGAATTTTTCGTTGTATTAGCGTCTACTTATTACATAATTGGAGTTGTAGTTTTCTATAAAATTTCATATTTCCTCAAATATTTGCGTTATTTGCGATGCAAAATGGTATCAACTTTGAGTTTCAAAATTGCTCGTAATATGCATATTTATGCCAAAAATTGTTAGTTTAAGTTTATTGGAGGACATAACAAGCAATATTTTTGAAAATTCATCCAAAATGAATGAGTGTTATGAATTCATATTTGATACTATGAGTAGTTGATGTTATTGTATTCTCTTGTAGTGCTGTCTGGGCTGAAACAAAAAAAAAATGTTTCATTCACATTTTTTCTTCTTATACTGTATAAAAATGTTATAAAGTAGGGTTTTCATTTAAAATTTGGACGATGCCCTTCATCTGTCACCCAATTATTTTTGTAAGGATAGTCATCGCTATTCAGTACAGAAAACGAGAGAAAGTAATAGCGAATTACAACATTTTCAGCAAAATGTTCTCTGTGCGTTTTAAAGATACGGTCAGTTGGTCTGTTATTGTCTGTTGAATTGTGTAATATTGTGTAACTACGAACCGTTATGTTACTGCCATACACAAACGTATATACAGTTAGAGTATGAAGCAATCTGATTTACTGATAAAATAAATTAATTGTTTCTAATTATTTAATCTTTTTTACTTTATTTCAAAACTATTCATCTCTACGTTGATCTAGGGTAAAAAAACGATCTTGCCAATTCATAATTTCTTGAGTTTTGTGGCTGTGGAGAATTAGAGCTAGGGGTAGCCGGGGAAGCATATTGGGCACCTGAAGCAGTGAAGTGAGTAAGCTCTTCATATCCGCACATTATAACTCCTGGACACGTGGTGACGTACTGGACGCTCGCTTTTGCCATTTCTTGCAAATAGACTATGACCCAGCTTCCCATAGCGAAATTTCGGAGACCATTTTTTGTCCCACAGATTCGAAAGTGTAATATAATGGCATGAATGACATCTAATGTATTGCTTCTCTTCACTTTAAAGTATACGGATAGTCTGCTTTCATTACTGTTATCCAATTGTAATTCGCAATTCATTTTTGGTGAATTGTGGAAGTATTTTATGTACGTTCATAGTCGTTTCTATGTGTGCTTTCTATTCAAATCTCTATCACACACATTTCACTTTTTATTGAGTGAATTTTGGAGTATCACACAATTGATCTTCCAATAAAATGCTCTTCTTATTTCAAGGATCGAGTCTTTTTTCTATTTAAAGACCAGGTCACAAAATGATCGTTTGTTCGTGATTATTCTTCATGCCTAGTAATCATGATACGATGGCAAATGTTTCGAAATGTACAATATTAATTATACATGTTTTCTGATTTGGTCGCTTAAAACTTATTCCTTCAAACAAGTCATCTTCTCACCTCTTTTGCCTTCATCAGGACAAAATCAACATTATTTCCGTTTAGATAAGTGACTCATAAAATTTCCTTTAGCGAAGAATGTATGATATTCAGTCTAGGACTATAAGTCCTGCTGACCTGTTAATTCTTTTATATATTTTACCTCACGTTGCGTCAGTCGTAAAGAATGAATATGAAAATCCGAAACATTTTTTCAAAAGACGTATATTCTTCTGAACGTCACAAAATCCCCTAGAGCTCAGACAAGGGCAGTATGAGATAACTCGTATTAGAAATTAGCGTAGTCTTTAAGGAATAGGCTGCTGTGATTGACAAGGAGCAGCAGTTCTTGAACCTCATGCATACGAGGACCATTTTATAGAGATGTGTATTGGAGTGATTTTCTGCAAAGAATGTCAAAAATTATTTTCATCAAGAATCCCATGAGTTCGGCTCCGGTAACGGTTCAAGTAGGATTAGAAATATCGATTCCACAACAAATAACGTAAATGAGGCAAATAAATAAGTTATTGTCGAAAAAAGCAGTTACAAAAATTGTGTATGACCACCTGAAGGCCAATAATCTAATATAGTCTCCGGAAGCAAGGAAGGGACCATCCTATCAATTCCGATCAAGGGCCCTAATGCAATGGTGAAATTAAATATCTGGCCCCAGGCAAAATCACGATACGTCCCACCCCTAAAATAAGAACAAAAATAGTTAGCAGCTTGTAATAATATAATATTAACAAATGTTATTCTCCTTAAATCATAAAAGAACGTTATTTAACAAATAAGCAATGTCATGAAACCTTTAAATAATTATGAAAATATTACAAATAAATCATAACTGTTGAAATCATTCCTAATTCGAGATTACTAGTAGTAGTAGTACTAATGAAACTGTCAACCCGAAGTGCTGCCACTATTAGACTCCAAGGACAGAGGACTTATATAATAAATTAGGTTCTATCCGACGAAAAAAAAGAGAAAAATCCGGACCAAGATTGGGTCCAGTTTATTTGGGTTTCTGGCTATGAAGTTTACAACTAACAGTATTTTATTTTTGATTTTTGAATTGTTATCTTTGTTATACATTTTAATTATTATTGTTGATGTGAAATAAATGGTACAGAATTAATATAATAGGAGAGTATTTACTTACTAAAATAGCATTTCACTACAATTCACGGACACTCGAGGGCTCCCTGTTCCGCGAACCTCAGTAAAAGAACCGCTGAACAAGAGTGAACGGGTTGGTGAGATTTTTTATTGTAATATTAGTAAATGGGAAATGGAGCGTGCTATTGTAGTTTATGAACATGCGGCGATAGGAGGTGGGTGATATGGCTATTTTTAGTAGGTGGGCCGCTTAGCTGGGTTTACCAACATCTTGGTCCACGAGGAGGTGTTAGTATGAGTAGTTAGTTATAAATCGACCTTTTATGGGCTTTGAATAATATTTACATATTCTGTGAAAAGCTCACTACGTTTCCACTTGGATTAAAGTCGTCGTAGTTAGTAATAGTAAGACAGTGATACTAGGGGTAGTAGTAGGAGGATAGAGAGGGTATGCTTTTCAATCGTCACAATATGAACTGGGACATTGAAGTGAAAAGTTACAATTTTTTTCGGACCCCACCGGGAATCGAGCTCGGAGTGTCTAGGTGACGAGCGATAGCATTCTTGAGTCACAGGAGGGAGGTTGAATGAGGACTGGGGTAGGGGTGTTTTGTCCGGAGTGATAACCTCCATCCTCAAGATTCTCCGTGAGATAATTCCCTGAAGCTCAAAATTCAGTTGCTATTTTCGGTGTGTCCTTCTCCCTGTGCTACCACGTGGCGCCCTGCTGTTGTCAATCGCCCATTCAGTCCCCTCGCGCGTGTGCGTGTGTGTGTGTGGGATGATCTTGTGTCTCTGATCCATCACTCCGACGCGCTCTTCTCGCGTTGCCCGTCCAGCAGGTGCCACCGGTTGCGCCTCGCGAACACGGCTATGAATTGGTTGCTTGGTGACTGGACTGTGTGCTTCAAGATCTTCGACCCATGTCGTCACCCTCACACCCTCATCGCCTCCTACCATACCTTCGTGAAACGTCGTTCCCTTTCGTTTGGGTTCTTCCTGGTTGTGTGGTTAAATCAACACTTGTGGTAAAACGCTACGATAAAAAAAACGCTTTAATATTGCGTGGGGCGTATTGAACTGGTGTCTCTTGATGATGAACCTCACGTCTGTTACAAAATGCCCCACTGTAACTACTGCAAAATTATGATGAAAATAATAAAATGAACTTATAATAACTTATAAATAATTCAACAACCAGTCTTGGACATTCATTCGAGATCAATTTTCAATAATCATTACTTTTATAGTCTTCACCCTCCTTCATATTCCTTCTTTTTTATCTGCTTCGTATTAGTAATGACGTCTTGTCTGGCTTCTTTACCACAAATCTTGCAGAAAGGTTTGTTCATGGTGCAAAACTTTACATTCAAGACGAGCATGATTGACATTTTATCCTGTCCTCTTTAGAAATCGTACGATAATTTTCTGTACACTCTATGCACTTATTATCNTCATTTTTACTTTTTGATTACGTGGAATAATCCAGGTTTGTCTTCTTTTTCTAGGATTTTTCTTTTTTTGCTTTCCCTTTGTTAACTTCTTTTCACATTTCATTGGTTTCTTCGATACATCTTTAGAAATCTAGTTTTGTCTATCAGCTTCCCTTTTTCTTTATTCTTATCCCATTTTTATATATTTTTATATCTAATTGCATTATCCTATTCCTGTATGTTTAATTGCATCATTGAAGTGGCATTTGTACAGGGGCATATTGTATTCAAATGCTCGGGTCATTTTGTAATATTATTATTAAAAAGCATTGACTGCAAACATTTCCATAAATGATAGGTAATTTATACCTAAATACATATTTGCAAGCGAAATCTGCATACGATTCGTACTTCATAATGAGGAAAAATTTGTAAAGCACTCACAACAAATTGTCTCAAAATCGTCGGTAAGGATTTTAACATTTTTTTCTAAACAAACGAGAAAAATCGCGCCTCACTGTCAGCCGTGTTGAAGGATGACTGCCATTATGCGTATGCGTCACTGCATGTCACCTATCTATGTTTCTCTATGTGTAGGCGCTGTGGGCAGTATTATCAACTGAAGCATACTGTAGCATGTTACACTACAGTATTACGGTTTCGGTTTCCTCTGTTGATACTTGAGAATCATTGAAGCATTAAAACCTGCCAACGCATTAAACTTGACCACATTATCAATATTTGTGAATTATTTTTCCAACCTTGTACACTGCAAATGTTTTAACGTTTTATCATTGAAATCAATGTTTTATGTACTGATTTTATGCATTTTATGTTTTATGCATTGTATGTTTTATGCATTTTAAGTGACTGGAATACTCAAATCATAAGAAATGAGTTTTCTGCTTAAAATTAGACTTCTCTTGTTGAGTATAATAATTGAGATTTAACGTTGAAACACGATTCGGTTTTCCAGTTAGAAAGTTTTGCCTTTTATACACGTTTTCCAAATTAACTTAATTTCACTTTTTCATATTTTTGAGTTCACGCTAATCCATAATAATCTTTTTAACGTTCATCTATCTGAAATTTGGCATAATTAGACTTATACAACCAGTGTACATATGTAACATTTAAAGATTTTATTTTCTCCATTCTTGTTCTTAATTTTACTCGTTGAACAACGAAGACTTTCGATACAGGCCATCAACCCATCATTGTCTCAGTCATAGTATGGTCATACATAAGTAAGTAAACCAACTGACGATCACTCATTTCATTACTAAATTCTAGAGTTAAGATTTGATTATATGGACGAAATTTTACTAAATTAACTAATTTGACGTAATCGTATGAAGATAAGAATTATTAAATCTTTCATTCGACACTATGGAATAATGTAAATAAATTTCAGACGCTCGTAACAAGTATATACAGTACTACATAACGCAGAGCGGGAGGAATGACCAGCTGCCTTTGTATTCCACCTCATAGCTATTCAACTACCTTCCAGCATTCGTCAATTACGCACTGTCTCTCATGCTCTGACATCCCTTTGAAAATTTCAACTCATGATTAAAGTTTGTGGGGAAAAACCTTATGTCATGCATTAGTAAAGTTATAAACAAATCGAATATTTTATGTAAATAAATTTTAAAACAATGCACAAGAATGAACTATTGTAGTTAATTTTTGCTTGTGACTAGTTAGTGTGTAAAAAGAGTATTTAGTTTCCCTTAGGATGTGATGACATACTTCTCTTTACTTGAATCTCTTTATAAATTGTCACATAACGACTGTGCTGTGTGAATATTCATTTTTCACTATTGTAAACAATCGAACATTACCTTGATCTCTCATAGTATCTATTATAGAGGCAAAATGTAAACTGTCACTAGAAACACAATATCGGATATCTTATTTATTTTTTTATACTATTTATTTGAATTATACTAAAAATTGAATAAAAGGAGTAGTATCTTATAAAAACTATAATCCTAACCACCTAGCTTTACAATATTTAATGTTTATCGCCAAATGCATCCCCCTCCAAAAAAACAACACTTGTCCGTTTGGGAGTGGGATTTCGAATACATGAATGTTTACTGATTAAATAGTTATTGTAGACGGTAATTACTTTAAGAAGTTAATTTTATTTGCTTTAATTATTCATAAACGTTTATCAATTTGTACGCTTTGAATACCCTGAAACCGTTATTCAACTCGCAGGATAGTCGAACAGGTCAAATCCTGCAGAAAATCTGTGGAGAATCGTCCATTCTCATTCAGAGAGTGCGCAGAAATGCGAGTCGGTGATAATGCCCCTCACCGAGTTATTTCGAGTGCTTGAAACTAAAGAGAAATAGAAGTTCGGCTTTTTTTTCTTTAACTAAGATTTAGACGATTTCCACAATTTAAACTATCCTCTCGCACTTCCCAAATCGCTCTTCGGGAACTGTAGTTATCTCACTCGTCCTCTTCATATTTTTCATACGTTGTAGCCTATTCCCCTCGTACCGCTGGCGGACCTCTGTTCCAGCACGGAACTTGAGGCAAGCTGTTGCTGTAGCAGGCGCTGCCACTTGAAGGAAAGGATCGCATTCCGTCGGTGGCTGGCTCCCCAGAGCAACCGTTGTTGGCTGGCAGGCAGGCAGGCAGTCCTTTTCGAAGGCGTATTCGTCGTGAGAGCGTGGCTGCTCGTCGATGGCGAAGGGAGAAGTGGGAGTTGGTGCGCTACGCCCGCCCCACGATCTCTCAGCCTTTCGCCTTCCAGCGGGGTGGCGCGGCGGGTGCGTGCGCGAGCGAGCGCCACTAGCAGGCAGGCGGCTCGCCGTTGCGGTTTCTCCTCCACCATCGTCCTCCCTTTCGCTTCCGCCTCGGTGCCATGCACTCGTCCGCCCTCCATCTTTCGCCAGCAACGCACAGGAATCCGTCGAGTAGACGTCCGAAGCGAAGTGCATCGCCCTTCACTGTGCTGAATTAACTGTGCGGGAGAGACGGAGGTGAGATGAAGGGGATGTGGACGTGGGCTACGTAGGCGAAGATCAGTGTCTCCGTTCCCTTGCTCATCGCTTCGCTGGCGATTCTCGCCTCCGCGTCCTCTCCACTGCCCGGACCGTGGTGTCTGCGGAAATGCGGGACTAATCGGCGAAACCAGCCGGAAAGAGCGCTCCGAACCACTCTGCCCTCGTCCCGCAGCAACTGCTCTTCTTGCGTTGCCCGCTGCGCTCCCTCTGCGCTCTCACTCCTCCAGTGCCCCAGCGACCGTGGTTCGTCCCTCTCACCGCACCGGTCCGTCTTCAAGAGTACTGCATAATGTAGCGGTGGGCGCGGCGACCCAGCGCTGGTAAACACGGTTCGCCGTGCCATCTCGAGGTCACTGCGTTGTTCGCCTGGCGTCTCCCACCTTGCGATCGCCTTGCTTTTGTTTCACTGTTCGTTTTGTGCAAACTTGAAACCTCTTCGCTCCATGTTTCTACAGCATTTTGACAATAAAATTTATTTACTTTATTTATTTCATCTTAAGCTTACTCTTTGGTTTAGAATTCTATCGTTAGTCTTACCCTTTACTTCTAATAGCTACGATGTAAATAGTGGGATTAAATGTTTTATGTATATTATTGCACCACTGCCAATTTTTGGAGTCGCTAAGTTTTTTTCGTTCAGCTAAATCAGTATCGTGAAACACTGATTAAATAAGACCGTATAAAATAATATTTTCACTTTAAGTCCTGAGAAATACTTATAATGGACAACGGTATATTACGGAAGCTTTTGTACGATGCCACTCGATATTCTAACAAGTTTTTTCTCACTCAGTTGTGTTCTAAATGTTGACAAAATATTCCATTTTCCTCTATCGTAAATTCACATCAAACTTTGGCTAAACGTAGATGTACTTTACCTTAAAATGTTTATCTTCTGTAATTTACATACATATATATATATATATATATATATATATATATATATATATATATATATATATATGTGTGTGTGTGTGTGTGTGTTATTTGTAATATCCAAATTATAGTATGTCTACTCCGTACTTTTGTCTGACGATTTTTAGATTAAATATAAAAACTTTGCTTCGTATCCTCAATTTATTCAACCGATTCTCTGACATGTTTTATTACAATGCTAATCGTACACTATTTAAATAATGAATTACTTTGTCATGGTACTCAAACTACAAACATAAATCATATAAAAAAATAAAAGCATTGAGTTACAAAAAAAAAATACAAAAATGCGTGTTAATAGCATTTTCGTTGTTTGTCTGTTTCCTTCAATATTGTATTCCGAAAGGCCGTAATGTGGTTAGTATTTATTGGCAAATTGCCACCTTCCGGGTTTCATTTCTGTTGATTCATACTTATTTATGCTTTAACAGCGCATCCATCTTCACTGGGCCGGAAATTATTCGTTCAAAATTCAATAAAAACTTGTGCCGGGTTCCGAAGAATTGCATTTAGTTTATTCTCTTTCTGGAATAACTTTGTGCTATTCAACGAAAAGTTCCGATTCCTAAATTAATGGACTTACAGAAAAATACTTTCAAAATATATTTACTGGATGTAATTAATTTTTATCCACTTAAAACCAAAAATACTACAAGGTGCGAGTGTGTTATATTTTAGACACGAGTTCGAGTATGTTAAGGAAAATATTAATCTGTATATTAATCACCCGTTAACAAATAGCTAATATGCGAATGCTTAGTTCTGAAAAGTGCGTTACGAGAACATACGAAGGGATGCAAATGACGATTCGACTTCTAATCCGGATAAGTAAAACAAAGACGAATATGCGACCTCGTGCACGCAAGTCGTGTGCCAAAACAATTGTGGCAGTCTTCTGCTTTTCACGTACACTGGAGACGACGTGCAAAGGGGGAATTAATACTATTGACCCAGGACTGCGGAAACCGCGCGGGGGCAGCCCGAGAGGAAGGGATGAGGGAAGGAAGTTTGAGGATGGGGTTGGCGGAGCTGCACCCGCGGTGACGATAACTGCCCGCCCTCGAGCAGCTTATGACCGGGACGTGACAATGAGGCGCATGGCGGAAGTCGTATGCGCTGCGCTATAACCGCGAGAGCAACCAACTGGCGCCGCCATTCAGGCTCCGAATTACGAGGCGCACCCTCCCGCAGCCCCAGACGGCCCTCGCTGGTCCGAGACCTCTCCCGCTCCCTCCTCGTCCTGCTGCCAAGCTCCCAATAATTGACCGCACTCGCCCTAGATCCAGAACCAATTAATCGTTCGCTGCTTTATTCTCTTTGGCATCGAAAGAGAAGCGGCGCGGCGTTGGGACGCGTGGCATTGTTCCCGGCGTGCGCTACTTAACTCCAGTGGCCCGCTTCCGGTTGCAGTTGTCGGCGTTGCAAAAGCCCTCATCTGCGAATCCGAGTGCAACATGGCGTGCCTTCTTTCAGCGCTAGTGTTCGAACCCATTGCTCGATCGGTGGAGTAGGCATTTGATTGTTCTGGTTTGTTGGGTATTACTGTGTGCCCAGTGGTTGAAGTCCAATGCATTCGAAATCTCTTTCTATTTACTCACTAAACGTAGGAGAATTTCTTCACTAATGTCGGGAAATAGGACTTACATTGTCTCTATCGCTCCACATTTGTGACCTGTGGAAGTAAGTCAGTCGTTCTGGAAAATTGTTTCAGTCAAAAATACTGCTTTCAGAAAAACCCCTTTTTATCACTATCATTGTTCGGAAATGGAAATTTATTAGTCTGTGGATGTTATTAAAAATTCCGTAGATTCAACAAACATGAAAATTTAGGCCGCTAACATTGTCCTCACTTCTCCTTCTCAAAGCTTCATAATATTTTGTTTTACACTGCACAATTTTAAATAAGATGTATTTATGCGATTTTACACCTAGGGAGTTTATAAAATACATAAATGTGGCGACGGAATGAAAATATTTTTCCCTCGTCTTAGAATTGTAAACTATATTCATCACTCCAGTCCTTGCAGTTTTTAGTTTCCTAGTGATCCTTCATGATGAAAATTTAAATAACTATGTCAATTTTCAGTGCTAGTATGTGAGAACTATATTTTGCTTTCTTAGTTTTGAAAATACTATGTCCACAAATAAGACAATTCTACGTGGGACAGCAGAATATTTTCTTCATTTTCAAAGTAGAAAATATTCCCTACATTCCCTTCGCCGAATAAAGTTATAATTTTATTTTAATTTAACCTCTACCCAGCTCTGTTTCTATGCAGTACTTACATGTGTAAGCTATGAATAATTGTGTATTTAATCTAACCATCTTGAAGATATGAGTAGTCTGAGTAAGACACCAAGGAAGAGTACATCCATCCAGGTTATTGGCTAAGCTTCCATTAAAGTAGATAAGTATTAATGGAATTATATTGTTATATTATTTACGACTTAGAATTTGTTTTGAACAATAGCACCAAACAATTTGCAGCTTCTTCATATATTTGTCCAATTTTCTTCGATTCAAAAACTTTTTGATTACCGACTCTCGTGTCATAAATACTCGTATTATGCTGTATATCCATTCCGAACTACGAGCTTGCTAGGACTTGCGACTGCAAGACGGTTTCTAATGGGAGAGACTAATTCATGGGAAGCCATGTCCGTCGATTGGCGATGGGGTCACACGCTGGTGAGGGACAATGGAGCACGCGTCGTCGAACTGCGACAGGGTTCCATCGGATGCCGGAATGGTGGCACTCCAGGGATGGGCTTTGACGTGAGGAGTGATTCGTGACGCTGTATTTGTGTGGGAGATCACGTTTATTAAGAGGACGGGGACCTATAATGTTTTTCGGCGAAAGATTCTTTCCTCGTTCAGCTGTCTCCGCTCACGTCTAATTTGAGCGTTCGGTACAAATGTTGCTCGAAACTTAGATGGTATTTGGTCTCTTAATGAGTGTAATTGATTTAGATGTACTAATATGATTATTTTTTTTTGAATTGAATTGTTACGGAAAGAAAGGAATTATTGGAAGGTTGATGAAATTGAATGATGGGAAATTACCCCAGTATTTGATGTGTGGACCCCGTACACATTCTGGAGCGTCGGAGATAGTCGGAGGGTTTTGCTAACAACATGCGAAATGGAAAATGAGGAACCAGGGAGTAAATGTGAGGATGGGTTGAATAAGTTCGCTATGATAGGTTGGAATAACTAAAACAAAGAAACATACTTCTTCTAAAGAAACAAGAAATGAGAGGTATAATTGTGTAGAACTGTTCTTTGTTGAATGAGTGGATTAAATAGTAAAGCAGGTGCTCCAAGATCTGTCTCTGATCTCCTGGAGACTCACGGAACGCGAACTGGCTAGAAGGAAGGAGTCCATCGTAGACGGAAGGTAGGAGAAGAAAGGATGCAGAGGACGAAGTAAGGAGATAGCCTAATTGGGGCAAGAGACGGGGAAGAGCGTCGCTTGGATGCGCTTGTGGTGGCGTCTGCGGCAACCCGCGTTGCCGTCTCGGACGAAACAGTTCTATCGAGGCAGCCATCGCTAGGGATATCCTTCCGTCTGTTTGCGGAGACGCTGTGCGACCGCCCGCCCGAATTTAATTATCCGGCGCGCGTTTTCGCGGCTTCACGTTAATTGCTTCTGCACTTTAAAGATTCTGTTGTGAGATGTAATTAACTAATGTACGAACTACTTCTTAAGATTGCTCTCAACTCCGTTCCTTCAGGCGTTGTCGCACACACAGAGACGAGATAAAGTGGAATAAAGGTAACTCGATGAGATATGTCTGACACTGGAGCGCACCCGCGGAACAAGAAAGATGGCGGTGGTGGCGGCGCGGGTAGGCGTGGGTCGAATGCGGCCGCGGGATGAAAAACACGGCGATACATCACGAGGGGGTTGCGTTACGACGTTGCAGCGCTGCGGGAAATCTGGCTACTCCCCCGCAGAAGATCCATCAGTCTCTCCGTAGCTGCTCCCTGTCCCGTCATCGTTCTGTCCCTCTGCACCCACGCCGCGCGTCCAGCTGTGCAAACCTCACCTCTTCTCTCTCTTTTTATCTTGTCCTCAATTCCATTCTCACTTTTTTCTCGCTTTTTCTGGTCGTGACGTCGCGTCGTTGTCCTTGTTGGAGTGATTTGCTATGAAAGTGGAAGGCGTAAAGTCTCTGACGGCCTTGTCGATCGTATCGCTATAGATTTGGTGTTTGCTTACATGCGGCAGCTTTGTTTGCGTAATGGTAGAACTGCGGGTCGTTAACAGAGGCAAAATCTCGTTACTTTGAGTGCAGGGAAGCTCATTGAGCTAATTAACGTTGTCATACTTCAACTCACGCAACTGATAGTGATTTGATGAAAAAATATAATGAACGAATTTCGTATAAATTATATTTTATTGAATTGACTAATTTTTATTTATAAAATATAATACATCTTGTCAAAAATCTAACCGAGATAAATCTGTTATACTCTATGGTAACATGTATTCAGATTTTATTGTATTTATAACTACAAGTGTTTTCTTGAATAACTTTTTTTAAATTTTTATGAAAATTAAAACATTGAAGTCAAATTCCAATGGCTCAGATATGATAAATGCTAAGAGGCTCCAACTTATTTCAGAAATTGCCCTAGCAACTATTTTGCATATCCTGAATCTTGGAAAACAGCTCTGCTTCGTCCAATTCCGAAATGCAAAGAACCGTCTAGTCCTAGCAACTTTCGTCTTATTAGCATTATTCGACTTTGTTAAAAGTTCTCGAGAAATTTGTTCACAGTCAAATTATCGATTAGTCAACAATAAATGATGAAATAGACCATACTAGTCTGGCTTTCAGCGAGGTAGAAGTACTGAAGCAGTTCTTAAAATTGTAGAAGATATTAAACGATCGTTAAACTTTGGAGAAATCACAATACACGCATAAGATTTCAGTAAAGCATTTGATTGTGTAGATCATGATATTTTGATATCAAAATGTTGGAATTTATTTTTTTGTGAATCATGTTTGAACTGGATTAGAAGTTATCTTTTCTGTAGACCATAGAAAGTTCATGAAAATAAGCACTTCGGAATTTCAGTACAAATCACAAGCAATAACGAGTTTCATTAGAAATAAAAAAATATTCAGTAACATACTAATATCGACTTCAATGCTTAATAACTCGTGCAATCCTTACCGAACAGAAGTCACAAACCTTGGCGTAAAAATTACCGATGCCTTATGTTGAGACACTCATATAAACTCCATTAAGAAGTAAATATTTTCTAAATTCCACGTGATGAAATGCATAAGCAAGTATTTTTCTTTAAATCTCTTCTTGTAAAATCACTCATATATCCTCATTTTGATTATTGTGATGTAATTTACAATGATGTAAACTGCAAACAAGCGGCTACACTTCAGTTAATACAAAACACTTGTGTTCGGTATGTTTACGATCTCAGAAAGTTTGAACACATATCCATATATTACAATGAAAATGACTTGCTATTCCTCCAAAATCGACGCAAGCAACATCGCCTCAATATATTGTTCAAAATAATTAATTTTCAAACACCACCATACCTGACGAATAAATTTCATTTTCTCACAATATCCAGACTGAAAGAATCTCATCTATTACAGATATCACGACACAAATGAAACTGTACTCAGAACTCATTCACATTGTCTGTGATTAGGGAGTGGAAGAAACTTTCAGATGACATTAGAGGCTGCTCTCCTCTCAAACAATTTAAAGCGAGAATAAATTCTTATGTTTGAAATGCCAGTGAAGGATTCTAACTATTCAGAACAGTTGTGCTCTTCTTGTTTAAAACTGTAAAGTGAGCGTAGATTTGGTAATCAATTTGTATTAATGTAAAATAATTTTTTTTGCGTATTTGAGTATTATTGCAAATATCAAGGAAATGCTACATGAACAATATATTTAATAAGTGTGTATGACNACACATACATCTTAAGAAGTAAAATTTATGTCTTAACTATGTATCCTTAACCTGCATCATATCTGTCTGAGGCCTTCATCCCCACCCTTGGTCTTCGTTACTTTTCCCTTGACTCTTAACATAAATACCGGGGTGTAAAGTTAAGTCGAAAGGCAAATATCAAATATTTTTATAACTGCTATGTAAATATTTATATTTTGATCATTGCATTTTTAATTTTTTATTCTAATTTCTTGATTAATTGTGTTAATTGTTTAAGTAACTTTGATGCACTAATGTAATTTTGATTAATATTGTAATTTTAATTATTATTGTAAATTCGCTTTTTGTTTGTGTAATCATCTGTTCATGATTTGGCGAAAGAACAGACCAGCCAAACTGAATAAATATTATATTCTATTTTGAAAGAAAAGGTCGCCGTTTTCAGTTACAATACAGTCTCATTAGTTGATAATCAACTAGACTGAATGCTACATATTGCAAATTTTTTAAGAAACTTCAATGTTTAAAAATTAAATATGTACCAAGTTATTAAAGCTACAAAAACGTAAATGAACTCTATGAGAGTAAAAAATTAATTAAGAAGAACTGAAAAATTATAATAGAACGAGGGAGATAGAGTGAAACACAGTATATCGAATGAAATTCAAAGTGAATAAACGAACTGAGTATGAATGCATCTTGTCATAGAATGTTTAGAATCCTTATTATGCACTGATATTGTTTGTTCTTGCACTGCAGGAAGGACTCTCGCATTTCTTAGACAAGAGTTGTAATTAGGTACTATTGAACCGAACACCATGTGTAAGGTGCTTAATCCACGCAAAATTCTTGCTTAATGCTCTTTAATGTTTGTAATGATTAATTTTTGAAAAACGTGCACGGTTTTGGAAATATAACCGAAAAATGTAAAAAGGAACCAAAATGTTTCTTTTTTAGCTAAAAAGTTATACTTACCGCATTCTCCGATTACTTATGTTTATCATCATCTAAACGTATTTAAATGATTTCCAGAGTTCCGCGAATTATGCCCTGGAAAAATTCGTATTTCACTGATCTATTAACTGTATTCTCTAAACCTAAACTCCGCAGTTGTTTTATTACAGTCTCAGAGACTCTTTACAGGACGGTATGATCTAGTCTCTCTCGAATCTGTTTTACCGTGAATATACATTTTCACATGTTTATGTAAAGGTGATGACGGGGAAATCACTTGTCTTGAAAGTTTTGGTGTCACTTTGCATTTGTGACGCTGCAATTAATGTAAAAAAATATTTTTGTGTATACAAGTTCCTTTTGCACATAGTTGTACGTTCTCTGAAATCAAATTTTCTTTATTTAGATTCTTCATTCTAGGAACAAATTTTTATTTCTGAATTGGTAACTTAACGTAACGATTACATATGTGAGGAACAATCTCTCAGGCGATTTGATGACGGGGAAATCACTTGTCTTGAAAGTTTTGGTGTCACTTTGCATTTGTGACGCTGCAATTAATGTAAAAAAATATTTTTGTGTATACAAGTTCCTTTTGCACATAGTTGTACGTTCTCTGAAATCAAATTTTCTTTATTTAGATTCTTCATTCTAGGAACAAATTTTTATTTCTGAATTGGTAACTTAACGTAACGATTACATATGTGAGGAACAATCTCTCAGGCGATTTGACGCTCAGTTCTGCAGTGCTACAACATCAAACAACACTTATATCCTATACAACACGCATTCGTTTAATCCTCTCATCATTGTGTTGAAGAGAGACTTCCCAGCTCTGTTTACTGGATTTACAAGGTACTTCTGGTATTGTGCGTACTACTGTGAATCATCACAACTGCTATGCTCAACAACTTAGCGCAGCGCAATACAGTAGTGCATTGAGTGCCTAATTCTTCTCGTTCCTTGTGCTCTGAACGAATCGGTTCCGAAGCAGTCGATTGAAAAATTTGAAAATCAAGAAATTTTGGGGGAGATGTCAAATATTATTCAATTTTTTTAAATACATAATAAATTCGTCTTTAAATAACTGTAAATGTTTTTCTAAAATTTTAAGTGTCAATTTGCTCGCTATGATGTGCGAATGCAAAACTACTATTTTCCCTATCTGTAGATTCGAATTTTATTTTATGGAAGCACTCGTACATTACTGATTTAATTCCTCCCAAGTATGCACGTCTACTATACAGAATGATTAACTTATGTAAATAATCATTAGAGTAAACTGATTTGAAGAACATACAGTGCTTAAGGAGAACTATATATACATTTGCACATAGCAAAATGTTTTGCTGTCCGTTGGTCTAAACAAAGATAACCGTCGCAGTTAAACTCAGTAGATCTTCCGTATTCTTCCTCGAGTTTTCAGTTTCGCTCATCGTGTGCACTTTCTCCCTCTCTTTCCGCTTTCTCATTTACTCAGATTCCTCGCATTGGATCTATACTCTAGTGAAGTCAACATTGTGCATATTGCGCAGTAATCCATAAGCTCTCTCTATCTCTTGTTTTATCCTCTCAGTCCTTTAGCCCTCCTGTCACCACCATTTCATTTCTCCTTTCTCCTCATCCCTTCCCCACTTATTGCTCCTGGCTCGGCTAACCGCAACACGGCGCTTCACGTTGTCATTGCGTCGACAACATCCGTCCCTCTACGTTCTTGCAGCTCTAGCACTTACTGATGGTCGCTCTAACCCTCGTCACCCAAGCTACCCCTTCGCTACCCAAACTTTCCTTACCACTGTAACGATGCCCGTCTGGCCCCTCAAATGCTCTTTAATATACAGAGGAAGAACACGTTTCATATTCAAGTCGTTTTGTATTCGTCCTTNTTTTTTTTTTTTTTTTTTCAGTATGTAACTTTAACTAGAATGCAAATGAAAACACGGTCTGCTCCGCTCGCAGGTAGTGACTGCTAGCTCTTCTTTCCAGTCCGAAGTGTAAAGGCGTCACCACCTTGATTCCATTATTGTTCTGTTTCTCTGAGTCCTGTTTTTACGCCTCGACCGTCTGACGGTTTCTCGTTTAAAGAATGTTACTGAGTATCTGCAGTTTTCGAGCCCCGAAGAGCAGTGGCGTGTTTTCAAGAGAAACGGACGACTTGAGACGCGAAGTCAAAACGCTACTACAGCGAAGGAAAGGCCTCTAAGTCAGTCCTCCTCGTAACCAGAAGGAAACGAGGTACATTGCCCTCGTTCACGGCGCAAATTCATTACTAAATTCGCGTTTAATCGTTCTGCCACGCCGAAAGAGGGTGACACGTTCCGAGGTCTCCAGTAGGGTATCGTTTCTTACTAGACCATCCTCGTTTCTACGAACGCCGTTTCCAGTTTCTCGTGCCTCGTCCTCTCCGGTTTAATCGCCATTTCACTGTATCCCTGACATGCGTATACTCAGACAGGGCCTCCAAACGGATGCGACGAGCGGACCGTAGGCCCCTATTACATTCTGCACCCGAGTACCGGAACGGCTGCTAATCCGTGTGATTACTGTGGCGAACGGCGTCGATGTCTACGATCTTCCATTATCTGTAGATGTGCGTCCCTTCCCGCCCCCGTCTTCGCCAGTGAATTTGTCTCTCTGCCCGCTCCCCCGACACCATGGGTCAATTATCGTCAACCATCAGGAAGCGCCGGTTAAACAAGGCCTTGCTCTATCTGCTCCGATATTCGAATAACCACCTGCGAGTGCGAACCTATTGGTGTTTTATGTAAAGAAGGTACTATGATCTGCCCTGAAGGTTGTTTTCAATCTGTCTTTAGGAGGAGAGACTCTGTTAACATACACTCTGTTGGTAGAACGAATTTGTCATCTTGTCACTGGCAGAATACTTTTATACTTACTTAATTACACGAATACGTTTATATATACTTATTTACATGAAGATGAAAACTGAAGTATATTGTCAAAAAGGTGTGTTGGAGATACTACTGTTAGAAACTCATGATCTCATGCATGTTTCTATTCCTACATTTTGAGAAAATTGACCATATTTCTCCTTTATTAGCTTATTGCAATTTCTTGATTATTATCTTGGACTTCTCTGTTACACATATAAATTCATTAAGATACTATACTATATAGCAGTGAATATACGAGTTGTCAGAAATTTAAGTTATAAATACCAAATCAAAATCATTTAGTTACAACAATATAACAATAATAATACTTAAATAAAAACAAGGGAAAATTGAGTATAATTTTAGCACAAAAGATCTCTGTTCAACTCCATTAGTAACGGCATGGCATGACCTTGTAAAAATAAGAATAAGTATAAGAGCATTCTTCCCAATTCAAAATTTGCTGCGCTAATGTGCAGGAAGGAGAGTGTATTCTTGGAGGGAACTTATGTCCGCCAGTAATTTTGTGGTGCGAGCAAAATGCACGACTATGGCAATATTTTAGGATGAGATTGACATTATTGCAAAATGTTCTGAGCAGTCTCCAAAATTTACGAGCGTGTATTCAGTGTTGTATTTATAGAGATTTCATTTTTTAAATTTTTCTTTGCTTCTTTCAACAAAGGTACAATAACAGTAATACAATATTTTATATTGAACTTTAAATGTTCTTGAGGCTTCCCCGTCTCTATATTTAAACAATACGGGGTCCTCGTGTATATCTTCTCTTACTATGTGCACTAGGGCGTGTGCATCATCAAAGAATTTCTTTTCTTTTTCTTTTATCGGTCGTAAGTCTCACGTATCCCTCCTAGTTTACAGACACATATTTCATAAATGTTGTATTTTCTTTCATTATTTATCAAATTATTTTTGGCTTTTATATTTAGAGTTTCGACAGTCATAAATTATTTTATAAAGCACGTACGTTCCGGTGCATATAGCGGACAATCCCACAAAATATGCTCCGGAGTTTCTTGCCCTGTCCCACATACACAGTTCTCTGTCTTTCCAAATTGTCGCAAGTATGTTGCAAATCCTTCATGACCACTCAAAATTCCAGAAATATTCGCGGTGAATCGAACCATTTCTTGTTTCTTTCTGTCAACTTAACTGTGGGATTATAATTATGTGTCTCGCCCCTTCGTACTCGAATCTCGTCGAACTTGTCAGGCAGAGTAAAGAATTTTTCAATTTGTGTGAAAACCTGCCAGTCTTCAGAATACCCCCCCCCCCATTTCTTTCCATTTATAGAGATTGTCTCTCGAGATTTATTTCAAAATTTACACTTCATAATGTTTGTGTTGCATGTAGTCTCATTTTACGTCGTGTGTGCGTCGAGCCAAGTTTTCGAGTGCATCGCGACACGATGGTCGACTGTCGCAAGGGGGAACCACCCCTTACCCAGATTCGGAATCCATTCCGATGCTTGGTGGTATGTGTGTGCGTCGACTGCTGGGATGTCGAATCGGTACAACGAATGGTGAAAATTGGTCAGGACCTCCATTTCGAAATTGATGCACGAGATATGATCCGATCTATAATAGCTATCATTTCCCGATTCACTTCACCGAGATGTGGTTTTCATTGTATTTCATCAACGCTTAGATGTGGTATAAAACGTTCAATAATTTTTTTTTTCAATAAGGACATAGTTAATGATGAAATACATTAGATTATTTTGTCATGCATAATTTTCATAATACTTTTTGGTAATTTATTCTGCATAAGTGTGAGGTTATTAAAATAAACATATAATTTGTGAAACAATGTTCTGCGCCTTGATGAAAACTCAAAACTCTGACGATAAGCTATTTCAGATTCTTCTCTCTTTAAGACGAAGCTGACGTAGAGTCCCTAGATATGAAACATGATGTATTCATATAACCCTACTATTTTGCTATGCGTTATACAAATCTTCGGTCTATTAACCTTGTGGAACTATATCATCATCCCTGATACCCGTTATTATTTCTCTCACGAATCTACTCACTTGCGTTCCTTCATATCACACCTTTGTTACCTCCTCAGCCGTTATTCCTCTCTCGCCCCATCCTCGCGTTTTCATATTCCCGCTCCTCACTTCCTCTTCTTCGGTCGGAGAAAGCGTTTACGGTGCTACCCATCCCTGCTAATTTGGAAGCCGCAGATTCTTCAATGACGCGGCACGCTGGCCATTATTTTATGCGGCCAGAAATCTCATAATCCGCTTGCAACGGCGTTGCGCCATTCTGGGAACAAAGGGGTTGCTCCGTTGCCTCCTGGTGCTGTGTTTAGTTGCTCCTGTGCCGCGTGTAACACGCGGCCTGGCCCCTGGCGTCACAATGCTATTCTCTCGGTCGCCCGGCCACCCCTATGCTTCTTGCATCACAGCATGGCACGCTGACAGGTTGGTCTCCCCCATCCCCACCCCGAACACTGACACCCCTCTCTCCTACTCTCTTTAACATTCCTTGTGATTCGTGAGCATTTTATGTCCTCATGCTCTGTGTCTTGTCTACTTGTTGGAATTTTCAGTGAAACAATGAATGGTTAGTTAATAAAATATACTTACGGTATCATTCCATCCTTTTTTGTATTCATAAATAGGGTTCATGATAATAACTTTTGAATTCTTTATTTACGTTTTAGGGATTTGGTGATAATAGAACATTCCTCTTCGTAATAAAGAACAAGATTTCCTCGAAAGAACTGTCCGGATTAAGAATTGTTATTTTGTTGAAACTCGTAATGAGAAATTTAAACTTTTAGATAGCGAGGAACAGGGAAGTATTATCTAAACCTATTAATAATTTGGTAGAGATCGATGAGGTGTTATTGGCCATGAATGAATGAAAAGATGCTGACAGTTTTCTCATTGACGTTTTATAAAAGACTTCTTTATGGGGAAACATTTTATTACATATCATACTGGCATAAGATGTGAAGTTATTTGGTAAGGCAAGGAAATATACTTTAACATATGCGTGCAGTAAGATAGAATAGAAGAGAACTAAAAATATAGACAGAAACACGCCAAGTTTATAATGTCTGAATTTACGTGTATATGTAGAGCTTGTGCAACATACCTGCAGAGCTTCTGACGCTGTAAAAGAAAAAAATATAACATAATATGAGAGACGAAACTGGTAAGGACGGGCAGCGTGCGAACTGGACGGTTTAGTGGTGCACTCCAGTGTACGTGGATATGCTGCTAATATCGTCTTATTATTATTATTAGTAGTAGTAGTAGTAGTTTACAAGTTTATTTATTTCCATAGATACGATACAATATTTACAAATTATGTTTGCAATACAGAATTTACATTATTGAGTTTAAATGTCCTTACTCTTCTTCCTTCTTTTCTTTTTGTCTTCATTTTAAAGATTTTGTACAATATTTCTCTTGATAATCTTATCTTTTTACAATTTTAGTTGTTCTTCTTCTATATACACACTACATAAATACATCGATACATGAAATTGTCCTTAATAATAGTTCTTTTTTTAATAAAATTGTTCTTATTAATATTTAACATCAGTTAAGAGAAAAGCAAAAAAGAAAAAAAGAAAAATCAAATAAATCAATAAATAAGTTTTTACTGTTATCCAGCTTTTTTTTCTTATTATAATTTTTATTACTATAAATTTTTATTTCTATAAATGTATTACTATAAATGACTATTCCTTTTCACTACCATCCTTCACTATGTAACTATTCTGTGAATGGCTTCGCATAACCTTTCAGAAAAAAAAATTTTCTTTCTTTTTTTTATTTTTTTATTTTTTATTTTTTACATTATAATTTTTTTCAGTTATCCTAATTTTAAGTAGTCAATTCAGTTTAGCAACATAATTTTCCCTCCCTTTAAGGTACCGTAGTATCTTGTCAAAGGGAGTTGTACTACCCCATTTTTCCTTTTTACTTATTAACTTTGTGACTATAATGATTTTTTTTCTTTTTTTTTTAACTTATATTTTCTTACTTTTCTTTTCTTTTTCTTTTTTAAATCTCGGTCTCCTGTCATTCTTATTATAATTTTTCATTTCTCTAGGCTATTTATCTACTTTCTATTTTACTTCTACTGATATGAGTAGAAGTATTAGTAGTAGTTTTATTTGTAGTAGTTTTTCAATCTGCCTACTATTCTGCTACCAGTAAATCCCCTATTGGTAGTAGTAGCAGCAGTAGTTTTTCCCCCTCATTCCTCTCTGTTTCTTTTTAATTTTATCATATATCTTCATCCAGAAGGATTGTTTATTATTATTATTTTATTTTATTTTCTATCTTCTGTGTTATTCATTTTTGTTTGTTTTTATACTACATTTGTTCTCTCTTTTACTTTTTAATTTTTAATGCCTATTTTTTTTTAAATTTAAATACTTTGTATTTTTTAACAAAAATTCCTTTTTAAATTATGTATATTTATTTTCATCTTTATCATTTAACTCTCTTATATTAGTTTTTGAAAATTTTCTATAAGCCATTTTTTAAGTTCTTGTTTTTGTTTATATTAATTTTGTATATCTATTATTGTGTCAGGAATTTTGTTTAAACTTTTGGGCACCATAACTTCAATCATTCTTTCCCCATATTTGTTGAAGGTAATTGGTATTTGGTAGACATGTTTTTTCCTATTCCCATACTCATGTTGTGTCTTAATTAATATTTGTTTTTTATTAATGTTTTTGGTTATAACTTGCTGTAAATACATTTGTCTGCAATTTAGGATATTATATTGTTTATAAATGTCTTTCACCCTCATATCTTCACCATTCACTAGCCCAATCACCTTATCTTGTAGAGCTTGTGAGGGGGCAACATATGATTTTGATGCCGCTCCCCATACCCCAATTCCATATCTAAGGATAGATTCGATTAAAGCTTGGTATATATTTTTAAAGGTTACTCTATCCAAGAATTTTTCAATATTTAGCATTTTCCAATAACATAGTCTTATTTTTTTTATCAACTCCTTTATGTGTTCGTTCCAATTAAAGAATTTGTCAAGTATTAATCCCAAATATTTGATTTTTTCTACCTGTTCTATTTTATCTTTACACATACATTTTTCTATTTTCCTGTGTATACAATCGTCTCCATGGTACCTAATGTTTAATTCCTGTTCTTGTCTTGCTCTTGTTGTTATATGCAGTACTTTAGTTTTTTTCCCATTCATTACTAGGGATCTATCATGAAACCATAGCTGCAGCCTGTTAAAGTCCTCTTGTAGTTTATCCCTTGCCTTCTTTATGTCCCTAATATATGCCATGATTAAGAAATCATCTGCATATCCATAGTATTCGCATTTCTTTATGCATTCTTTGGCATCGTTAATATACATGATGAAAAGTAATGGGGCTAAAAAGCTCCCTTGCGGTATCCCTGTCTCCAGTATCTTTTTGTCACTATAATAATTACTAATTTTCACTATAAACTTCCTATTTTCCAGATAGCTTTTCAAATTTTTTTTCATCTTTCCTCTTATCCCAATCTTTTCAATTCTATCTATTAATTTTCTCTCATCAATCATGTCGAATGCTTTTGATAAGTCTATGGATAGCAGCAGAATTTGCATACCTTCATTCAGTTTACTGTTTATATTATTTCCTATTTTCTCTAACAGGTCTGTTGCTCCCTTCCCCGTTTGGTAAGCAAATTGGTTTTTTTCTAGGATTTTATGCTTATCTATGAAATTGTACAAGATATCTACCAAGTATTTTTCATATATTTTTCCTATAGTTGACAGCAATGAAATTGGTCTAAAGTTGTTTGGATTTTTCCAGCTTCCTCCTTTGTGTATAGGTCTAATCACTGCTAATTTTAAACGCTCTGGATATTCCTCTTCTTGTATACTTTTGTTTATTTTTAATCTGATTAAAGGTATTATTATACTTTCATTCTGTTTTATTTCTTCTAATTTGATTTTATCTATTCCAGATGCTTTATTTTTCAGTCCTTTTATATTTTTTTTTATTTCATCATCAGTTACTTCAGATACTACTATTGTATTTTGTATTCTTTGATTAGAGTTTTCCCCCAATCTTCTATCACAAATATGTCTATTTTTTCTATGTTTTCTTTAAAAAACTTAGCCATACCCTCAGTGAAATCCCTAATGGTTTCATTTTTTCCTAAGTTTCTTTCAATTTTTTCATCTATATTCTCTTTACCTTGTCTTCCCATTATTTGGTTTATTATCTCCCAAGTTTTTTTATTATCTTTTTTATTTTTATTTAACTGTTTTTTATAATATTATCTTTTTTTTGAATAATTCTGTTTGTTATTTTGTTTCTCATCTCCTTGTATTTTGTTCTTACATATTCTTATTTCTTTGTTTCTGTATTCGCTGTTTTCTTCCATGTCCTGAAAAGTTCATCTCTGTAATTCATCATTTCTATTATCTCCTTATTTATCCATGGTTTAATGCAGATCTTATTTGTACTTCTTATGAGTTTACTTTTAAATGACTTTTTAAAGCATTTTATTAACATTTTATAGATTTCATTTGCTTTTAGTTTTTTCATACCTTCTATGTCTATTTTTATAAGGTTTTCTTTCAGTTCTGTCTTATCTATCCTCATTTCTTGATATTTCCTTCCTCCTGTTTTTTCTATTTTTCCCTTTTTCATTTTTATGTGTATGCCTATCAGATAATGGTCTGAAATTTTAGTAAGTATCATCATTGGCTGAATTTTATTGAAATTTCCACTCATCGCTATATGGTCTATACAAGACTTATTTAATTTATCCATCCTCATCTCCTCTCTGGTATTATCCATTATTGTTTGGATCATCTTATGTTTTGTTAATGTATTCATGTATTCTTGATTCTGATTGTTTATAATATCCCTCTCTATATTTGTATTTATATCTCCTATGAGTAATTTATTTTTATTTTTTATTTTACTTAAAGTTTTTCCTAACTCCTCCACAAATATTTTTTTGTCGTTTTCAGGTGGTCTGTAGATTGCTATTATTGCTAAATTGTATTCTTTGTTCATGTGAATATTCCCACTAATGGATTCGAAACTATTTTTCTTTATGTTGACTCTTTCAAAACTATATTCTTCTCTATAATATATGAGAAGTAGTAATAGTAGTAATAATAGTAGTAATAGTAATACTAGTAGTAGTAATAGTAGTAATAGTAATAATAATAATAATAATAATAATAATAATAATAATAATAGTAGTAGTAATAATAATAGTAATAATAATAATAATAATAATAATAGTAATAATAATAGTAATAATAATATTATGAAACATTTTCTCGGACGTATTCTTCCTGTTCATAGTGATTGAGGGGTCATTTCGGCATACCTCCTTCTGTGCTAATCTTCAAAATTCAACCCGAGTGCAATTCTACGTGTCTCCAAAATGACCGACTTTTGTGATTTAGTGATTATTTCTGTTGAATTCAGTCTCATTTTTACCAGGTACTTATTTAGATTTTTAATAACTAAACCATTTGCTGTGACAACTATAGGAATGATATATATTGAAAGAAACCTGAATATTTCTTTGTATTCTATTGCAAGAAGGGTATATTTAGATAATTTTCCTGATTCAGCTTTATTAATATTGTGGTCTGTTGGATGGGTGACATCAACGAGGAATGGAGATTTTTCTTGTAAGTCATGCAGGAAGATGTCAGGTTTTTTGGCAGTTAATGTTTTGTGGGTATGGAGTGGAATGTCATAATACAATCTGAATCTTTTATTTCGCATTGTAGGAGGGAGTCTGTAGTCGCAATGGGAATATTTTTGGTTTTCGAGTAAGAGTTCTGTTTTTATTGCGAGAGCTTGATGAATAATATTTGCGGTTAGATTGTGGCGATGGAGATATTCTGTATTAACCAGATTTGTGCAGATCAGGTGATCTATTGTTTCTGAGGCTCGTTGACATATACTGCATTCATCCTTTAGGTCCTGTTTTACAGTATATCTTTTCTAGTTCTTTGTTGCAACTACATAATCCTGAATTGCAAGAATAAAGTTTCTCCAAATACAGACTCATCTCTGTGCCAAAGCGTCGATGCGTCTTTGTCGGAAATGTTGAGAGAATGGGGAAATTTATCTTGGAGAGCGTTCGATTTCCATTCTTGTATCGTTTCACTGATTGTGCTGACAGTGAGATATGAACTGTCATCGTCTACATTGAGAGGAGATAAACCTGTGTCTGATATGCACACTGCATTGAGTAAATGTAATGTTGACGCCCTGGTGATAAAGTACTCGTTCATGGTTATCAGCTGCTTATTAAAGAGTGACCGAAGGTCTAAGAGTCCGTTTCAACCTTCTTTACGGAAGAAGTAAGAGTCTTTCTACGACTGAATGAGGATGGTAAATTCTAAATTTTCTTGAAATTTTACGTACCAAAATGTTGAGGTTATTTCAATCTCTTTGGAACCATGGCACTATTCCGAAATAATATGTAAGGACTGGTATACACCATGTATTTATTGCTTTAATTTTGTTCTCGGCAATTAGTTCAGTTCCTAAGATTTTCCGGAGGCGAAATGTGAACACCTTTTCCTTTTGCTTACTGACTTCGTTGATAAGCGCCAAAATCTGCTTGTACCCTAAGTATTTGTAGGTGTTTTCTGAGCTTAGATGTTCCAAATTGTCATCAGTTTCCAACATTTTGAAGGCACTCGGCTCAACTTTGAACTCTCCTTTTACTACCTTTAGAGTTGCACACTTCTCAATACCAAATTTCATTTGAATATCTCTACTCAAAGTCATCTAAAGATATACTCAAAGTCATCATACTTTGCCTCGAGAAATTCAACTTAAAAAAAATATCATGAACGGAAACGCACTCTGTTTATTTATTTACTGTATATTAGTCGCAATATATTACTTTATTGTCCTCAACGTGGTCATATGCAGTTTGTAACAGCTCTCTTGACAATAAATTATTTATATATTTATTTATTGTGAGTCTAACTGACTTGATGTAGGTATAGAACCTGTACTCAATGCAACCAACGCTTTTACTTCGCCATCTTCCATAAGAGTAATAATAAGGATACGTCGCGTTTTGTTGGCAAGACATTCGAACTTGAATCCATTGCCAACCTCGGACACCAATTCAATTCACTTGCTCTTGTGACGCTGTTCTCACTTTCTGCATCGAGCATGTGGAACGAATATTACCTTGTATCTGTGTTTGTTGTGTTATTAACTTGTATTTCTTTACAGCAAATAGTTGCTTTTGTTACTACTATTAATATTTATTTGGATATTACTTCAGTTCATTGTGACTACATTTTTCCTGAAATTTTTCTAGAAAGATGTAGCAGGACTCTTTAACCTCACATTATCAGCTGATGAGAATGACGTTGTGGACCGCTGCGTGTTCGCAGTGAGTTTCGAGGATTTGTTTCGTAGAGGTTGGCAGTTTGTATAAGGCAACCATATTGAATAATTTTAGGCAAAGTATCGTGACTTTGAGTATAGCTCTGATATTCAGGAGACTGGTAAATTCCGCATAATTGCTTGCATACAGTTTGAGATCGTTCAAGTACATGAAATGACTTTTCATTTTGTTCATAAGTTTGAAACCAAGACCTGTTTCACATAACAAAACTGATTATTATTATTATTATTATTATTATTATTATTATTATTATTATTCGAGTGTCACATCTAACATACATAATGAAATATTATTTGGTTGTGACTGCATGACTTAAAATGAAATAAACCGCTGAAATTCATACCATCAGACCTGCTCTTCCACTTAACCACGTGATTTGGACGAACGAGTTTATGAGAAATGTTGGGTAGCGGGGGAATGTTAGGTATTGAACAGAAATTGGTCTGGAGAAAGTGAGGGAAGTCCCAATTGAAAACATCATCCACTTCGAGTGGGGGATCGAACTCAAGCTGTTTCGCTCAGCTGTGGGTTGGGAACAAAGACTTCTCCACTAGTGTGATTAATGTAACTTACCTGTCGACTACTTACGCAAATATGTAATCAGTATCATAGCATGCGTGTATTTATGTTTATTTCTCTGTTTACAGATATGTTCATTTTAGGAAATATTATGTTGCACTAAACACCACGAAGTATTTCAGCATTATTTCATGTTATTCTTGTGTTGCTGAGAAATATATACTCCACATCATCTCGAATCTTGACGTACCTACAAGTTGTGTAGTAAATGCACTTTAGAAATATTCATCTTTATAGTATATTATTTTCAAATTAGAGTTATTTATTACTTTTACAGGTTAGACATAAAAACTTAGGTTATTGTTTTGTTATTTAAAAGTTTGTCATTTAGAAGTGACTTTTTCAAAATACTCAACTCTTCTCTTCGGTGAATCGTTTATGTGAAACACTTCATTTGATTGGGATTTATTTTAATTTTAAATATGTATGTGCAAATGAATTCGTCTATGCATTTTGTTGCAGTTTATGTAGGAATCAAAATGTACTTCATCCGTAAACACTTAAAATACAAGACTGCAATACCTATCTCAATTTCTTCGAATCAATTGGGACTCTTGTCGCGCTAGTCGATTCCTCTCCCATATTACTATTGTTTGAGTGTGCGTTGCGTATTGAAGAGTGGAAAGCGCATTATGAGCTCAGCATCGTTCTCGTACCGCCGCATGCAACACAGCGCTGGGTGGACGCGTACGTCGGCCACCAACCTCCCAAACCCCTACTCCCCCACCCACTCCTCCCTGCATGAGCCGCCTACGCCACGGCCAGCGTCCGCGTCTCTCAATTATTCGCCCCGCTGATTGATTTTTTCCCTGACGAACTGTGTGTGTTATTAAATACGGGAATGGAACACCGCCGCCTCCACCCCTATTTGCCCCGGTCCCTCGTGTCCTTTACCACGCTTCCCGGTCGGAGAGCGAGGATCACGTTGCTACTGCGGTTGCGCGCTCGTCAAACCTCTTCCAGTCACTTGGCTTCTCGCCTCTCTTATTTTTATGCAAATTGATGCTCTCCCCGAGTTTCACGCTCTTTCAATTGTTCGCTGACTGAAGCCGATTATTGGCAACGAAAAACTACGACTTCTCTTTCTTCTCCTGGCACATTTACCAATCTTACGTTCCAATGTTTTAGATATTCTTGACACATTCAGAGCAAATTTCTCCTTTAATATGTACATGGATATTGAGAAAATAACTAATCAAATTAATTAAATCTAATGGTGACGAATGAATGAATGAATGAATAGTATGCACTATGTTTAACGAACGTTGAAAATTTTACATAAAAATATAAATTAGGATGAACTGTTAGCATGGTGTCCGAAAATGATATGGTTCTCTAAATAACAGTGATCATTCTCTGTAGTTTCATAAATATTATTTTTCCTGCATTGCTTATAACACAATATTTTATTTTTAGGAAAATTTACAATGAAAATCCTTTTTTAAGAACTCTGAATCCTTTTTCAGTATCTATAAAAATAATTATATAGATACTGAAGTTTTTCAATTGTAATTTATAGTTGTATACTGCAAATAAATAGTAATATCACGATATATTTAAAAATTGGCAGTTTGACTAAATAAAAATTCAATATAGGTGATGAATGAATTCCTTTTCCAGTAAAGAACGTTCTTAAATGTAGATATTATTCTATACTTTACTCGTTAAGACCTGAAGAGATCAGGGGAAAAAATATTTGCCATTACAAATATTCGTATGAAAAATGTATAATTTAAATAAAAATAATGGGTTTGGTGCATTACTGATTTCGTCGAAAACAGCATCCATTCAGCTTCTTCTCGGTATTCAATTGCTATTCCTCTTGTTATTGGTTTTAAAATTGTATGCTTTTGTTCATTCAAAACGCAGAATAAAAATATTGCGTGATGCCGTTGTAAAGCAATGCTCTGTTATTGGTACGTTGAGTCGACATCAGAGCACAGGGCGTGAGACAATAGCGGATTTGCGCCAGCGAGGAAAGCAACAGTCTTTGGTCGAGGTATACACATTTAACTTTCGGCGCTCCCGCGCCTGGCGAGGAATTCTAATTCCACGCGTCCTTTTCTGTATTCACATCTCATTAGTGGCTTCTTTGCGATGGGTGCAAACTCGCACAAGTTATGGCGTGCTACGCATTTCGAATGTAAACATTTGATTTACAAGCTCGCTGTGTACTCCGTTTGACCTCGTCACAAGTCCTAACGAGCGGGGATGACGGCGGTGGTGCAAGAGAAAAGGGCGTGGCGGGGTGGGTGTTTGTGGTGGTGGAGGAGGGGAACAGGCGGCAGCGTACGGTTTCAAGACGGGAGAGACGTTGCGAATCCCTCGAGGAGAGTTTGCGGGCCAATTTTGCGGTTCTCGTCTTTGCGAGTTGAGTGTACTTAACTGTCTGCAGCTTCTTCTCTTTGCTTTGCAGCGCCCTTACTTATCACTTTCATACCTCACATAACTTCATTTTGTTTTGTTTGATTCAATTACTTCCCTTGTGTCCACATTTCCTCATTAATCATCGAAGAGGAAACAATACATTTTAGTTGATGTGAATGCTGAATGTTATGCGAGCTGTGCTGTGAAGCACTGGTATTTGATTGCATCAATTACGTTGTGTAAATAAAAAGTAATTGAAAACCCGCATGAAAGAGCAGTTCATCAGGGAAAACGAACCACCGAACGCAAACTTTTATTATGGGGCATTGTTCCTGGTTCCTTGGATCAACTGCAGGGATGCTCACAATGGCACAAAGAGTCAAACATTTTTTTTACATGTCCGTGATTAAAAGCTTCGTAAAATTAGTTTATGCCGATGGAATGCCTTCCGGGATGTATTTTGTAGGGCTCGAAACGTATGTAGCATAATTGAGTGTATAGGCTTATGTATCAATAGAGAAGAGTGAGATTTGTTCACTTTTGACATCTTCTGAAAGGAAACAACAAAAGATTGCTTACCAAATTATGAAAAACACTTGCCGTCAAGTGTTATTTCATTTGTTTCAACTCCAATTCACAGACCAATGACTTGTCTATTTCAGTTTCAAAATTCAGAGGAAGAGAGGAGTTAAGATTGGATGTAACACGTACGCGTTTTAGTCTTCCGTTTCCTTCCGCCAGGAGTTCGCAGGATGGTATGCTCCTTGACTCGTTCACAGAATCCTGGATGCAAAGAGATTAATACCTCTAATCAATTAACGTGGTTATGCTGACTCTACTTAGTAACCATAACTTACATGTTACAGTCACGAATATATTAGCTGAAAATTTGAGACAATCGGTCGATTTAAATATGTGTGCGATATTAAAACAGGAGGAAAAGGTAACTTGGCCATGATTTGGGCTGTGCGTTTCGCATCGAGGTAGAGAATTGCATAAATAAAATCCTATTGCCTTACTCATTATGTCCTTACCCTCCTTCTAAATTTGTTTTACGCGTTTTATCATCTGTGGTTTCTCGAGCCGATATTTTAATGAAATGTTAAAAGAAGAGTAGGCGTGTAATTCTCCGATTCTATTACCAAAAATAAAACGAAAATAAGAAACATATGGTTTTATTACACCATAATTTTCTATTGTGGAGAAATATTTAGTGCGGTTCATTTTTTAAATATCGATATTTGTTTTTATTTGCTAAAATGTTGATTCATTAGTTTTCACGTTAGGTAAAATAAAACAGGAAAACGTGAGAAACAAATTTAATCCGTGTGTGTCTAATGAATTATATTTCAAGAATTATGTCGTGAGGCAACGTTTCAAATTTGTAATTCATTTCTTGACTATACCATAATGAATACGTCGAACATGTCTTGTGTTCTCAGTTATTCATACCATAGACAATTAGAGATTACAGGCTAACACTGTCATCGAACTTTCTAAGTAACATTTAACATAATTGAAAAGACTGATTCTAAATACATGAATGTTTTCACGTCAATAACGAGGTCTGTTCTGAAAACTGTTTATACAATCAATGATTGTCGATTAAAAGTTTGTTTGCGGAGCCAGGGTACGACGTGTGCTCTCCTTGTCACCTTGCTCCTCCCCCGCCAGCCTGCTTTCCTCGCTCCTTACCATTTCCATAGCACTGCCCGCCGACCGTCGCTGCACGCGTCCGCTCTGCGATAATAACGGGTCGCGCTGTACTCCTCCATTGTCCGTTCAGCGACGTCACGGGAGGCAGCGTGGTCTGCTCGCGCAAACAAAGGGACGGCGCCGCCGCTCGCTCCTCTGGGCACGCGCCCCGCCCCACAAGCCCGCTGCCCTGTGCCCACCAGCGTAGCGTTCGCGCCCTTCGCATCGCGACCATCCCACCTGTTCAGTCCTCTCCGTCACAATGGCACGAAGCGGAGGGGGCGCGCCACGTCGCGATCGTCATGGTATTAGTTTGACGTCCCACCGGCAGCGACTTTCTGCCTACAACATTGTTGTTCTTGTCACTGGAATTCGGAATAACGTGAGGCATTCTGGACGCGCTAGAACCATTCCACCTCGGCCAATTGGAACTCTTGTTTGCGTTGCTCTCCAGGAGCCCCGAGCCGGCGTCGACATCACGGCACCCTCGTGGAGGAACTGCTGCTAACCACAGGGTTCAAGTCAAGATAGAGCGTGTGGCGAAAGCTGCGCACACGTGGGGGCATTATATTCATTTCAGATTATGAAATTGTTCCTCTCCTAGTTATGTAGTTGAGCTAACTTGTTGACTGTGCTTTGTAGTGTTTTTCACCACCTTACACGTTGATACAGTGACGGAGATGGGTTTCAAGAACAGATGTAGTTATGATGGTGACACTCCTTAAAAGATTATTTTCGAATGCAAGAAGTTAAAATGATGTATTGATGAATGAAGAATTATGAAAGATGGTTCGCTGTAAAATATGTGTCTCAGTAACACTCTTTCAGAGTGAAGTATTATGTCACGAATAACACCGAGTGATTATTAACGACCTATTAGTTTTGATTAAGTTTCTTATCGTCCTTTGGCACGAAGTCTTTTGACGAGTTCGCAACATAGTAATTGAAATTTGGAGTTTAAGAGTTTGTCATGGAATCTCTCGAAATATATTTGTTTGCCATGGAACCTCTCGAAAATAATTTGTGAACTATGTTCTATTACCAATGTACACGTTTTGTATATAATTATAGATGCTGTGACGTCGGCGAAACACGCATTTAAATTACTTCCTGGAAAACTAACCCTTCTGGTCAGAACCGTTATTCAGTGTTCTCAGAAATATTAATAAATGCGTCAAATGAGTATTGGCGGCATAAGGGAAATTCCGTTTAAAGAATCCATTAGCTAAGCCGATTATTTTCAAGAAGAGAAAGGCCAAGATATTTGTCGGAATGGGACCCATGAATGGAGGCGGAAAGGAACGCTTTTCACCAGGGGAAAGTACGCTGCCTAGTGAAGGGCAGTGGGCTTACCACCCCCTGCGGTTGGTCGGAGGGTGGGCCAGCAGATGACGACAGCAGGATTCCCGGAGAAAGGGAGTTGCTCAAGTCACGTGACAGAATGAAGACAATAAAAGACAGGTGTTGGAAGAGACGGGGCTGAGACGTCTGATATGTTCAGAGTTGAGTCCACAGATCACTGAGATGTGATCTGGAGAACTGTACCTCGCAGGTAGTTGCGAGTCACTTTTATTTACTATTTGTATAATTTGTAAATGTTAAAATTGTAGATACAGAGGTAGATTAATTTTATTAAATGTATTAAATTATTCACTCTGTGTTTACTTATCCGGGAAACTGGATTGGTGGCAGCGAGAACAACGAATCCTTTACTAGTGACGTGGTAGGTGCACTAGCGACTACGTCATAGTAATATTTAAGTGGCAACGGTGGATGTCACAGTATACGGCAACCAACGGGTGTCACAATGCATTCCCTACAAAACTCGATAAAATGGAAAAAATTAGAAGATTCGAGTCTTAAAGAAACATATGACTTATTGCTCTAATTGTAAAAGCAAAGAGGAGGCGGAACTTCCCTCAGAACTGAGTGCGTGCCCATCAGGTAAGCCCATTGGGCTAGCCTCCATTTCATCAGTGCAGCGTCGAGGCCCGAGCTGAGCACTCGCTACTCGTCAGGCGGAAGACGTCTCCACCGCCTCCACCGTTTCATTAAATTAAAGGCTCGGGCGCTCGCCACCGCCCTCCCTAAGAGGCGGGTACCTCTGGCTCCTCACGTGCTTTGTATGCTAATTCACGCCCGCCATACCAGCTCTGTGCGCTTAATGGAATCTCATCGGGTTCTCCTTGGTAAAGGTGCGTAGCTCTGGGCGCAGCCGGCGTGGGACCGCACTCGCTCAGAATTTTTGCGGGGAACTAATCACAGATATTTGCAGTAAGCGATACATTGCAGTTCCCGGCTACTTCCACCTTTTTCCTTCGTGGCAACTGCCTCGACGAAGAGTATAGATCGGTTGATTTTCGTGGAAAGTTGTTTTTTTCGTTGGGGGATAAACTATTGTGAAAGGAGGTAGTATCGAGGAATTTTGATTAGATTGTGCGAGTTGCATTTGGATAAAATATGGAGCCAGTCGCGGAGAAATTAGTCAAATAAAAATGATACAATTGTGTTTTCGCCATCCTCCACGGTCAATGTGTCTCTCCAGCTACGAGCGGAGGTCGTGTATCACGAGTAAATCAACTTAACTATGTCTTTCTTCACAATTGCTGAACAAGGCGGGACATACAGGTAGACGGCAGACAGATACATGGGCGATCGAGGGTAGTAGAACTTTGGCAATTGACTGACAGATGGATGACACGAGAGACTATCGGACCGACAAGCAGACGAAAAGAGTTTCAGGGAAGTAAGAAGATTCCTTAATGGCTTTGAAATTGAAAATTTCATTATTACAGTCTATTATGATCTAGTTGAGTTCCCGCTAGTTCACTCGTTTCAGTTTTTGAATTTTGGCACGAATAAATGCTTCTTGACAACCCATTTATATCTATTGAAAATGTTCACATGTACAAAAACATAAAACATTAAATTCAATTAAAAAGGGCTTTACCAAAAAAATTTTATATTTACAAATAAGCAAACTATTTCTAAGAATATGGGCGGGGCCGAGGACCCATACGCTTATGTTTAAACCCGAGAGTTCTGTGCATACTGTTGCCTGATATTCACTCTCAACAAATGTTCTAGCTACTTGAAACTAGATAATTAAGTTTTCCAAGCTATTTGTTATTGTCATTACTTTATTATGGAAGGAAATTGTACGATACATTAGTAAAACATAATAATCTAATAAAAATAGGGTATAACACAACTAGAATATTTGTTGAGCATCGTTGAGAACAACGGAAAACCAACGCTCTGAATAAGCAGGTACAATGAATGTTACAAGTAAATACTAATGTATATAATTCACGTGCTTGCCGTTTTCTTTGCCTCTTCCTCCTTCCTTGTCCTCTTCTGAGTAACATCAAGCATATTTAAGATAGGGCGGCAGAATCACATTCTTGCAATATTTCCAGAATCTTTTTTCTTCCCTTTTTCCCCTGACATAAAAGAATCTGCTCAAGATTTGCGCCACTGTTAATGTTCTACCCTTCATAATTTTTATTGCCATCTCTATATCTCTCGTTCGTTGTTCTTTAATATATATAAAATTTAATATACTTAAAATTAGGTACATGTTGTTCTTTTCGTAATGAACAATATGTGGAAAGAACAACGATTTTATCTCTGCTGATCGATCTACACATTACATTAAATTTTCTCTTTATTTTTAAAATAACTGAAACCTATACGTACACATACAAGTAGTTAAAGAAACAAAAGGTTGAATAATGAAACAATAAGAAAGCGTATATTGTGGCAACAATACGCAGAACTTGCGAAAAACGCTCGAAGGAATTGCATCTCTAGAGAATTAGACAAAAATATATATAACGAAACTTCCAATGAGCCTCAATCTAGTATATTATTTCTAACAGTAACAAATCCTTTAGGATCATTAACAATGGGAAATTTATCGTGAAAGAATGAAACAGTTGTGAACGCCTTTGATGTTGCATAATACGCGAAACACACAGCTAAAAACTTCAACGTAGAAAGACGCTGGCCAATTAGTATACTTTATTACTATTCACTATAAACTGTTTTATGAAACATAATAATGATAATATTCATATTAAAGAAAATGATGCTGAATGGACCAAACAGGAGGAGGAGAAATGTCACTTAACCTCTCCAATGCTATTCACCTCTACAACAATAGATAGTATCAAACAAGTTGTCACTGCCACTCCGAACTGGACATCTCACGGACGTGATGAAATACAAAATTTCTGGTTCAAGAGATTCACAAGTTGCCATGCTCTATCTGCCCAATTATTCACCGAGTGCATCTATTATCCGGAGATCATACCACCATTCTTCAGAAAGGTAACACCTTCCTCATACCTAAGGGCCCAATGTCAGATGATCCATCAAAATTTCGACCAATAACCTACCTTCCCACAATTTACACATTATTGAGTGAATGTAATAACAAACTCATTATTGACAACTTAATATAATAACCGAAGAAAAAAAGGCTGTATCAAAATATCATGGGGCTGCAAAGAGCAACTAACTATAAATGCAGTAGTCTGACAACAAACCAGAAAATGTTTTTTGGAAACCTCCACGGATCTTACATAGATTACAAGAAGGACATGGACACTGTACCACATTCCTGGCTGATTCACATCTTAGAAATATATAAGATTAATCCTCATTTTATAAATTCCTTCAAATATGCATCCCAACTATCGAATACAACCGTAAAACTACAGGTAATTCAGTCACAGAGAAAAATCCAATTTACATCAAGAGGGGAATTTTTCAAGGACATTGCTTCAGTGCCCTACGGTTTTGCTTGGCTATTAACCCGCTGAGCAATCTTCTGAATAGCACTGCCCTCGGATTCCCAATCCGAATACAGAAAACTGAGAAATACTGATTGAGTCATCTTTTATACATAAATTACTTAAAGATCTATTCCACATTAACTAACCACCTTGAACAGTTAATAAGCACAACAGAACAGTTGTCAACTGACATAGGTATGGAATTTGGGTTCGCAAAATATAGAAAATTACACATCGAAAGATGTAAAACCAAAATAACACTCATGTAGGACTTGAATGAATAAGATCTCTACAACTTCTTACGAATGCTTCAATCTTTAGACACTGCTCAACAACAGATGAAACATAAATTAAATTGTGAATTTAAAAACAGGCTCAATCTTCTTCTAAAATCCCACTTAAATGGCAGAAATATAATTAATGCTATTAACTCTTATGCTATTCCTATCCTTGTTTACAGTTTTAGCATCATCCATTGGTCCCCTACCGATCTCAGCAATTTACAACGTCTCAATAGGACCACAAGTACAAAGTACACTACTGATAACATAAAAGGGCCCATTTATTTTTCTAAGTCCCACACTCTGACCAGTTTTGGATCTGTTAGGTTTGCAACGCCTCTCTCCTCTTGCTTCCCCTTCGACTGGGGAAGTTTCGTTCGACCAATCGTAGGTCTATTTGATACGGCGCCCATATTTGGAAGACATCGTGCGGCGGGTAAATCGTAACGAGTTAAAATGTTTCATTACACCGCTATTAAAGAAATATTTTGTATTTTTTTATTATACACATTTTGGACTTCTATAACAAAAATATTCTGTATATTCTTGACTTCAATAAACTTTACCATTCTCTATATTTAAACGACACCTCGAGATTCGTTGTCTCACAAGGTCTTCATAGGCAATGTAAACGATATTAGTTTCTGTAAAAAACGTTTGCGTAATACTGTGATAAAATATAGTTTTTAACAGGATTTGAATATAATTGCAAGATATCGTATGGAATTGGTATAATTCGAATCACAAATTACTTATAAATATTCCTATAATTTCTTATATTTATACAGTGAAGTAAAAAAATCAAATTTCATTGCCTACAAATGATGTGTATTGTCGAAAGTAATTTCACAATATTTGCGATTCTCTTAAGTTTTTCATATATGTGAAAAGGAATTAAATAAATATAGAAAACGTGCATATTCTGCCCTTAGTTGTTTCCAACACAGGGTTCATACACAAGAGCCTACGTAAAAACCTCGTAGCCCTAGAGATCAAGAATGGAACTGCAAACCTTATCCAGAAGTCAGTCGTGCTTAACTTCTGCCACATTGCTGGAACTTTCTCAGCATTGATCATTGAATAAATTTACTTACTGTTGCTTGGAACTGATTCTGCAATTGATGAAGAACCTTAATGGACTGTGATAGAAACACAGAAAACCAACAGGAAGAAGAAGAAATTGGTTCCATACCACTTACAAAGTAACTTGTTTCCATACTACCACTATAAACCAGAAGCTGTTTTGGAAAATGATAATGCTGTTATGTACTTCGACAGAACCATTCACGCACACAAAATTTTACAAAACAATGTACCTGATGTCAGAATAATTGACAAAAAGAAGTATTCGACCCTTCGTATTGACATTGCTGCTCCACTAAACAGAAACCTACGGAAAACACGGAGAAAAAATTAGAAAATATACTGAACATGTCTGTGAACTGTGACAAATCATTCGACACAAATCCGCCTCGATCCTCTCCATTATCATTTGATGCACAGAAATCGTACAAAAACAGACATGCGATAATTTAGACAAATTTGGAATCAAAACTAGTTTTGAAAATAATGCAGACGGACGTGATACCGAGCACATGTCATATAGCCAGAAAATTTTCCCAGTTAGAGAAATAACTTGCATTAATTTACGAAACGTATAACACACTTTGGCAAATCAAGCCCGCTGTTATACTGAAACTCCCGGAAAATCCTGAGAAGCAAGAGAAAAAGAAGCATAATAATAATGAATACAAGAACAAAAATAATTAAAGAATTATTTCGAATTTTAACCATACTAATAAGTTATATTAACAAAAGTTGCAACAAGTTAGTCGCAATGCGTGCTCAATAGCATCTCGTGAAAACCACGAAAATTAAGTATATTGGTAATACATGTATGTTCGCTGAGATTTATGCAATGCTAATTTGATAATATTTTCATAATTACCTGGGTAGTCTTTGGGTACATTAAAAATGATCTTCAGTGTTACCTCCTACCATATGTATTGTTCGTTTTCGTGTGAGGAATATTTTATGTTTACCCCTTAAAAATCAAATTTTTCTTTAATTTAGTGAGATATGTAAAATCATAATGAGTCTTGTTTTCATTTTTTGTTTTTGCCTGCGGAGTACTCTGAAAACCAATTATTTTCCTTGTAATAGAACACTCAATAATTCTTCTCATTACGTGACGGTTGCATACTCCGCATGTGCTGGGTGCAACTGTAGACAACAACACCTGATGATGATCCCGTGGATCAAAGATCAGGTCCCACGTCGTCTAAAATCCCAAGCGGACGACTGAAGGCGCAAGGGCGGAGCCTGTGCCAGCCGGTGTTTCACCTTGCCTCCAGGCTTTATCTCTTTCCGTTTATCATCTCCTCGACTCTTCTTCCTGGTGATCTCTCCCAGCCGAACTCAGTTTTCTCACTGACCCGGTCAGACGAAGGCTAGTGGGGCTTCAAAGGATTTGTTTTGTTTCCTTCGAACTTAAAGAAGCAGAGAAGTCTCCTCGCCTCTCGGAAGGTGACTTCCAATCCGTAGTTCGAGGTGACACCGGTACACCTCCCCAGTTAGTGGTGACTCAGTCCTTCTTACAGCCTCCATCAATACTCTTTTCGCTCGTAAGATGACAGCACTGTTCTAACGAGAACGTGATCCATGCTTTAGCCAGTAAAAATATATTATGTATAGTATTCCGAGGATCCTAAATATGGATCGATATATTGGTAGACGGAAAGAAATATTCCTAGACGTGAAACGCCCTATGTATTTCTATTGTAATTGGCTTTTTTTCTTCTTTACATCTCACGACAGATGTTCAGACAGATTACGTAAATTTATGATTCAGTCGTTGACGCATAAATAACTGTGTGTGCATGGAATTTCGATTTATTTGCCTGAACACGTCTATAGCACCTCATTAGCAGAAAACGTGCCAGTTATCAGTCCCTCACTCTCAGTAACAGCATTGTGTTGACACGTTTACCAATACAGACCATTAATAATTTAGATTGTGTGTAATTTTGTGCTTATTTGCAAAATTTATATAGATATGTTGTTTGACCATAGAAGCTAATTTGCATACTATTTTTTATTTGCGATCAATAGAAGGAACGTGCATAAGAATGAATCTGAAGCCAAACGAAAACATTTGATGTTTTCAATAATTTCTTAGTTATTAGTCCTACTCTCATCCTTCTTAAGACAATGAGTTGCGAGTTGTATTTCAACGCATACCATATATAGTATTACACGCCGCAGTATTTGTAAAAAAAAGAAAATTATGTTCACAGTTCACAGAATTCATTTATTGAGTACAAACTGTTTGAATTCTAATATGCATTAATTCGCGGTGTAATATATCATCGAAAATCTACTATACTTTTATCTTTATTACCTGTTCCTTTTTATTCTTCTAAATGTTGCTTTCCATTGCATTCTGTCACAAGAAAGCTGAACTTACTCCTCCTCCCACAATTACTCATTCGACTGTACAATTAAAAAAGTACGTATTTACGAAAATCGACATATATATTTTATATTCTAGAATTTTATATTTTACTTTATATGATTTTTCTTTCTGGATACTAGGATTTTTCAATCTACGTTAATAAAACATTTGCGAGCCCTAAAGCCCCAAGAAAAATATCATTATTCAGGAACGTCCGTATTTCATAATGGAGACGAACTACAGAAAATGATTTATGTAAATATCGCATTAATAAATTTCATGTAGTTTCCTTGCGTTATTGTTGAAAAAGAATATAAAATGGAGCGTCGCTTTCTATTTGCGTATTTTTTATTCCATTTCGAAATATGAAGGTCAGCAGACATAATGTTTAAAATAATTGCCAATAACGTTAAATCATTTACCTGCCTAATTGTATCTCTACCCGACATCTGAAATTTAACCTCTCTCGCGTGTATTCATTTTCCTATCGTTAGGACACTTGTTCAAAAAAGTGAGTTCAAAACAGTGAATATCATTCGGAAATAGGCGTAAGTATTATTCGGAGAGAACGTATGTAGATCGTGAAATTCAAAAAGGCCTGCGAGATATCAAAAAGTTTTTTTTATCGGCGATAGTCTTATCTGATTGATTTAAAGAAGTTTTAAAAAAGCGAAGGTTCGATTATATCTAAATAATTTCATATAGTATTGTCGTGAAATTGTGTGATTTCCAAATAAAATTCGCGTATATCCTAGACAAACTAATTTCGTAAAATACTTATAAATATGTCGAGTTAGGAATGGTAACGATGAGGTATGCAGAGAAGCTCAGGTCTCGGGCAAAATCAGGCCTGCAGGCGCGATCTTTTCTTTGGGAGCGAGATCCCCCTGAGAGGACGAAATGTTGGTACGCTAAGGTGGAGGGGGGGAAACCGCAAGGCCGTCGGCGCGTTGCCACGCCACGTGCGCCAGAAGGTGTAAAGCACGCCTTTCTATCGATCTCAACGACTGTGTTTTTTTACTGCTGCTCGTTGTATAAGTAAGTCGAAAGGAGACAAGCGATAGCGAGGGAGGGGGCGAAACGACTCGGGTGCATTCCGCCTATTGGTCGTCCTGCCGCCGCCTTCGCCCGCGTCCCCACCTCCGCCGCTCTCACCTCTGCACTCGTTCTTCACAGCTACAGAGCATTGCCTTAGCAACGAGCCCACAATTTACGACAATCGCTTCCTCTGCGCAGGTCGATCTGTGTCTTCTCCAGCACAACCAGAGGAAGCAACACCACTTCTTAGGGCTGCACAAACAGTTACCATTCACTTGTTTTGATGCCATGGTATTCTCTAAATCTCATGTAAAATGTAAATAAATAATATAATAATATTATTGGATATAACGATAACTTTCACAATTATTGAGTGGAATGTTGCTTACACCTACTGCTTTGGAAAGATGCAATTGAATTTAGATAGACAGGGTGAATCTTGCCTCCCAGCAGCCTTTCGCAAAACTACCACAGTTGTATCTTTTTTTGTGGGGTTTTAGGGCTCGGCAACGTCAAGGTCATTAGAGCCCTTAGTTGTATCATTTCCACGTTTCGCTATCTTACAAATGCTCACGTTCATATTTCAGAAACGTTCTTTCAATGCTGGAACATTCTCCCACTACAACAAAGTAAATGCTGCGATCCTCTACGTATATGATGGAGAGGGACGGTACAACAGTTAAATATTATCGGTGACGGTTATCACTAAATAAAAATGGAACTGGACCACATAGACACTTTTATACACTGAATGAAGGGTCTTTCCCTCTAGAAATTCAACTTCAGGTCAGCCGATAGAGAATTTACATCTTTTAAAAGTATAAAATGTATAAACGGCTATAAAAACGGTTGATTATTATCAAATTTATTACTTCCTCTTTTGAAACTCTTCTGTTATGGTGTGAATTCTCAAGATCAAAATCTCATATTTTATCTATCTTTCTGCATGGTACGCGTAAATGTATTTATTGAATAAATGTTCATTAACTTATACAAGCAATTTTATCTTATTATTTTTCAATTTTAGGAAAACAGAAAAGTGTGCATTTCAGTTGTGCGGTATTGACTAGAAATATTGATAAGAGCACAACGTGTTTACTCCAGACAGTTTTCAGCAACTTGTACCCATCCTCGGTTATATAATCGTTTATTTTGTTCAGAAACTGTTTCGGTACATTTGCGGCTTAAATTGTTTTGTTCTCTTAATAAAAGGTAATGGGATCGGGTTATTACAATTTTAAATTTAAAACATTTGAAAATTCTTTTTATGATGTGTAGAGATATAGTTTTTTATTTACTACACGAACCAGATTGTCATTTCAAAAATTCAAGACCGTGATCAAATGTTTTTCGGTTACTAGAATTCTTTTTCTTAATAAGAGATCAACTTAAGAATGGAAGAAGATATTTTCTCAACCAAACTGCTTATTTTACTCGAAACAATTTTCTCCAGCATTGCCCTCATCTTTAGTGGATCTCCAATCATTAAAGAGAATCACAAAATAATTACCAAAAGGTAATACAAAGAATAATGATAAATTAAGTAGTAATTCTGGAGAAGTTGGAGGACAAAATGAAAAATAGAGATAAAGTGAATTAATCGGACATAAATATACTAATTTTCATTATTGCAGATAATTAATAATAGTAAGTCAATAAGAAACAACACTCCAAATCTGCTAAACGGGTGGAAATATTGATGCATTCAAGTGATTTGTAGCCGCACAGATATTAATGCTTATATCGATTTTCTACACGAAACTATGTATTTTTTTCTGTGCTACTTCAAAACCCGAGGAAACATGAACACGCAGATTTAACGTTTATTAAATTTGTACGAATAACAAGAGCGCAACAGAAGCGTGAATAATTAAATATTTTGCACACCAACAAAGGAAATTGGACGTTTTTCTCGCAGAAGGAAGACCTCACCCAGGCGTGAGGCAAGGTCATTCTCTTAGCGATGCTTTATATTAGGAAATGGTTTAATATTTGGTTGGTTTAATTTTAATACGGAATGATAATATTCCGTATTCGGGGGCGTGCACCACGGAATTTTTTCTGTCGTTTTGGATTGACATGTCCTGAAAGTTTAGGATGACCAGACGTCCACTTTTTCACGGACAATTTTTCGTGTCTGTCCTCTGTCCGCGAAAAAATCGAAAAATTCCTCTTCTTTTTATTCATTGACCATGATATTTTAAACAACTTGCAGTGAGACATCTGTGTATATTGTAGGACATAGTGAAGAAATTTTGTCTAGTTTGGGTATTGCAGATAAGAGTGTCTTTGCTGGCGTTAATATGAAAAGTAACTTTGGAGGTAGAGGAGATATTAATATACTTACGACGTTGGGGAATCCAGTATTTCGTAATGTAAAATACACTCGGGAGTTTGCAACCATTGCTGTTGTATTTTATCCTTATACGTGATTAATTCCGTTAAATTAGTTATCTTTTTGTCTCCTAATGTCCTCGATTTTCTCTTTCGTTGTCCTGTTACATAGTACAGCATCTAGTCATCCTATGTTATCACAAGGTGTATCACGAGGACAATTTTATGTTATTTATTTATCTTATATATAAAGGAGAGTGTTTGTATGTATGTATGTATGTAATTTGTTTACTTTTTTGCTGTCATAGAAACACAACAAAA
>NNCF01129098.1:254331-266708 GCA_002313205.1 Laupala kohalensis | reverse complement strand
AGAGAGAGAGAGAGAGATCCTCCAAAAAGTTCGAAAATTATGATTTATAATCTAGATTAATATCACTCACGTAAAAAGTATAATTAAACTTTAAGGAGTGAATTGAAACTAATTCGCGGGCAAAAATTACAATATAGTCAAAACAATATTAAAAAAGGAGGAAAAATGAAAAGGTAACCATACATTAGTTATAAAGGATTTCCTGAACAGAACGGATTCGATAAATAGGAACAAACTTCAGCGCATGACTCCTAATTTGAAGATTCCTCTCTCAATAAGTGGTACGATAGCTAGTCTGGTCGGTAACTTGTTGTATTATTGATTAAATAGTATCTAATCTTTGTAGGGGATATTCAAAGAGACAAACTGAAGTTTTCGACTACATCAATTGCTTGATTGAAAAAAAAGGTCTTAGTACTCTTCATGAACAAACGTTAAAATATTGCATAAAAACAGCGAATTTGCGAACCACACTTTCCTGTACAGTGTGGTTCAGGGGATATCGGTCGAACTGGAACTGAAAGAACAAGAAAGGAGCTTGCTACAGCTCAGTTTACCTGCATTGGTTGAAAAGGGATTAATTGAAAAGTACATATTATTACCATTCGTAAAAATTCTGCGTCTTCCACTCTTCTGTTTATATTTGTATATTTTCCTTATGGACTGATAATATTCGTCTTCCAGTGTGACCCGGAGAAGCTGAAAAATTGGACACCCCTACATTTGAGCATTCCGTCAGAACTTATGAACATTTCTGGTTAAGCATTTTTTTAATAAGTGTACTAGATGTACCGGCTGCTTTTCTAGAGAGAAAGTGAGGATTTTTGTTCACCTGTTCTTTCTCAATCACCATTCATGTATCGAAGTACAAATCTAAACTGAATTTCAAAAAAATCGTTGGGTAGTGTTCATGGAGGGATCCACCTTAGAAAACGCGTATGCCGAATTTCGACGCTCATGGCTCCACGGCTGGCTCCACGACTGATTCCAAAACCGCTAAAAATTAAATAAAGAAAATGTAGATCGCCTTTCGAAATAATTTCCTTCGTAGTGCACTTGGACCCACCCTTAAGGAACGCTTGTTCTAAATTTCGAGGCTTGTAGTCTTTCGGTCTCGTCGTTGTGCTGCTGACACAAGAAAAGCTCTTAAAATTTAAATAAACAAAAGTTTATTTTGAATGTCAAGGAATTGTTCATAGGTCCACAGGGTTTAATCCTGAAGATCGTGTGTGCCGAATTTTTAAAGTTTAGGTATTTTCATAGTCTTTCTGCGTATCACGAACTTTTCTCAGAAAAGACCTAGTAGAAAATTGATATCGATAAAAATCGCATCATTATCTTCTTCTACTACTTCTGTGAAACGCGTGAGCAACTTTTTGAAGCTTTTGCTATAACCTTTGCGTCATGTGGTGGACACATTGATTTAAATATTTTCGTATCAGAAACTCTCTGGAATGTGTTCCTGTTTTGACACTTTACTTTCTAAAGCAGAAAAGATGGTAATGAGTTAAGGTAAATTGATAATTGAAATGTATACTTGGTAATTGTGGAGCATTAGCAACATTATCTATGAATGATAAATTAAACGTCGTTTTTATGTTACTCATATGTTTATCATTCTGAAATGTATGCGTAAATTGGGAAGAATAGTAAAAATGACTATTTGAACCAGATAAAACTAGTGGATGTTTTAGTTCTCTTACTTGAGTAATGGTCAGATATTTCTTCACTATCAAGTAATCTGCAACTTGACCAGAAATCTGCATGGCGAATCCCATCACAAGATATGGTACAGCGGAGAGAAAACCTGCTTGCTGTATGTCGAACTTCAAGACATCTAAACAAAGAATTTCATGATACTAAAATTTAGATTCAATTTTTAAGGAAAATAAAAGTAATATGATAAACACAAAACCTTTCATAAATGTTGGTAGCTCAGTAAGAAGAGTGTAAAAACCCCACGTCTCAGAAAAATTCGCTATTACTATAGCGCACATTGGCAAGGAAGTGAATATCTTCTTCCATGGATGCCTAACAGACTGAAAATAGCAAAACGAAATTAATGAGGTGAGGGAACGACCACACCAATAAATAAGCAGAAGACACAAACACTTTTTGGTAGTTGGTAGTAGCTACTAAGTGTGGCCAACACATAAGTGTGCAATAACTACCACGAATATTGTGTTTGTAGCCATGAATGAGATAGTAAATATGTCGAAACATTGGCAAGTGAAAATTAATAGTTATTTATTGGAGAGGATCTAATCTCAACAAAATATTTTAGAGTAAGTATAATACCAGAAAACCAGCCCAATTCATTAGTAGGTTCTTACATCCCCCTCCCCGCCAAAAAAGATCTTTATAACACTCACCTTTAGTTTTTCCTCGGAGGCTCCAAGAGAATCTTGAATATAACTGAGTTCTCTTTCATCGATGTATTTGTCATCTTGTGGCCTCCGCCTCACAAGAAGCAGCCACGCAATGTACCAAGCAACACCAATCCCTCCTACCAATCAGAGAGACAAAGAAGTGAACAATATTATGAATCATTTATGTAAAATGAACTAAAAAGTAAAAAATATTTTTACTCATGGAAGAATAAAATTTTTCGTTCCCAAAACTGAAATTGTACGTCTTTTTTTTTCTTTATACACTGAAAGTTTTTAAATTCATCCACTTGAAAAATATAAAACCTATTGGAGGAGTAGGATATCCCAATGGTACCATAATAGTGGTCTACCTGAGCGAGCAAATAAGATAAATTTCGTCGAATGACCATAAAAATACATTAGAAACCCTTTGAAAATGCATAACACTAAAATATGTACAAGCTACTTGTATGTTCTCACATCGAATGAGGGATGTGCACCCAATGTATGAGTGTAGGCTTGGGTATGGATTAGGTGCCATACCTGTCCGTATATTGAGACGTGACCTTTTTTTACGGACTTATTTGAGAGAGATTTATTCCGTCAAGAAAGCTTTCTCGACCATGAAATGGTATCCATCTGATAATCTGAAAACTATCAGCTAAATGTATTGAAATATTTGTCAAAGTAGAAGTACACCACTAAGCGCGAGAAGAAAGGATGAGACGAAAATCTTTCAAAAAGAGGTAGATGTTTACAACAGAGGTAGGATCCAACACATGTTGGAATGGAATAGCTAAAGAATAAACTTTTCACTTGATTTTTGGAAAGCATAAATTCCTAACCAACCTAATAAAGAACTACCATTTTTATATCATTTCCGATTTATATTCATATACTAAAATCCGATATACTTTTCAAATTTGAGAATGTTATTGCTAGTTCCATCAAAGTTATTTATTCAAATTTTAAATTTCGTGTAAACTAAATTAGACATTTTATCAAACTAATTGAATCCACTAATCAATAATTAAAAATGCACTAAAAGAAAAATTTGTTCAATTTTGGTTTTAAATACACTTAACATTTCTACTTGGAAATTAACTAAATGGACAAATAAAATAGTTGAAGGTGACATTTATGTCGTAATTAGAGCACACAAACTACAGAAATGATCCTGTGGAGTATGGTTTCAAATCCCCATCACATCCCCAGTGGCGCACGCTACTTATAGGATAGTACTTGACAAATAGTTTACATAAACAACTTTTTTGTCTAAAAATGTCTCATAAAGTACATTTCTAAGTTACAATTTCTTTCCATAAATGCTTTCAAATGCTAAAAAAGACGCAAGTAAAATTAGGTGCCGCAGGTATACACCCGAAGATTGAAATACGAAAATATTGCATTTAAGTCCTAAAATACGAGAAAAAAAACTTTGCTAATGATCAATTATCTGTAGAAAAACTTGAATTGAATGAACTAGAAGTAAATCTTAGTACAAGACGTTTAACAAACCTCTCAAATACGTTTAACAAATTCTCCAAAATGTTTGGTGTAGAATGTAGTTAGAGAACTTGGTTCACAATAAAAACGCGCGGAAGATAGCAACTTCATTGTAAATAAAAATGTGTGTTTTATTATTATTATATTTTGGGTCATTAATTTCGCATGAGAAATAGGGGCCAGAGTATTCTCAAAACAGCGGTGATTTCCTGAAGAGAGTACCTGAATGCCACTCGAGAACAAATCGGATACGGTTGAAAGTAGTGGGGATTATTAGCGGAGGGCCACATGAATTAATAGAACCAAGAGTTTCTTAGCTTTCAGTTCTTAGTGATTAGGCCATCGAGATCAGGGGCCGTTTCACAAAAGTACAAATTTCTAAGTAATTAGTAAATTTTCACAAATTTGTAAAAATATCTAGGTATTCGCATTTCACAAAGGCAACTTGTAATTACAAATGAATTCTTACAATTTTACAAGCAGTTTACTTGTGTCCCACTAACGTTGTTAGGTTACAGACAATTGTAGATGACAAACTTGTAAAATAAACTTGCCAACAAAATATTTTTTACCTACTTAAAAATGTAGGTTAACTATGTAACAACGGTCATTTTATTAATATACAGTGGTCAAGTTCGTCCTCGAAAGATAAAGATGAGCTATTCATTCGTGAACAAGGACGTGGGAAAACTTTCAGAGTAAGAATGAACTTTAAATTTGTGTCAGTGTACGAATTTAACGCACACTTTTCAATGACGTCAGTAAAGCTGGAAGAAAAAGAGGGACGTATTACAAAAACTTATAACGACAAAAGAACCGAATTTATTTTACTATATATTTTAATTTAATTATTTATCATTATTTTAGCTTATTTATTATTATGCATTTTGGAAAGTAATTGTTGGTAAGCTTGGAATATTTTTTACAATACATAAAAAATCAATAACTTTTGGTGCTAAAGCTCCCATAAATTATAGTAATAAAAGTTTTAAAGTACCAAATTTCCCATTACGTAACGCAGAATCAAATGAGAAAGTCTGGACCGCTCACAAATACTTGTTACTGACAAGTGTGAGGATACACCATTTGTCACCGACAAATACTGACAAGTTAGAAATCTTTGTGAAACGATTGTAACTAACTATTTATTATTACAAATGTCGTTCGTACGAACAACGTGTTACGAACAATACTAGTACTTTTGTGAAAGGGGCCCAGGTGATTGTGAACACAGCGATCGCGTATTTATTGTTTCGTGAGAGAATCGAGAAATAATATTGAGTAGTTGTGTACGGTGTTGATGCTCATCCCGAATGCTCAACAAGACACGAGTCAGCTTACGGTTGACGGTCCTTGACTGATAGTGGATTGGTATACTGAGCGCGAGGAGTTCGACGTCGGAGTTAACACCCGAAACAATCCGCTATATTCGTGTACGCTGATTAAACGGTTAGATATAAGTGACAATTATGAGTGGCAATATTGTTAACCTTAAAGAGTTCTACAAAAATGTCCGCGACAGCATATGTCTTTCTAGGCTAATCTAAATCATCGAAAATAAGTTATTAAAATATAAGTTAAAATACTTGAATTTAAGAGAGTAATTTAAAGAGAAAAAGTAAGCATCATCAAATTTATTATTTTGTTTTGTTTTGGTCGTGTAAGAAAGATGAAAAACGTCTTTAAATCGTAAAAATTGGACGAATAGTTTAGATTTTACAAGCGTATTAATGAAATGGTGCCGTAGCGCTACCGCCATTGTATCGTATCTCGCACTGTATCTTGCCCCTGAACGTGCACTCATGTCACCCAAGTTACTCAGCTGACTGGATTCGGGGTTGGCATTGCTTGTCTAAAGGCGGTTCGGGATTCGCCGAATGCGTGGAGCCGAATTTAGACTGTCACACAAGTGTGTTACCACCACTAATTTCGACATAACTGAACTTGGTGCTTGTTGTGGAGGGAAGATAACGAACAATGTTAGAAATGGACACACAGAAGGCTTTGAATGAATGTGACCGAATATATTTGGAAATTTGGTAGATTGGAAATAAGTGAAACGAAGACAAGAATAATGCGGATTGGACATACAGTGCAAAACAGGCGAAATATCCAAATAAAAATGAGAGGGAAGACGATTGAGATTGTGCGAACCATGCGTTATTTAGGGGTACAGCTAGATGAAAAACTGCTCTTTACAACGCACTTGGCGTATGTTACAAATAGGGCAAGGAAAATATTATACTGCATGGTGAGGGTTGGAATCGTGAACTTTGATATCAGCAGACAGGACGCTAAATTATTGTATATAGGGGCATTGCGACAAGTATTGACTAATGGATGTGCGATTTGGGGACATCGTGTTATATGCCAGAAATTTGAAAGAAAGATAAGTTCAATAAAGCGACAAGTCTTACCCCTTGTGACAGGATTAACGAATGATAAGACAGGATTATAAGACGGTTTCAACGAATGCTTTACAGGTGCTTGCTGGGATTTTGCCCATAGATTTGCAAATTCAGAAAATAAAATATCGACATCTATTAAAGCAACACAGGGAGATAACTGCCAATGGTGAACGACTAACTAAAGATGTAAAAAGGCACGACGACGGTTAACAGAGCATTTAATGGAGGGATGGCAGGCGAGGTAGGATGCAAACTTGAAAGGAAGACAGACATAGAGTTATATAGACAAGGTAACTTTAGTGCAAAAGAATAGACGATGGTTTAGGCCAAGTCGACTGATGTTGGAATACCTTACTGGACATGGTAATTCTAGGACCTACCTACGGAGGATCGGAAAGGATGTTGTATCTGATTGTGACTGTGGCGAGAATGAAGAGACACCAGTGCACATTTTGTGATCTTTGGGACAGAGAGTGCACAGTATATGAAAAAGTATAGACAGAAAGATATTTCGAATCTAAAGGATTTTCAACAACTAATAAACGAAGAGTGGAAATACAACAAACTGTAAGAGTACATCATATTCATTGGGCTTTTGCGAATGGCATTGCAGTGGGATTAGAATGAGAAATAACTGGACATCGAAGGTACGCACGTCTCCTCATGGCGGGGACGGTACATGCGCTATTCGGTCAAATTGGGTTGTGTACTACTTAAAATGTTAAAAGAAAACAGGATACTGTATTGCAATCGCTATAGAGGTAGGGTAACATAATGGTCAGGAAATAAAATGAAAAAAAAAGTGTGAGTGTTTCTGAAGTGTTTGTCATTGGTGCTATGGTGCATTTATTACACAGCTCCTCGCTGCAATTCATCAGCAAGTGAATGTGAATCGTGCGTTAGAACTTGACATTGTTCAACTCATCGGTTGATCCTCGGCTGGAGGACTGGGTGTTGAGTATTTCTTTTCTTTTGTATTTTTCTTTACCTGCGTAATAGTGTACCTGTATTTTGTTTTATTATTATACTAGGTTATTACACAGCGCCCGGAAGTTTTCTTAGATCTATCTTCTTTTACTAAAGAAAATTAAAATCTATCTATATTGTAAGATCAAAATTTTTTACTCTCTGTTTTTTTAAAACATATACGACATCCTAATTTTACAAATTCATAGTAATACAAAACTTGATTGAGTACACCATTTTGGGATTCATCTCCAGCAGCAAGAATAAATAAATCCTTGAATGAAACCCCCTTCAGCAAGCAACGTTAAGTTGTCCGTGAGAGAAACAAAGGAATTGAAACGTAACCAATTAGCGCAGCTCACCACTTCACCTTTAGTTACGGATATTTAACTCTCATATTTGCGGATCTTGTACTTATACGACATCACGTCACTTTATCTGAAAGGTCCCGAAATCTATGGATTAAATCCATCTTTTTTTATTAAACATTTTTACATGACCCTCCCTTCCTACTCCACCCATGGGGTTTCTGGGAGTGTTCCCCCCAAATCCCAATGGTGACCCAACTCTTTCATAGCATCGGAAGTCTGCCTACTCATCTCAGCATCTGAAGTAGAACGAACCCACTCGCCGGGAGCCGCGTCGCGGCGGTAGTGACACTGCATCATATAATTAAAACGCGGTACAATCTAAAAGGATTAGTCCAATCTTTATGATTTTAACACGTTTTACATCTTTGTTACACGCCCAAATCAAAAACAAAAAAAATTGATGTTTCTTTTTTCTCTCTTTAAATTACTGTCTTAAATTCAAGTATTTTAACACTTATATTTTTAATAACACCTTTTCGTTGATTTAGGTTAATCGTTGTATGATGACGCGTACTTTTTTGTTGATCTCTTTGAGGTTAACAAAACTGCCACTCATAATTGTCACTTATCTCCAACCATTTAGTCAACTTACGCGAGTATTACGGATTTTCCCCCCGACTTCATTAACATTTGTCATCAAAATCATTTTCTTTCTTTCTTTCACACATTAAAAAAGTTAGCCAATGTTCATCCTGGACATTTAAACTCTCGCATTACCCAGTCTCATCACGATCTATTCAGCGATTCAGTCGTGATCACATAGCAAACACAGACTTTCTCAATTATATATTGTATGGATTGTTATTTGCTCCATTTCTATGGATGGAGTGTTCTATGTTCGATATTCAGTTCGCTTCACAATTCAAAATTCGAGAGAATATTTTTAATATTCCCTCTTGGGCCCAATATCCCTAGCATGTTGTGCATTTGGATTGTTACAGAATATTTACGGTTACAGTATTGAACAAGTCAAACGACCATACATGTTCAATAATATAAAATCTAAAGAAGAATTACTCAAATTTGTGATAATAATTAGTTGAGCCAGTGATGAAAAACGTACCGAAAAAGTAAAAAACTGATGGCCACCCCACATGTGATGCCAAAACACCAGAAACTGTCATAGCGACGACGGCTCCGAAGTAGCTGCCAGAGTAGGCGAATGTTGTGAGACGACTACGCTCCAATGGAGGTGCCCAGTTGCACCAAACATCGTGCATGCTGGGATATGACACGCCCTGGAAGAGAGAGAAGGAAAGTAAGATTCGCATCTAAAGCAAATGAATCAAGATGAGGGGAAATCCAGATTCGCAATCATCTTTTTGGAGAAATGAAGACTGGATCCCCACTATGTTGTGTTGACACTGAAATTCAAAGAAAAAAGTGGCTTCTTGTTGGGGGATACGATACTCACCAAGAAATTTCACTCTAGCTTTTGAAATAATGCGAGGCAATGGAATCTTCGTTATATGAGTCCTTGGCAAGTTTCTGAATGTAGTTAGAAAAAGAGAGAGGTGGAATTGATGAAGAAGATCAAGAAAACGATCACTTAAAAAAGAAAACGATCACTTAACTGAGTCTGGCATTGCTTCAACTTACTTGTGCCAAGCTCCTTTCTTTCTCTTTTCTNCGTACGCTCCCGGAACCAAATGCCATCACCCGTGGCGACCACCAGCATGCTGCTCATCGTGGATGGGCTCACGGTAAGACTGTCACGACAAGGAACACGAGCACCACGTCCACCGGGAACCGGTGACTTGAGGCACTCATTAGTGAGAAAGGGATGTGTTGGAAGGTTGTGTGAGAGGGAAATATAGTGTGATCTTTCCAGGGGACGTGTTTGGCGAACACGGGGCCCCGAGCTGAGTCTGGCATTGCTTCCACTTACTTGTGCTAGGCTCCTTCCTTTCTCTTTCCTGACCTTCCTTGGTCACCTCCCGTTCTTTTCGATACCGACACTATTAAGGTTAGGGTATATCTTTCATTTTCCTCATTTATTTCATCCCTCTCATTTTTTGGCAAACCCCTCATTTTTTGTCCCCATTATTCTTTGTCCCCCCTCATGTTATGTCCCCCTCTCATTTTTTGCCCCTCCCTCATTTGATGTTTTGATATTTGGTTTTGAGATATATTTTGGTATGTTGTAATTCAGGAGGGTTTTTAATGGGTATGGTTGAGTCATTCGGCGAGTCCCACACGCGGGGAGAGTCATGTTGGCTGTCCCTAGTGCGTAACTGCATTTTCCCTACCCTTACAAATTTTTCGGGCTCCAATGACCTTTGATGTCGACATGAACCGTAAAGCCCCACAAAAAACTTAAAAAAGTATATAAAATATTATAATTAGTCAAGTTTAAAATTCTTACTTCTCATTTTTTTAGATGGACTTGAGGGCTCGTCAACATCAAGGTCATTAGAGCCCGTAACTATTTCCCATTTGGACGCGGGCTCTTGTTTCGACGTAATTGTAAAAACATTTCTATTCACCTAATGATGATACAAAACTAAGTACTGAAATGTTGTAATTTCAATGTGTTGTTAGTTTTAACTATATGAAGTGCAAATACATCAGTTCTGCTATATTAGATTGTTTTCATGAATTATTCATAACGATAAATAAATGTCTGGTATACACATCAATACCATACGATCAATATTTATCAAACTTGTGTGAAATGGTGTAATACTTTCAAGACAATCCAGATCGCTATTTCAAATGTTTATCCTTTACTTGCGAAAATTCACGCGTTTTTATGATAGCACTGTGTAGGCAATAGTACATCATTTTATATGGGCGTCACCAAGGGGGGCGGGTAGGAGAGAGAGTTCTTTCTCAAGGGATATTAAAAAATAATTTTATTCGGTTTGTCATAGGAAATTGAATCATTTACTAGTATTCTACTCTTCAAACTTCGTGGAATTGTGTAAACCGAAGGGATCAACTACAAGCCCCAGGCGACACTGGATGAGTTAAGTCAGTTATAGTTCGACGTAAATATATATTTTATAGACCTTCTTAAGTGAAATCAATTTCAACACTAACAGAAGAACAGCAGAGTTTACTGACCACCGGGGGATGGTCATTCCGTTCATTAAATTGTTAGTGTATTAATATATCACACCATTTACGTATTACATTTTGTGATTCTTTAACAAAATCAGCAGTTGCTCAATTTCTTTTTCAATGACGCCGACGGAATTCTTAAAAATAATTCGTCTTTTCTTAATTTTGAAGAAATTGCTTTCGTGATACTCAAATACATCATTCAACGTGTTTTTAAAACATCACAGCGCTTATGAATTTGATATTAAAACTTGGTATTAAAAAATTAAATGTATATTAATGACAACCGTAGAAATTTTAAAATCTGGTAATCATTTTCCCACACAGGTTTATTATCACTTTCTTCGTAATATTTTTCTAAGATAGGTAATTGATGCAATTCTGATGTAGTCGTGTGACACGGAAGATAATTATTAAATCAAATATTTGTTTAATTTATTAGAAAGGTTCACGCGATAACAAGTAATTTTGCTTACGGTTGGCCATAAACCTAATGAAAATAGCTTTGTAACAACTAAATTTTACTACTTATATTACGTTAGAGAATAAATTTTATTACTTATATTACGTTAGAGAATAAACGTTGACGACTCGATGGAAAATTATGTATTTTGGTGTTGAAAGTATGTTCAAGTAAAAGAGTTTTAGTGTCAACATTACTTCAAACATTCTATTACGTATTCAGAATTCAGTTATATAAAATTACAATATTACTTTTTTTCAGATCTACAAATCACTTGATATAAAATCAATAAAAAGCTCTAGTCGAATCATATACATAAACAAAATGCACGTTGGTTCATATAGTTTATTGTTTCTGCGCACGTAATTTAATAAAACCCATAAATTAATTAAACTAGACTGCGGTCTCCGGTCCTAAAATTATTTATCATTAAGATGAAAGAGTTGCAAAATTAATAACAAGAACCAGCAGATGTTCATTGAAACAATACGCAACTTAGAAAGGTAGGATCTCTTAGCTAAATTATTAACAATTAAATCACAAGAAAGTGAGGACTTGTTTGTATCTATTCACAGCAAGATCCAAAATGCTCTTATTTAATAAAATATTTCGTATAGTAGCTCTGAAAATAATAGTTTTCATAAACTCCTTTTCATGTTCATAGAAATGTTAAGACTTGCTCACGGGTTAGAAATGGAATTATAAATTAATACTATCCACTTTAGGGATATGGTAATTTTTGTATCTCCTAATGGATGCCATATTAACCATAACATACTTCAACTCTTCAATATTTACCTCCGTGAAATAACTTCTCCACATGCATTCCATGTTCTTGTTGTTGAAAGTTTCTAATTAATGATAATAATAATAAATTTATTGTCAAAAACAGTACAAACTGCGTATGACCACGTAGAGGACAATAAACTAATTTACTCTCCGGAAGCAAGCAAGGGACCATCCCAACAATTCCGATCAAGGGCCCTAAGGCAGAGGAGGATTCAAAAATTTCAGCAAAAGTTCCTAGATAAGATAAAACGTTAGCTGCGAGTTAGAATACATATATAATGTCCATATGTTTGTAATTTAACGCAAATATGTTTGTAAATTTACATGTACAAGTTATTTTCGAACTATAGATTATTCTGAGTATAGTGTTTAAAAATCATAAGAGTTGAAAAAAAACTCACTAAATTCACGATTTATTGTTACATTAAACACGACCCTAGAC
>NNCF01129098.1:184175-251913 GCA_002313205.1 Laupala kohalensis | reverse complement strand
AGAGGCGAGTGGGGTCGTTTATCGTAGTAATAAGGTTGAAGGAGTCGATAAGATTCTTGAATCGATTAACTGGTGAATGTGCAGAGTCGGATGTACTCAGGAAATCGATGTTGAAATCGCCACATATAACGATAGATTTAGTAGATTTATGTGTGATATGTTTTAAAACAATTTCGAAGTTCCGAAAAAATATGTCAAGATCTGATTGAGGAGGTCTATAAATACACAAAACAACAATACCGGTGTCGGTCAGTTTAACTGCAGATATTTCGATCACACTATGTACGCAGAAGTTCTCGTAGCCTGTCAGTGGAGAAGATGAAATATCATTACGAACGTAGATACACGTACCTCTGTGGGGATTTTTGCCTTTAAAATTTTGCCGACAGTAAGAACTTGCTAAATAATAATTAGAAATAGCAGCATCGTTGATGTTGTTAGTTGAAAGCCAATGCTCTGTGAGGCATAGCACATCGAATCGACTTTCGTGTACCAGAATTTCAATGTCTGTCAATTTGTTTGAAAGTGATTGGACATTATGATGAAATATAATTATATTATTTTATTTTAAATAATAGATAAGAGCAATTTAGTGAGTAATTTCATTGATACGGCTGTTGCAAATGGAACTCATCTAAATGCACTGTACTTTCCGTTCAACTCGTTAAACGCTAAGTTATTTGATAAGTTTCAAATAACTCACTTCTGTCAGCTTGATATACATGTCATAAACATGTTTTTCTTGCATTTTCTTTGTAAAATCATTCAGACCGAGTGAGCAAGTTTCATCTAAAGTTTCGTATGAACGTGCACACTAAGAAAACTGTTTTTGTCAGTTTCTTCTACATATTGCCAGTTGAAGATGATGGGGCTGGAAAACAAGAATAAAAAGCGGTGGTACTGGATTCAATATTTCATTATTATCTGTATCATATCTATTATCTTAACTTTCTCTTTGTTGCTACCATCCTAATTTGGAAATCGTATAGGTACGGGGTCTTTTCTAATGATTCAACTCGCTTTATTCGAAATACAATTGAATCACTCGCCATTTTTTACTATTCTGCATAAAAATATGTTCACCAACACAAAAAGCAACTATCACCTGAGATAAACTTTAAAAGTTCCCATAAAACTGAGTTGAGCAAAATTAGTAAACTAAAATATTAAGAAGCATACAGTGCACCTGGTATTTAAATGAAATGGTTACATTTGAATTGGTTTTCGTATTTCATGAAATTGGTTTCCTCGGTGCTATCACTGTGTTGAAATCCCCTTATAACGTTCCATGACCATCAGAGTGAGTCAAAAGAGAATGTGGTTGATGCGTGTCCTGATTATGGATTGGTTGCGTAATTTTTCCGTCAGAAGGGAGCGAGTTTTTAAATTCCAACCGCCATTGCAATTGAATCCATAAGGATTTCAAATATTTTTAATCCTTTTTCTAATACATAATTTTACAGATTTCTCGTTCGATAATTGTCACCTCTTCAGAGTTGCTTCCTCGGTACTTGCATTAAGCGCTCGTGAAACCTCAACAGCTACATCAGTCGTTTGACGTCATGTGGCCAGAAAGTAAAGATACGTTGTAAACGACATACATTTATAAAAGACTGTGACATTTTGGATATTGTTCAATTACAAGATAAAATTTGAAGCACGATGAGCCAAAAGACGTGTCGAACAATTGTGCTTCAGTAGTATGTTCCAATTCGAGTCGATATGACAAGTTTCTTTATTTTCTGAAGGTACAGCTCTTCGAACCACTTATGTTAAACGGTTTGGAGTTGAAGCAAAATAGTCGATTGTACTTGTGTAAGTGAGTTGTTGATTAATACATCTGAATCATTCTGGGCTCTTTTATATACTTTTAAATCTACATTTATAGCCTGCAAAATAATAGTAAAACATAGAGAATTAGTCTAAAAGAATAATAATTCAATTTTCCTAAAACAAGAGTCTGAATTTTTATTTGTAAATTTAAATTACGTGCTACGTTGACGGAAACATGGCGGATTTGGATGGTGGGAATAGATCGACCCCACTCTTTTTAGACTCACTCTGGTCACTATTTGCAGAATCCCATGTAAAGAAGCAGCAAGAAGCACCTACTTTGAAACAATGAACGAAACAGACAAGGCCGAATGCTTGAATTCGGAAGTGAAAAAAAAATCATTTTTCTAAACAAAACAAAGAAATAAAAAGTCTTTGTTTACAGATCGTCTTCTTGTTTTTTGCAAAAAAAATGCAGAACTTCGGTTGCGCAGGGTTTTCGTCAAGGTTGTCGAAGATGCAGTTAATGTTGCAAATGGTTCTCTTGGAGATTCGGGCTCATTTAAGGCAACTTGCATTTCCACGTCAGATGACGAAGATGTTACTTTAGAATATAAGGACTGATTTACATCCATTGGATGTCAGTGTCAACTGTTTGGGAATGTTTAATGTGCAAGATTGGAATCTCATCCGCATGTAGTGGTTTTCAAGATCACCTTTTAATTTAAAAAGTTTTCTCACATGTGTATATGGCATTTGCCATTGTTGGAAAAATATTAATATTCAGGTAATATGGAAAAATAACAAAAAAAAAAAGCAACAGCCCATAAAAATGTTTAGTTAGTATAATCGTTGAGTTAATTCCTTTTGGAAACAAAAGATTCCAAAGATATTTATTATTATTATTATGTAAATATTTCAAATAAAAAACTATCCTTCAAATATAAATTTTACTCAGTAAAATTTACAATTGGTAGTTAAATTTTGTAATATTTTTATAACAATAAATAAATGTCTGCATAGTAAAATGATAATTGAATGGCGTTACTCTTTATTGTAGATATTCCATTGACCGTGCTTGAAGCCATTTTCGCTGGCGTTGCTCATTTTGTGGAATTGCTTGGGTTAACATTGAATTAGAGCAAGTGCAATCGAGAACTAAGCACTTTTCCCTCATGCTCGACACGATGCTTCATTTAAACTGACCGTTCGCGCTGCACTGTACAGCATTGACGTGAACTTGCTATAAGAGAAAGTTGCGGCGCTACCCACAGGAACCCCTAGGGAAACACTACGGTTGGGAATTTTCCTCGAAGTTTGTACACCCTGCTCGGTGCCTTGGTGATTTTGCTACTTTGAATGTGGAGAAACTTGAATCTCCAGTCTTAGTTTTGGTAAAATTATGGGGAAAACACAAATAAATGATGTATTTCACATGTATATGCAATTATATCATACCTCGAAAACCCCTTCAATGACACGTGTAGCGATGAACCAATACACACTTATTCTGGCGAGAATCGGAGTAAACAATGTGAGGAAAGCGGTGACAGCAATACCAAATCCAAAGAGAATATGCCCTCCAATACGAGCAGATAACCAGCCTCCGATGAGTTGAGTAGTGATGTATCCATAGAAATAAGAACCCAGGATATAGCCTTGGAGTTTTCCATTCCAGTCAAACTCTGGTTCCTTCAAAAGAACGATAAAACTATGTACAATTAGTGAATATAAACCTATTCATTTTACTTTTTAACATGGCGAATTAACATAAATTGATCATAATTAACATCTCGTTCATTTTTACTCTCAGTTGTTTTAATAATATGGACGAATAACATTTATGAAGGAATGTTATTGAAATGGTTTTGTGACTTGGTGTGAATGAAATCAACTAGGATCATTTGGGAGAAAGATGTCTTAGAAAAAGAGCAAGAAGAAAAGACACAAATACATGGATAAATAATTTGCGTATAAAACAAACAGAAATATATGGGTACGGAGTAAATAAAGCAAACATATAAAACACAACGAGATGAAAACTGGTTGACAAGATGTTGCAAGTTAGAAGATCATGAAATAGATAATTCGCACTGTATTAGTGAAAGAGCGGAGATAATTATAATTCATGAGTAAATAATTTGCTCCATGAATTACAAGAAGTCAGCGAGGAAGTAACGAAATGGATTGAAGAAGCAGAGAAAATAGGAGAGAAACCTGGATGAGGGTGGTACATAAGATAATGCGTTCGATATATAGGGCCAAGATTGTGTAGAGATGCAGAATGTTTCGGAGGCAAATAAAAATAATGAGAATAATTCTGTTAAAAACAAATCTTGCTACTATTCTCTTGTTTCTTGAATATTCTTCCGTTTTCCTATTTAGGCGGTGTTTGGAATCTGTCTCCATAATCTTTTAAGTGTCAAAATCAACAAGTCGATTTCTCTTAATCTATCCCATGCGAAACTTACCAATTACTTCAGCACATAATTCCTATCAAAAGTAAGGAAATTCCTTTTCGTGGGTTTACGTACTTCAGTAATGTTTGATTCAATAATTACGTGATTATTCATTATACAACATCTTTGAAATAAGCGATGGCAGCTCGAAATTTGATGCTTTTTCCCCGTCAACTTCTAGGTTCCGATTCGTACATAACCAAGCGATTGTCTTTATGATTCAACTTTATTTGAGAATTACTTTTACTACACGAATCATGATAACTTATAAAGACAAAAAAGTAAATAAATTTAGGCAAAGCACACGTATACATTTTGTAATATTGTCAACACTTAGATCAGTTTGCCAAAGAATTTTATTCCATAGAAACAATTATGTACTAGAAAGATATTAACCGTCGTTGTAATCGGGATACACCATTCATTGCATGTGGAAAGATAGGTTTCTAATAATAATGATGATGTCGCTAAATATTGAAGATACCCTTACAATTCCCTCGAATTTATTGTAAAATATTGTATTTGATGAGAGGAGAAGATGAAATTACTTTATTTAATTATTTCGTGAACTTTTCTAAATTAGTTTGCGGGGTCAGGAAGAAAATGCCTTGTGTTTCCTTTATATTACCATTTTTATTTACCAAGTAGATTACATATTAACTAAGTTCAAGAGTCTTATTTTAATGTGAGCACTATATGACTCAAATGCGAGCACAGTAATGTGAGACAATTATTGACTACAGATTGAGCACAAAAAGTTAATTATTTTCTTCGAGATAACTATTACTTAGCATAACGTTCAACCCTAAAAATCAACATATTATTGATGACAGATCAGAGATCTTCACCCCACCCCCCATTATTTCATTTTTTTACCGTACATTCGAATGTAATATCTTCCAGATAAAATAAATTTTCCTATATTGCCTTGGCAACATGATTTATTTTGTATGAATAATATGTTGTTGACGGCATTGCCATCGTTCTCCAGAAATATCTGACTTTCATTTCCACTTAGCATAACGGCAAAACTGTCGAAAACATATTATTGAAACAATAAAAATCATGTTACCAAAGCAACAGAGAAAAAGTTATTTGATTTATATATATTTATATATATATATATAACCATAAAATTAATAAGATTTTAATAAAATAAATGTCTTTTTAAACTTCACAAATGTGAACGCATTTTAAGCGCTTGTTCATATCTTACCTCAATGATCGTGCCATTGATTGTCTGCACTATTCGTTGACTTGTCATTGCTGTAACAGCAACACTTACGTTTACTCGAAGCGAATACACGTTAAAGAAACCGAAGAATGTCATCACTGCCACTATGTAACGTCGTCTCTTCCAAATCTTCCACTTCGGATAATGCATGCCATCGTTAGGAACACTCCTGGAATTTAACCATATTCTCTATTACAATATGCAAAGTGTATAATTTCGACACTTCAGTATCTTCAATTTACCTTTTTCTGCTTTATAAGAGAAAAAAACGTAAAAACTAGACACCAAAAAATAGAAAAATAAAGAAGAATCTTGTGTACAAATTAATACCTCATTTCAATATTTATAGATAAGTTATGGATAAATTATAGAATATATGCTTCAAAGTTAATTTAACAAAACGCTTCCAAATACTCTGCATTTGTTGAGTTGTTCGCTTAACGACGTAAGAAGGTTCATTACTTCGTAACTTTCTTTTTTTGTTGTGTTCACTCGTAGACGAGTACTAGTAAAAATTCTAAATTTAGTATAACGTTTTGAATTTGTATACGCAACATATTAATATTTGTCACATAGGAAGCATTAGAAAATGAAATAAGCATTATTTTTATATGAAACTAAATGATAACTTCATCAGAATGTTGTCTGTCTTCGTATAATAACTTCTCTCCTGAGTATTGTTTTATTTTAGTTCCTCGAATATTTTAACGTATGTCTACGATGTTTCTTCATAATAAAATTATCAAAGAATGAAACAAAACTTGCCTCGATGTATTTTCATGTTCGAAGTCGCTTTTCGAAGATGTTCCATTTGATGTATCCATACACTTAAACTAATGTCAATTCTTGAAACGATTATGAAATTAATATTAAAACTGAAACAAAAAACGAATTTTGAGAAATCCACGAGAGAACGATGTTGTTGGATACGGATTTGTAATTACACTTCAGAACGTCTGGCTTCCTTCACGTGAGGTTGTAAATGCCGGGGAACCACGAGCCGAACTGATAACGCATCGCTGAACGCGGAAAACGTTCTTATATCAAAGGAAGGGGGAAGCAAGCGTCTTACGTCGAGGGAACCTCAGACGGAGTTTGTCCTTCCAACTTACTCACTGCAATCACATCAATCTTAAAGTTAAATTACGAAAATAAGTTAAAGTATGGGAATAACTATGTTTAGCACGGTGCTGTGGATTACACCACTAATACTTACAGCAACACGTGAAACTTTTGCTCTCCGGTCAGTATTTGTTATTTAACAAGTTCACGTGTTCTGATCTTTTTGGAAGTATTTGTAAATGGGACATGTAGAGCGCTATTGAAGCTTATCTACATGGAGTTGGGTGGTAGGCTATTGTTAGTATATGAACCGCTTAGGTGGGTTTACCAAGTCCACGTGGAGGGGTAAGAAATTAGTAATATTTAGAGTTAGTGATACAAAGGGCAGTAGGTTGTGGTTAGAAGAAGGAGGGTTTGCTTTCCAGTAGTTACTGCTTCATGAACTGGGACATTAGTGTGAAAAGTCTCGTCGGGAATTGAACCCGCAGTGACTTGGTGGTGAGCGAGCACGCTAACCATCTGGCCTCGAGGCGCTCTGATTGAAGTTTAGTTAGCTCCTTCTCGGGTTAATATAGAGAGGGATAATATATAAGACCGAGAGGGGATTTCCTCCAATCATGACACTGGTCAAAACCATCCAGTAGTTGTTCACTCAATTCTTTCATTCTTTGTATAATATTTATAGTATGGTAGAATAAATTTACTGTATAATACTCTTCATAAGAACAAAATGTATTTACCATGTTTTATGATGTCTTAATTGAAAATTTTTAATTTGATGTCTTAAAATAATAGAGGTGTCGGTGTGAGGAAGAGGTTTCCCCTGAAGCCTAAGATCTAGGTTAAGTATTCTTGCCATGGAATGCAACAAGGAACCACATGTAAACATTACAATCACCTCTGACTAATCTAAAAATCAACCAGCATATTCTCGCAACGAGCATTACATCAGATATTGGATTCTACACCTGTCTTCGTGAATCTTTTTTTTTTGAGAGAACTTTTAATACCTTAAATGAAAAAAAACTGAAAATTTAGTAGTTCTGAATGTTTTGCTATAAATAAACATGTGTGGCCTATGGTACATTTCAGGTTTTTTTTATTTGGCCCAACAAACATAAACTTATTTTCAAATTGACTAACACATAGTGTGATGTTACAAAACGTTCCTTTTTCCAAAAATTTACGTCAATTATCAGGTGTTAAGTTTCGATAATACGTGATAAAATGAAGTGATACCTATGTCACGGTATTATTCAAAATATACTAAGGATAACGGTTTCTAACTTCCACCCAGATTTCTGATATTTTACACCCACGCCGGTAGCATGCTCGTTGCGTCCAATGAAGATACCAATAAAGATATCAAATCTTGCCTGTCCAAAGTCAGACCTGCGATTTTCTCTCGCTCACTCTAGAATGATAGGTGGTTTCAGAATCCCCGGAACGCAGTCAAATCAATTCTTTCCTGCATATTGCGATTAGGTGGAAGAGCAGATCTCATGGTCTGATCCTAGCCACAAGACATGAAATAAATAAATAAATAAATAAAATGGCCTGAAAGTAATAACAACAAAGTACAGAATGAAGGGTTTGTTTCGTAGCAGCATTGAGTTTGTATCTTAATAGAGATCACATTTCCATGTTAAGACGTGAAGACGAAAAAAATTGTCTGAGTCTACTGCCATCTAGCGGATTTCGAATGAAGCACAGGGTTTAAGTGATATTTTACTACTGTCCCAAGTATTCGTTTAGTGAATTTGTCACAGGTTTTGACCAGGGCGCCGATTTAGGAGGAAAATGACGGCGGCGGTGTTACCGACTCCTCCAGAAAGCATCTCACATTTCGTCAATGATCAAGGAACTTTCTAGAGCACACAGCCTATCCAGAAAAAGTTTTCTGTGTAGTAAAGAGTGCTGGCTTTCGGCGCTGACATTACCTAAGACTCGAAAATACGCTATCACGGATTGGCCTAATGTAATGAAACAGCCATAAAATTAATGGAAATACGAGTATCTCCAAATATTACATAGCTAAAAACATAACTTTTTTCTTCATGAAAACTGTGAACATTTTCCGTATTCTAAATTATCTATGTATAATTATTTTGCATGAACTGATATTTTTAATATTTATTTTGTAAGAGCCATAAATTATTACTAACATCTAATTATTGAAATGGATTTATCAGAACTGGTTTTAAGAGATTTAGAGAAAGTAGATTGCTAAAATCAGATTTTACTCAAGATACCAAATTATACACGAGATATATGGACTACATATTTTGCATTGTACCACAAAACAAAATTCTACACATGATAGATGTTTTTAATTGCTGTCACAGATTTATTAAATTGGAAATAAAAAATAACGAGCAACTTACAGACCCTCTTAATAAATAATATTTCAATCAGTTTACAAAAGCAACATATTCAGGAACATTAATACATTTTCTGGTAATACTGCACAAAAAAGGAAGTATAATTTACTACTACACAAATGAAACATACAACTGAACAGAAACGTGAATGCAATTAAAATATTCTCATCCACTAGAATTTATTCAGAAATATATTACAAAAAGAATACTAATTTTAAGAAAGACAACATGGAGCAAATACAGATAGAGAAATTAAGTTATGAGGTAAACCAACCCCGTTCTGTGACCCTACCAAATTTCATGATTTCTTTTTTAGAACCTAGAACATGTAAAACTTTAAAAACAAACTCCAAAATTGTCAAAGATATATTGAAACATCAAAAATTCCAGCAATTGATTTTTATATGATGTAACTGTATTTTAAAGAAAATCCTAAAAACTCAATTAGTTGTGAAATTATATTGCGAGAATTTTAATTATTTTAATTATTGCGAGAATAATATAGTAGGGCAATAGCGCTAACGATCAGAACAAGAAAATATTGGTACCCCTTGACTCCCATTACAAATAAGGTATGCAAAGTAACAATAATCCATTTTAGATATTTAAATTAGCAATATTTTACTACAAAAACAAATTTGATATTTTTCCCTCATGAAAGTAAGATAAATATCTAATGTGTATAACAGGACAGGTTTTCTTCGACAGATAATTGGAGAAAATATGTTTGAAACTCCTTTATATGTTGTTTTTCCTCTACATTTTTGTACACCTTAACTGTTTAACTAATTGACAACAACTAAACCACCTCACAAAATTGTCTTCTACCGTTCAATTGTTAAGTGATTTTTTCAATAAATATGTCAAGTGTTGACACACGAAGGAATTTTTTTTTTATGTATGTGTATAATATTTGATATATAACGGTGTAACTGACGATATAACCTACTGTCAGTAAAATATGGGATCCCTTAAGATTATTGTGAAGCCTGACTTGGAACGACATTATAAGGTATCGACCGGTTTTGTTATCATTAAACTTGGAGAAAAGGTACTTTGCACTAAATTGAAATAGCTTCAAGCTTTTAGTCGGCAATTTTAGACGCAGTGATTTAGATTTTGTATATTTTCGTGTTCATATGAAAATTTCAACGGTCCAATACAAACCAGCCGTCAACTTTTTCTGCCTAATCTGCAGAAGGTCGGTCGGTCTCTCAAAAGAATGAGTATTCCCAAGCCGCCATTTTGATCCAAACTCGGCTTATGCATGTTGTAAGTTCCATGAAAACGCATCGCCTACATTACTTCGGATTCAATGCTGATAAGTTTCGAGATACTGGGTGTGAAGAGAAGATTGAGAATCGAACTAGGCTATGCTAGTTTACTTTTGGAAAATCCAGGAATTATAATAAGAATTATCGTAAAAAATCAGTTCCAGGAAAATGACCAGTTCTACACTTTGAATTGAATATCTTAAAATCGTCGAATGCTATTCTTATGAAACAATACAAGAAATTCGCAAGCGTTTAAGGAAACGTTCATGACACAATTTAATATTTTGGAAAATAATATTATGTCGTGCATATTCTGGAAAAATATGGAACAATAGAACTTTTTAATATTTTGTTTCAAGTTTTATCGAAATTGATGTTTTAATTACTAGAAGACAGCGGAAAGTTGTGTGAACTACTATTTTAATCCTGAAAAGGGAAATAAAGAACAGACAACTTGAATGAAACCCGGAGTGATGATGGTTTTATAAATCTCATTTTAGTTGTTAGTCTAATTTGGGCTCAGGAGTTCATGTCTCAACATACCTGAACTGAATCTCTCAGATCACTTATGTCAAGTGATAAGCGTTTCCTCTCACTTGCTGTAAGTGAAAAATCAAAGTATCAATTACACCATTAAAATGTTTTTATCACCTCGCTCTAGGAATTCCATGAATTTCAGTAAATCTTAAGTTTATTTTCAATCCATTTCGTAGGGAAAATGCCTTAAAGACAAATTTTAGAAGAGTTGTCGGCCCTAATTGGGATCAGGAGCCCATGACTCAGGTCAAGTGCTAAGAACTTCATTTCTGTCTCTAATCCAGAAATTACAGTAAACAACCGTGCCCCGGGCCAGTAGTCAATTCGCGCAACTGACTTTCAGCTAGTAACCCCTGTTGTCCAGGGCAATAAAAGTAATATGTTACGCCTTAACATAATGATTTCCACCACGTCTCCTTTATGTATTTCTTTATTTTATCTTTTTATATCTTTCTTTATTTACTATTTATTCTTTACTGTTAGTTGTATTTTATTTCTTAAGTGTATCCTCGCTTCAATATCATTCTATTTAACATTTAATATGCAATAAGTTAAGTATATGTCCTTTCATGAACGTTTCTTGTACCTTGAATTAATATGCTGTAAGTTACATGTAAATAGTTTCCCTGTGTTTTCTTTTACTTTTACTCTTTGAAAATAGCAATTCTTGTTTCTAGAANTAATATTATGTCGTGCATATTCTGGAAAAATATGGAACAATAGAACTTTTTAATATTTTGTTAAAATGTTGCAATTGCATGTCACTTAATAACCTCAAGCATGCATAAATGTGATTGTGTTTTCATGAAGCCCGTTGACATTACCTATCTTCCTAGGTCAGTCATTAGCTATTGTATAAACACATTTCATTATTAAACTGGTGTAACCCACGTACATATTCTAATGATCAATATATCAAAAGGTTTCAAACCATCTAAGCACCAATTCAAGACGAATTGTAAATCATTATCCTTAACCAATTTCTTATGAAAGTCATTGAGAGTATAAACTTCACATAATAGCAATAAGCTGTCAAACTCGATTTATTTCAAAATACTTGAAAATTGTTTTCATTAGTCTAGCATTAAGACTTGCAAATTATTGTAATTATTTTCTCGTATTATTCATTCTGATCTCGGTCCGAAAATTTTAATTCTTGTTTTAATATCCATGCTGATTTTAGTCAGAAAAGTTCAATAAATGTTTTATTATTCATTCTGCCGTCTGCCCAAATGATTCAATGTCTGCATTAAATGTTAATTGTCATGAGTAATTACCTTAGCACATTGCCAATATTTCACTTCAATAATTAAGTATAAAAAGCTTTAATGCTTCTTGTACTTGTAAATATAATTTACTTTCTTGGTAGATCGCTGTTCTCTGAACGCCTACCTGCTGTCAACTTGAAAAGATTCATCCAAGCTTATACATGTTTGTTTATTTACTTGGCTCACAGTTTATTTATCCTTCTAATCTTTATCGATATCTATACCGCTATACGTTCTCTTCAACAATTTGTATTTAGCATGAATTGTGCAATTAGCACGATAGTACCCGTTGCTGTACAGTGTAATTTTAATCCTTATTTACTTCCCTAGTTCAGGAACATTACAAATGCTCTATTCAAGGGAATGTCTTTTAAGGTAACTGCTGTCCGCAGTCAACAGATCACGTTGAACCAAACTAAACACCTTTTTCATTACTTCAATCTATGGGCTGTACAATTTATTTTATTATTCCATGCTTTTGTATATACTACCTGCTTTTTCCCATATGTTTATATTTGCCAAATGCTTGTCTTGACCCAGAAATCCCTTGTTCTTCAAGGAAACTCAATGAACTTAAATGTCAAGGGAACTTTCTTCATGATTTTAATGCCATACTTAATACTTATTATGGAGCAATTAAAGCGCATGTACTGTTATTTTGTATGAGTTCCAATCACATCCTCGTTCTAGTGACTAGTGAGGTGACTGAGTTGCTTCATTCAAACTTCTACTCAACGTGATCGTTTCTGCACAATCTCATGAAATTCGAATCTTGCCGTCCTGCAGTTACGGTATCGAAATTATGGACTGAATCCATGTGTTTCGAAGTGGCTCAGATATGCTTGTGCTCCTGCGTCTGCCATGGCAGGCGTACTACCTCATATGGTTCAATCATAATTTTCCGTCCAGTAAGATAGTACATCGGAGATATTCTTCGGTTGAAGCATCGTGTGATGTATATCCGACAGAGCTTCATCTTTTGACTCAGTGCCCTCCTGGATGTGGGAGAGTGCGACACATTACTGGATGGTGATGGTCATGCGTTCTAGAAGTATGTGGGAGAGTTGTCTCGCGGGGCGCGGGGAGATGGTTTTCAGCATGTTCCTTCACTGAAAGATGGCCCTCGTTAACTAATTTAACGGACTCATGGCACCAGTAACAACTGAGACTCGTTCTCAAGGGTATATCATATTACGCAAGCAAAGCGCGTTGGCAAGAAGATCGACATTGGCGTGTCTCATGTTAAAGTGTTTGTGATGTGTTTCCTTCATACAGTACTATCGCAATGCATCATATATTTATGAATGGTTAATTCATTTCAGGGTATATGAGGTAAGATCCTATTTTCCACTGCACATTCCCTACTTGTATTTTCCAAGAATTTTGACGTGATGGCGTATTTACTTACACTATCCAAAATGGACCCTGCCAATGAAAGGATAAAGGATATATTTATGAGGAAGATAAGGAGTAAAGAGATTAATGTTCGGATTGATGCGATCGAAGAGATTCGAAATGAGGATCTATTGATATCATTACCTTTGGTAGACGAGAAAACAAAACTTACAGAGGTAATTAATGTGGATGATTTTCTGAAGTGGTTAAGGAAATGATTAACCCTCGGTCCCTAGGGTGAAAATCTGGGACATACTTCCTACCGTGGGGTACTCCCAGTCTCCCATCCAGTTTGTCCAGGATTTTTTCAATTTTCCTTAGACTTGGAACTGCATAAACACAACAATTTGAATAAACAGTCTTTATTTCACTTTTAAATCCTTTGGTTAACAAATTATAAACTGAAAAACTGGCTCTTAGCCTTTTTAAACTCTGAAAACATATCTACCTATAGGAAAATATTCAGTCTTTCTGACTTAGTAATTAACCGACTTGAGTAGGCTAGAGAGAAACTAGAATAGGTTTCTGGCAATCACAAATGAAAAATAAAACAAACACAAAATGGAATAAAGCACATTGAACAAAAAACTGTCGAACATGTACCTATATAAAAAATAAATTCAATCCGAGTTGTCAAATCTCACCTGTCAATTTTGACACATTCAAATAGTTTTATAATGTTCGGTGCAAGTGGCCTTCCTGCAATTTTCACATGAGATTGTGGTTTTCCTGTCTTTGTTCCGTGGACAAAAATCACACCTCCTACTTTTCCTGGGCTGCTCACGAGGACTTTGAGAGGATGATGATCGTTCTTCTTCATCATGAAGACCGAGTACGCTTCTTATGTCTTCTTGAAGTATTTTAGGCAATCTCGTATTGTAAACTCGAGCTCTCATGTGTGGTTCCGCAAGTGAATAAGCCAGTGATTTCAAGAAATCAGCTCGAGTGCAGGTATATCCTTTCAGTTTGTACAACACATAACTATTTATTCCAGCTGTGTCAAGAATGCAATGGAAATACCTCATGAGCCATCACCGAGATGATCATTGGGTAGTGTATGAGTGACAAAGCTTGTCATAGACGTCTACACCCCCTTTCGTCAGATTATAAAATTCTATTATTTCTGGTTTGTTGGACTCAGTATTTATTTCGCTATCGTCATGCATGGTAGATATTAGGATCACATTTTTCTTCTGTTTTTGGTTGTAAGCAACCATCATTTTATCCGGCTGCTACAAGAATCTTGATGACATTGGAGGTATTCCGTTTCTTGAAATGAATGAAGGTGGTATTTCTCTCTTATTTTTTCGGAATATTTCAACCAGCGTGAGTTTTAGCTCTGATAGCATATCTGCAAGCTGAATTGAGCAGAACCAATTACCTGCTGTGGTGTTGCGGTTGGTGTTTTTCAAATGCTGTGCAACATTCAGCACATACTGAGTAGGTTTCAGTACACCAGCTTCTTCAGAGATAGAACCTTTTCCAATGTAAGGTATTCCTCCCAAAAAATAAAAAGTTCTGGCGTCAACAATAGATATAATTTTCAGTCCATATTAATCAGGTTTTGCGGGAATGTACATTTTGAATGGGCACCTACCCCTAAATCTGAGCAATGTCTCATCAACTGTCAGATATTCGGATGGGCTATAATACTTCTGGCAATTGTCAGAAAACATATTCCTCAATTCTCTGAAAGGTGTGAATATATCATTCTTCTTTCGGGCATCACGAGTGGTCATCGGATCAAATCTCAAAGCACAAAGGAGAAATTGTAGTCTCAGTTTTGACATCACTGACCGGAAAATTGGTGGCCCATACTTGCGTGAGAACAAGTCGTCAAGGTTCAGGTTGGATTTTCTCAGAACACCACTGTAGAACAAGAGACCAAACAGTCCTTTCAATTCTAATGCACTCGTGAGACCTGTGAAAGACTGTTGGGTTCTATATTTTTCTGCCATTTTTTGTATCTTCTCATTCGTGCGAAGTACGATTTTCTCAACCATTTCATCATTTATAAAGAGTGAGAAAAAATCTTTCTTGTGGACAGTTTTTAGCCCAATGATCAAGTTTTCAAGATGGAACTCTTGAACTTCTGTTGATCATAGCAGTGTCTGTCCAAATAGTTTTTCCATCTTTACCCAAAATAAAATTCTGGCACTCTAGAAATAGGATCGAATTGCAAAGCACCATCTCCTTCTTCATCTTCAGGTAAAACATCGAAGTGGTCTTCAATATTGTCATCATTTTCCAACGCACTATTTTCGTCTTCACTGATTTCTTCATATATCCCCAGTTCTTGCCTCATAAGTTCTTCATTGTATACATCATCTTCACTCTCGTCCCCATCTTGTTCCATTTGCCTCTGAACTTCCTCTCTGATTTCATCGTCAGTTATAAAAAAAGTCACTCTAGAAAAGAAAAAATATATATATGTCAGTTATACTACAGGGCTTGCGAATTTTTTCATTTACTAGCATGTCTAGCGTGGCTACAACGTCGCAATTAGTTCCACTGTGCAAAAAGCGAACTAATTTGTACCTACAACCTACCTACAACAGCATTTCAACTTGTATTCGTCTCTGATGAACCATAAACATCCCGCACCACCTCCAAAAACCTCCGTCTCATACACGTCAGACTTTGTCATACACACGCACAAACACACATACACCCAATTACACTCACTGGAAAAAACAAAAAACGAGAAAGCAAACCAGGAATAGAAAAGAAAATGAGAAAATCTGTTACACAGACACTACTGTGGGGGGACTGGCGGTCCCCCAGAATAGACTGGCCGCCATTGTTTTCAAAAACAAACGCATTACTCAACTTTTACAAAGGTCCAACGTCACTGGCAGCTCAAGGGGTACTGAAGTAACAGGTACTAAAGGTCTGAGCGCGAATGAACATTGATAACATTAGCGTACAAGCAACAAAATGGCGTTGGGGAGTGGGAGTCCCCCACAGTAGGAACGGAAGGTTAAAAGAAAACCGCGAATACAAATATTTGGCATCGATGCGCAATATAGAGAGACAGAGAACTTGCATGTAATAGTAGAGAAACATTTTCGGATGAGGAGAACAAAGATAAACTTAAAGCAGAGGTAAGAATAATGTTTAGGTGAAAACGAGTGTGCGGAAAATGCAAAAAAATGGATCAGAGAAATAAATCATAAAAGTTTTAAAGAAATAACAGAGGAATATTTAAGGAGAGTTGGTGAGTTATTGAGTGGAAAACTTTTTGTGACCGATTAGATATACCAACCGTTTACCATAGGGTCATTTCGCAAAAATGTGCACGGAAAAGAAGACATGTAAAAAATTGGTGAGAAGGGCCATAAACGTAAAGAATGTGACAGGTTAAAGTATAACCACAAGTGCATTAATCGTGTGCGGAAAAGTCACAAAGAAAATTATAGTACTTATGATAGAGAAAACCCGGATCATAACATGGCGATAAGGATTTTACAAAGTAATACGAATTACAGCATACAAAATTTTACCGCAGAATACGCTATAAACCTTGATTCTTTTTGGGAACTAGGAAATTATATGATGAGTAATGAAATATCAGAGAGATGTATTCAAGAGTTTTATGGGACTGGGGACAAACTACATGACATACCTTTGTAGCTGGGACATTAGAAAACATATTGAATTTACAGCGTTTGGTAGAAAATATGAGAGGATAAGGTATGATTCTTTTCTATGATTATATGATTCTTTTCTATGATTATATGATTCTTTGGTGGGATACTTTCATGGGTATACTTTCATGGGAGAAAGGCAGATCGGGAGAAATTTGCAAAGAAAAATATGTGATGTGGTTGAAATACTGAGACGTGTTTCACAATTAACGGACATAGAAGAGATTGTTGAGGAAAAACTACTAGGATTGCTTAGGATAGCAAATAAGAAGGACGTCATAGGGAGGAAAGGACAACATTGATGCACTAAAGAATTGGGACGAAGTAATCGGGAAAATAATCGGCTAAAACAAAAATTAGGGAAATATAGACAAACACGTTTCGATACAACAGAAGTAGAGGGGTTGTACAATAAAAAACGATGAAAATGTAAAACAGAAGTATTAAAAACTATAAAAGAAAGTTTCAGGAAATTTGTTTAAAAGTAAATCAGCGTACATTTTGGAAGTTTCTCCATAAAGTTGCGATGAATACAACTAAAACCTAAAAAATATGGCAAGATATAGCGAGTATAGATGTGAAATGTGAGTAGTTGACATTTGGGAATAGGACATTGGACGGGTTGTTTATAGTACATGCGCATAAATTGAGTGAACAGGAAACATTTGAAGGAAAAGAGGATCAGAATATTGAATACATACCACGAGGAATTGGTAGAAATTGTTAAAGGATTGTGTCATCGAGACACACCTATCTATGATGGAATTTCGTATGAGATGATATAGATAACTATTGCAGTATTGGAAAAGCGGTTGTGTTAGTAGTAGTTGTACATATGGATAAGTAAAAACATAGATACTCATATAGAAAAGGGAAATAATCTATATCATTGGCAATTTGGTTTTCGGAAGGATCGAAGCACAGTGGATGTATTTGAGTGTTTTGTCTACGGCATATGAACAAGAAAAGAAAATACTCCATGTGTTTACTTTATGACATACAAGGGGTTTTCGATTCAGTAGGGCGACCCGTGGCGTAGTGCCTAACTGAGGACGCGGGTTCAAACCCGGCCCGATCCAAGTAGAATTCGAGGTGGTGGACGGAGCGGTGTTCGCGACAGATTTTCTCGGGGTTCTCCCGTTTCCCCTGTTTATGATTCCACCACAACATTCACTCATTATTCACCCCCATATCATTCATTAATCACACGCCCCCGGGGAGGTGCGACAGAAAGGGCATCCGGCACCCTGAAATTCCCCAGTCATTCAAATCAAGTATCCCCCATCTACCATCTCCATCTACGCCGACCCTGTCTAGCACGGGATTAATAAGGGCGAAGAAGAAGGGGTTTTCGATTCAGTGTCTTGGAGTGTAATGTATGAAACTTTAAAGAAAATGGATGTACCAAGATATATTTTGGTAATATCGTACTTCGGTAGGAATAATATCGGTAGGAACGGAGTACGTATTTAAGAATTTGATATGAAAAGATAGTTCGGGATGTGACTAGATTGTATCCCTAATAGTGTGCAATGAGAGCACTGTATTGGGATGTGATCATGAATAACATGTTAGAAGATCTGGAAACGGAAAGTATATATTTTGTTAGACCGATTTGCGGTTATAGTTGAAGGATAGAGAAATCAACAGAAAAAAATCACAAGAGTGGTGGATAAGTTGATACTATATTGTGGCTCGATATAGCTCACTCTAACACCAAGTAAGACTAAGGGAATGGGTTGGTTTATCGAAATCAAATAGGAGGAATCCGTTAATGAAAATGAACGGTTTAGAAGTGCAAATGGTGAGGAAGATTAAATATTTGAGAGTTAGTCTTCATGAAAGATTAATATTTCATGAACATGTTCATAATGTGTTTGAAAAAGTTATAAGAATTTATCACAATTATTGCGTGAGGGATGTACCAAATATTATTCTGAGAACAGAGATTTATTGATTTTGTATAAAAGTACGATGCTAGTCTATGGATGCAGGGTGTGGGGAGATCGCATGGCTTATCAAACCATGGCGAAGAAAATAGAGGGTATAAAAGTCATTTTTATTGCAACTCATTTGGACATTATCCATTGTCTTGACCTGTTTGATCACATTCAACAGGTGTACAGGATACGATACGTTTCGGATATTCTACTTCAACGTCCATTTTAAGGCATCCGATAGCGCTGGTATTCAAATAAGTGGATAGCAAAAAGAAAAAGAAATCTTGTAACGACTTAGTCACGGACAAGGTAGGCTAAAAAAGGTAGAAATGGATGAATATATTTAATTGTATTTTTTTATTAAACTTATTATTATTGACGTTGTCTCTCTGTTTGTCTGACTGAATGTATGTTATTCATCAACGCAGAAAATTGTTATATTTGGGAACATAAATTTTTAAAATAATTTTTCAATATAACTACTTTTGATTAATTATCAGTAGTAGAATGGTAGTAGAAAACAACATAATTTTTAGGGGATTTTGCTCTCATATAGCAGAAGCTCAGTGAGACAGGATGTTCCAAAGTTCCACTTTTTCATTGGGTGATATTTTGAATTTTGCTACATCTCACAAACTAATTGATAATAATAATAAATTTATTGTCAAAAAACAGTACAAACTGCGTATGGCCACGTGGAGGACAATAAACTAAAATAATAGGGTAAGAGCTCGAAATATCAAGCTCAAAATTTAACTCATTTAATTTTATTTGTGTTAATTGTTGAAATCTAATCACACGGTTTCGTTGTTTTCCTCTACACTAGCTTCTACTGATTTACAGGAAATCATTTAGACAAAAAATATTGAGCTGCTACAAAAAAATACATCTTATCAAACTCAAATTTGCTGCGTAGATGAAAGTGTCAAAAATAGAATGAGCCAGTTGAGCACAAGGCTGTTTGGAACTCAAAACGGTGTCAAAAACTTAATTTTTTTGTTACAATTCTTTCTATTTCTACATTAATCAGCTCACAGTATTAGATAATTATCTTACATACATCTTCCTATAATTACAAATCATAGAAAAATATTCATTTTTATTTATTAATTAATTTTATTGGTTCATATCTTATACATTGGTCATTCACAAAGTACTTACTACCATGAAATATCAAACAAAGTAGGATATTTTATCTTTTAAAAATCTTCTGGGATTGGGAATGGAAAATTGAATTCAGAGATTAGCTTCCAAACATCAGTAGCGTAGAGACTTGTATAATTTGATTTGTAGTTATGATTCTTAATTTTGTGTCATGTATTACCCTCTCTACAAACATGGAGAATTGCACTTTTGTAGTCGACACTCTCTAATTCCTTAATAATCATAAAAATCCAACAATAAGAAGCTATAATTCAAGAGGAAAACACCCTAATTATGAATACAAAAGAAAATTTTGAAAAATTGATTCTAATATTTTGACGAAAAATCAGTATTAAATCTAACCTCTCTTATTGCTTCATATCGGTCATAAAGTACTTAGCATTCATCTTTTCTAATTAAGAGGCGTTGTGTATTACGTCAGAATTAAAACCCGAACTGAAAAAGTACCCTGAAGGTTTATTACTTGTTTTTTAAACCCAAAGTGCCAAACATAGGTGCGTTTACGATATATCTTCTCGGTTTTGTTGTGATTATATCAAGTACCTAAAATCCAAATTCTGAGCCTTCGACATTTCACTTTTAAATCGTTACAAAGATGTAAAAATGTTTTCCTGTTTTTGTTATTCACGCTAATGGCTTGGTATAGTACTATTAAGAATCCATGCAAGATTAAAAAAGGCTTTGATATAGTTCATACTCTGAACCGCGAGTACCTGGATACAAGCTCGCGGGCCAAAGGCAGGAATATTCCAATTTCACGAGTACAAAACCAGGGGTGCCTTCCTGATATTGACCAAAGTCATGTAACAAAAGGTAACGAGGTATATTACAGAATATGAAATAAGTTCTACCTTAAAATACCTTCTACCTCATTAGTAGTTTTTACACTTTTATATAATTATCTCAGTATCACCATTCAATTTTCTCCAACAAAAAGTTCCATGAACGGAATTTTCCCCTCGTTTTAATTATAAAAGAAAAGATTTAGATGTGTTAACTACTTCGGATTTCAACAGTATGATTTAAAACACTCCAATAAAATGAACTCGTTAAACTATCGATACTTTCCAGTCAACAAAAGAATCGTCTTTGTACGTTATGTCAACTTACTTTTACATTAATTTGAAAAATCGTAAGTTATTTGAGAAACACTACTACTGAAAAAATTCCTCAGTTTTTCATGAAGATAAAACTTCATTGTCTTCACTTTTTAAAACACAAAAAGAGTAATTTGGAAATACGTATAGTGCATGGCGACCAAACTATCTCATGTTTAAATCGGCTTATAGATAACAATACTAATATTTTCAAACCTCTAAAGTTACTCGATATACTAGTAATTATAAAAATCACTCGATTTCAAATTTTCAAAATCAGAGACCAGATAACACGAACCAAAACAAAATGTCACGAATTTTTTGAAGCATGAAAACGAACACACCTTACCTTCAAGAAATATTCAAAAGTTTCTTATGGACGCATTTTAAAATATCTCAAGAGATTTTTTAAAGACAATCCTGAGCTAAAATGTCATTTTTCTCGGAAAAGGGTGAGTAAAGTACTCACACTTTGGTGTCGAAAACGTGAAAGTGATTTTTACCTCACAAGTTCCTAGTACCTACTCGTGAAGGAGTGTTTCCATCGTCAACGATCAGGGCTCGTTGTGACGGACCGGGGCTCGAACCCAGGTCCACTGCACCACCCGCCTCGACTTCCGTACGCAACTCGGCCTCTTCCGGTGAACCTGGGTCACATCCCCATTGAGGAGAAGTGACTACTGGCGGTTCCCATGCCGGTAGCACTTAATCCCAATTTTCGAATCGGATGTCAACTTTACCTCACAACTCCTGAGTACCTACCCGTGGAAACGATTTCTTCTTAATGCACATGTACATTAAGCGGGTTACATGTGGATATTAATTGCTAATTCTCACTATTTCTATTTATTCTATTCAGTTTCTGACAGCTGTTGATTGCGTGAAGCGATTTATAGTCGTATGAAGAAAGTTGTTTTTAGGATTACATATTACCTCAATGCTGAATCAAAGAGTAATATATTGAAATTTCACCAGAGTTATAGTTCGTCGCACAGAAACCGATTATTGAAAGAAAAGTGGCTATGTCGCTGAAAACATTTCACAGCTCAGTGGCCCAATTTCCAAAAAGAGGCGGACAAAACTGAGTTTGATGATCTATTTTATTTAAACATGTAGTACTGTCTTATAATTTTTTCCGACCCCGCACGTCAGTTTTCGCGATGCTCGCCTTGCCAAGTTCTATAGAGCCGGGACAGTTAAGTTGATTTCATTGTGTAATTGTAAATTAAAGCCAAATATGTTTGCCACAATGTCAGTTCCAAATTACTACATTTATAAGTTTTTAAAAGTCAATGTTCATTATTCCAGCAAATACCGTGGAGTGCAGTCGGCGTCGTGCGACCGCCTTTTCTGTGAATAGGCCACTGTGCTCTGGGCTGATCGAGCACATGCGCAGAGTATTNTATATATATATATATATATATTATATTATATATATATATATATATATATATATATATATATATATATATATATATATATATATATATATATATATAGAGAGAGAGAGAGAGAGAGAAACAATTACTACGTAGTTCGTATAATATTACCATTATGTCAAATCATCGAGTCAATCTGTGGAGCAAAGCTTGTTGGCATAAAATGGGCCAAAAGTCAATGAAGTTGTGCCTAATATTGATTCTAGATTTTAGATGTACTCACAAGTGCATTTCCATGTAAAAACATTAAAGGAAGCTTTATAAACACTTGCACTTCCTTACTCTTCTTACATGAAAAATCAAATTATGTCACTTAAAAGATCTCTGAATAATTCGAAGAAATCCCAGTTTATATGTTCAACATTTTTTAATCTTGGAAAACTAAAACCTCCATACATCCCACAGTAATACTACTTTACTTACCACATCTTCTAATAAGTATGAAAATGTGTACAAATAGGATGAATGAGAGATAGCTTTAAACACCTCGCACGCGTATATTTAATCTCTAAATGAAGGCATTCCCGGCAAAAGTGATAAAAAGACGCATAAATCCGATGATAACGATTTGTTTGGATGGAAGCATGCTGAAGCAAACGCATTCTAGCGCAACAGGGTCACGTAGCTTTCGAAATGAAGTAAATTGTGAATCCAAAACACTAATGGAAAAACCTTCGTGGGGAGCGATAAAATTGCAATCCGCGGGAAGTTTTCTCATGTTTTACTTCAAGTCTGTTACAATTTTACTTAATGATGAGAAATTTCACTAAATACCGATACTTCACTTTGTTGATTTTTAGACTTATCTTCAAAACTACTGTTTTCCCACGGCACTTTGTGACTTGGTTCACGTGATTTTCAAAATAAATTTATATTTCCTGATTTCAATGATACATACAAAACACCAGGAAGACATCCTGGGAAGAGAAGAAAAAAATACCCGTGGATTCAAAATGTCTCGTTAATATAAAGTAAAGTTGATACCTCTCTGTCACTCATTATTCAAACCATTCAATTTTGTAGTGATGATTACTTGTTTCTTCATATTCCAGATTATATTCATTCTCATTTAAGGGGGTATTAACCAATTTCAATGTAAGGCTAATTTAACCCCCCAGGGGACTAACATCTAGTAAGTACGTGTTTGGCAAACACGGGGCCCCGAGCTGAGTCTGGCATTACTTCCACTTACTTGTGCTGGGCTCCTTCCTTTCTCTTTCCTGACCTTCCTTGGTCACCTCTTGTTCTTTTTTATCCCGACGCTATTAGGGCTAGGATATCTTTCATTTTCCTTTCTTCTTTTTTTTAAAAAAAAGTTTTTAAGTAAACTATTGAGATATGTTGGGATTTGAGTTTTGAGTTGTAATTCAGGAGGGCTTTTAGTGGGTATGGCTGAGTTATTCGGCGAGTCCCTCACACGGGGAGAGTCATGTTGGCTCTCCCTAGTGCGTAACTTTATTTTCCCTACCTGCACAAGTTTTAAGGACTCTAATGACCTCGATGTTGGCGATCCCTAAAGCCCCACAAAAAAATCTAGTAAGTATGTGTTTGGTGAACACGAGGCCCCGAGCTGAGTCTGGCATTACTTCCACTTACTTGTGCTGGGTTCCTTCCTTTCTCTTTCCTGACCTTCCTTGGTCACCTCTTGTTCTTTTTGATCCCGACGCTATTAGGGCTAGGGTATCTTTCAATTTCCTCATTCCTCTCATTTTTGTCCCCCCTCATTTTTTGCCCCTCCCTCCATTTTTGTTTTGATGTATGTTGTGAGATATGTTTTGGTGTGTTGTAGATCAGGAGGGTTTTTAGTGGGTAGGGTTGAATCATTCGACGAGTCCCACACACGGGGAGTCATGTTGGCTCTCCCTAGTGCGTAACTTTATTTTCCCTACCTGTACAAGTTTTTCGGGCTCCAATGACCTTTGATGTCGACATGAGCCGTAAATCCTCACAAAAAAAGGCTAATTTAATCCCAGTATTCTGAAGGGAAATGGGTTAAAACCAGTAGTTTACCTAATAAGACCTGGGATGGATTTTTTTTGTGGGGCTTTAGGGCTCGTCAACATCGAGGTTATTAGAGCCCTTAAAACTTGTACAGGTAGGGAAAATGCAGTTACGCACTAGGGACAGCCAACATGACTCTCCCCGCGTGTGGGACTCGCCTAATGACTCAACCATACCCACTAAAAACCCTCCTGAATTACAACATACCAAAATATATCTCAAAACCAAATATCAAAACATCAAATGAGGGGGGGGACAAAAAGTGAGGGGGACATAACATGAGGGGGAACAAAGTATAAGGGAAGACAAAAAATGAGGGGTAGGACAAAACCTGAGAGGGATGAAAAAAAGAGGAAAATGAAAGATACCCTAGTCTTAATAGCGTCAGGTTCGAGTGACCAAGGAAGGTCAGAAAAGAGAAAGAAAAGGGCCTGTAAGTGGAAGCAATGCCAGACTCAGCTTTGCCAAACACGTACTACTACTACTACTACTACTCCGACTCTCGAAGCGAACGGACGTGCCGATGAGGTGCTCCGTGAAATGATGGATGAGCAAGTGTGAGGTTGGCGATTTTTTGTTGCTCTTTATGACAAATGTTAATAAACGAAATAGAAGTAAAATAATTACTTCATCACCATTATATCAACGGGTGATAAATGAGGTGAAAGGTGCCTACATCAACGAATGTGAAGTATCCACTTGAAGTGGGTTATGGTGTGTAGTAGCTACTGGTCTGGTTAAAGTGTTTAAAGTGATTACAGTGTTTTGTTTAAAGAGTTGAAAGAAAGTGTTGTTTTGGAGAGTGAAAAGGTGTGTTCTCACTTGAAGGTGCAGGAGATGTGTTGGTTGCTGAGGTGAAAAGTGCCTACATCAACGGATGTGAAAGATCCACTTGAATGTGGGTTATGGGGTGTGGTGGTTTCTGGTCTAAAACAACAGTTTTGAATCAATCATTGGAAACATGCACATTAGTAAGGAACACAACCTAACAATAATAGCTATATACAGGCCACCCAAAGAGGACAAGAAAATATTTATGAATGAGTTAGAAAAATCGGACCAATTTCGCATCACGGTCCAACGCCGTAGAAAAATAACCTTATTCTTCGTATATCCTTCCGCGAGTGCTGCTACCTCCACCATCGCCTCCATCTTCACACGTACAACATATTTTCTTAAAACTAAATCGCCGGGTCTAACAAACCTAACATCATTGTTCATGGCTAACCTAACATCATTGTTCATTATAATTGTTCATGGCTTGCTGTCGCGAGCCATATTATAACTAACATACCCCTAACATACTAACATAAACGGTGGCGGAGAGAAGAAAATAGTGCGGAACATTATTTATTTATAACTACCGTAAATATGAAGAGCGAGGAATACGACTTATATTTTCGGAACCGTAATAATATTTGTAGTATTATGACATTAATCATTTTTTCGAACCCTCTTTGGACCGTGAGGCGAAATTTGGCCGGAAATAATTAATAATCAGAACCAAGAATATATGAATTTACTAACTAAGCACAAAATGATCCAAACAATAATGGAGAACACTAGAGAAGAAATGAGAATGAACAGCTTAAATAAGGCATGCATTGATCACATTGCGATAAGTGGAATGTTCAAAAAAATTCAGCCAATAATGATTTTAACCAAAATATCTGACCATTATCTGATTGGCATTCATTTAAAAATGAAAAAGGGAATAATAGAAAAAAAAGAAGAAAGGAAATATCTAGAAAGAAGCATAGATAAAACAGAACTGGAAAAAAACTTGATAAAATTAGACATAGAAGATATGGAAAAGTTAAAAGCTAATGAAATATATGAAAGGTTAACAAAATGCTTTGAAAGGTCATATAAAAGTAAACTCAAAAGAAGTAGAAAAAAAAACAGTATTAAACCGTGGATAGAGAAGGAAACAATAGATATGATGAATAAAAGAGATGAACTTTTTAGGATATGGAAAAAAACTGGGAATACAGATGCAAAGAAAAAAGAAGATATAAGAACTAAATACAAGGAGATAAGAAACAGAATTACAAACAGAATCATTCAAAAAAAAGAGAGTATTATAAAGAAAAGTTGCATGAAAGTAAAGGGGATAATAAAAAAACTTGGGAGACTATAAACCAAATATTGGGAAGAAAAGCTAAAGAGAACATAGATGGAAAAATAGAAAGAAATTTAGGAAGTTATGAAAAGATTGGAGATATCACAGAGGGTATGGCTAAGGCATTTATAGAAGACATAAAAAAAAGAAGACACATTTGTGATAGAAGATTGGGGGAAAAATCAATTCAAAGAATACCAAATACAATAGTTGTATCGGAAATAACCGATGATGAAATAAAAAGAATAATAAATGGACTGAAAAACAAAGCACCGGGGATAGACAAAATTAAATTAGAAGACATAAAACAGTATCAAAAGATAATAATTCCTATAATCAGAACAATTATGAACAAAAGCATACAAGAAGAAGAATTTCCTGAAAGTTTAAAAACAGCTGTAATAAGACCAATACACAAAGGAGGAAGCTGGAAAAACCCAAATAATTTCAGACCGATATCATTACTATCAACTATTGGAAAAATTTATGAAAAATACTTAGTGGAAATCATATATAAATTCATAGATAAACACAAAGTATTAGAAGATAACCAATTTGCATACCAAAAGGGGAAGGGAGCGACAGACCTGATTGAGAAAATAGGTAACAAGATTAACAGCAAACTAAATGAGGGAATGCAAATCCTACTGCTGTCAATTGATTTGTCAAAAGCATTTGACATGATAGATAATAGAAAGCTAATAGACACCATTGGAAAGATGGGGATAAGGGGGAAGATGGAAAAAATCTTGAAAAGTTATCTTGAAAATAGAAAGTTTACAGTGAAAATATGTAACAATTATAGTGAAAAAAAGAAACTAGAAACTGGAATACCGCAAGGAAGCTTTTTAGCCCCACTACTTTTCTTATTATATATAAACGATGCAAAAGAATGCATAAAAAAATGTGAATATTATGGATATGCTGATGACTTTTTGATAATGTCATACAGTAGGGATGTAGAGAAAGCAAGAGATAACCTACAAGAGGACTTCAACAGGATACAACTCTGGTTTCATGACAGATCCCTTTTGATGAATGGAGAAAAAACAATAGTTTTACATATAACTACAAGAGCAAGAACTGAACAAGAGCTGAACATTAGATACCATAGTAATGACTGTATACATAGGAAAATTGAAAATTGTATATGTAAAGAAAGAATAAAACAGGTAGAGAAAATTAAATACTTGGGTGTAATATTTGACAAATTCTTGAATTGGAATGAACACATAAGGGAATTAATAGGGAAAGTTAGACTATGCTATTGGAAAGTGATTAATGTGGAAAGCTTCATGGACAGAGTAACATTTAAAAATGTGTATGTTGCTCTAATTGAGTCCATACTCAGATATGGTATTGGGGTATGGGGAGCAGCTTCGATATCATATGTGGCCCCCATACAGGCTCTGCAAGACACGGTTATTAGCATAATGGATAATGATGAAATGAGGGTACAAGAAACATATAAAAATACAATATATTGAATATTAAACAAATGTACCTACAACAAATTATAACAAAAAACAAATTTTAATAAAACAACATCATGAGTATGGGAACAGGAAACACCATGTTTACAAAATACCCATGACTTTTAACAAATATGGAGAAAGAACAATAGAAGTAATGGTACCCAAATGTATAAATAAAGTCCCTGACTCAATTATAGACATACAAAATAAAAACAAACAAAAACAAGAACTCAAAAAATGGATTATAGAAAATTATAAAAAACTTATATAAGAGAGTTGAAGGACTAAAAGGAAAATAAACAATAATAATTAAAAAGGAATTTTTGGTGAAAAAACACAAAGTATTTAAATGAATTAAAAAAAAAAAAAATAGGCATCAAAATTCAAAAGTAAAAGAGAGTACAAAGGTAGTACAAAAACAAACAAAAATAAATAACACAGAAGATAGGAAATAAAAGAAAATAATGATAAGAAATAATTCTTCTGGATGAGGATAAAAATAAAAATTAAAAGAAACAAAGAGGAGGGAAGGGAAAATATACTGCTACTACTACTACCACTAGATAAATCACTGGTAGCGGAATAGTATGCAGCTGGAAAGTACCACATATAAATCTACTACTAGTGCTTCTACTGATATTAGCAGAAGTAAAATAGTTAGTAGACGTAGCCTAGGAAAATGATAATTAGCAACAAAACAAAAATTCAAAAATTGCTTATAAAAAAAATTATTCAATTAATAAAAAAGGAAAGATGAACTATATTATAGTACGTGAGTATTATAAACAATTTCATATATGGAAGTATTCAAGTAAAGTGGAATTAAAGATTAAAAATTATCACAGTAAAAAGCTAATAAGAACAAAGAATAAGGGAGTAGGACAACTCCCTTTGACAAGGTATTGAGATACCTTAAAGGGAGGGAAATTAAGTGGCAAACGAAATTGACCTGTAATTTATTTACTCAACGATGTAAATTGTATTAGGTAAACATAAGAAGGTAAAAATTGTATAAGGAAAATGTAAAATTGGATTATGAAAATGTAAAATTGAATTATGAAAATGTAAAATTGGATTATGAAAATGTAAAATTGGATTATGAAAATGTAAAAGTGTATAATAAAAATGTTATGAAAATGTAAAATTGTATAATGAAAATATAAGGAAAATGTAAAATTGTATAATGAAAATGTAAAATCTGTATTATGTTTATGGAAATAAAAAAATTAAAAAAACTTGTAAACTACTACGAAGAAGAAGAAGAAGAAGAAGAAGGAGGAGAAGAAGAAGTACAACAACAACAACAACAACATTGGTACATTTTCTCTGTAATTTGCTTAAAATTTTTCAATATATAAACAGTTTGAAGAAACCTATTATTTGTTTTACTCTTCCTCAAGCAAAAAAGTTCTTTACAATTCCAAAAAAAGAGGGGGAAAATATATAGTATGTTTTCTTCACATGTAGCATTCAGTTCACAATTCAGTTTTTTATTTAGTCAACATTTACTTTACGGTGGAATCGACCCCATGCATGTGTTGAAGTTCTAGTTTTTGGCGCATTAACTGGAGGATTAAATGATGTCCTAGGAGCACTCCTGAACCTTCTACTCAGGTAAGCTATTGGTTATAACCAATCTCTTTATTTTATTTATCCACAAAGCTATACTTCTTAAATATTACAAAAAATGTTTATCATAATAAAATTTCTGAAGTGTAATTGTATTACTGGTTCTAGCACAATTAAGGATTTTTAGGTTATCTACCTGATTTTAATTTACAACAAAAATATCACCAATGTACCTGTACCACTTTTTGAACACCCGTGGGTATTTTTCCCATACTCTGAAGAAATTTTTCTGAAGGGTATTTAAATAAAATTTTTTGTAAGGGTTATATCAAGATTGCTCATAAAAGAATTTGTAAGAAAAAGAAATAATCATTCTTCCATAAAAAGATTAATTAATACATGTACTGGAGAAACATTTTATTAGAAAGAGTAAGACCAACCCACCAAAAATTCTTCGCCTTCCCAAAATTCATTCATGATACTTCTGCCAATTTAGAATTATGTTTGTTTGATAACACATTTCCCCTCAGAATACTTTTGATTGATGCATAATTTTAATAACTTCAATTATTAAGCAATGAATAATTCTAAATTGGCAGAAGTATCATGAATGAATTATGGGAAGGCGAAGAATTTTTGGTGGGTTGGTCTTACTCTTTCTAATAAAATGTTTCTCCAGTACATGTATTAATTAATTTTTTTATAGAAGTGTGGGCTTGTTGGTTACATTAATTATTTGGGTCCTTACTATTATTGTGCAATTCATCTTAATATAATACTATCAACAACTTTTCTTCAAGGAAGTCTCAATTTTCACCTGGCTGTCAATGATGCAAACACCTCTCCACAAGCTGGTACTCAGAAGTTGTGAGTTAAAACCGTCTTTCAAAATTCAAACTAACCACTTTATGGTCTGTTATTCATTTTATTTTTTGTTCTTATAGTGAGGTTCAGGTTAAAGAGACCTGATCTTCCATCTAAATGTTATGTGGAGTGATATTGGTTTGCCAAAGAATATAAAGTACAAAGTAATACTTGTCTGGAGTAGATGAGGTAAACTCCAGCTGCAAACCTCACCTAGTTCAGCAGAGCACGAAACTGATCTACAGCTGAGTTGTATGCTAGCACTACACCTCTGTTGGTGTCTTAAGAAGTTATTGGTGAACTTCATTTTGGAATTTAGAGATTTGATTATTCCCTGATATAAGCAATGTTTCATGTTTTGTTGGGTTGAGTCAAGAAAAATTTTGGAATTTACTTCAAATTAAAAATTTGATACCTTCTTTCTAGTTATTTTTAAGAGTTGAGGTACATCATGATCTACATTTCTCAAGTAATCTACACCAGTTTTTGGATCACTGTAAAATAGTTAAAGATTAAAACAGATCCTGGCCCGGGTTTTTCTTGGGTTTTCCTCTGGGTATTGGTGGATTTTCCATTGGCAGGAATGTCATTTAATACTGTTGTTATTATTAATCTCAAAATTTGAGTGCACATTATATCTATGATTTATTTTGGAGTAATAAATTGATAATAGTATGTAGTAATAGTTTATTGAAAAACTTTTTTATTAGCATTAAATCTGCCACTGCCCTTGGGCGCTTTCTCAGAATTGATGAGATGGTCCCTTGCTTGTTTCCGGAGAGGAACTTAGTTTATTATCCCCCATATGGTCATATGCATTTTGCAACTGCTTTATTTGACAATGAATTTTATTTACATATTGTTTGATTTTAACCTGACTTTATATTTGTTCCATTTAAAACAATACCTTCCCCATTTTTTAATAAAATTTCTTTGTATATGCTTCTTTTTGAGACAAATATATGGGCCATAATGAATTGTTCATTATATTCAGACAAGACTAAATTTTCACCATTAGGTGTAGGATTAAAGGTACATTTACCCTATGCAAAGCTTCATGATCAAATTATATACTATTAAAATTCCAATATTTATTATTTTCCCTGTCAGAATAAATGAAGTTTCAAAGAAATCTCAATAACATAAAAAATTATGTAAACCACGTTTTTCTTGACTGTTGTGTTGAAGTTCACAGTAATGATTTATCACACCATGAAGACTTTACAATGTGACACTTATTAACCCTTAAACACACAAGTTGGGGTAGAATCCACCCCTTTGCTATTTTTTTCATTTGTTATAATGATTGAACAATATATTTTTTTCTGTTCACCATTTACCTCTCTGTCTCCATCCCAATCTAGGTGCATTGAGCTTTAATTGGTTGTTGCATGCTTATCCTCATTGCCATTGCTTCCTGAATTGGGTGTGATCCACCCATACATGAGTTCGCATCAAAACATTTCAAGCTGCCTCAACACTTTGAGGATATACCTAGATGGATATATCACTTTCTAGCAGTCCACCCTTACATATCACCCTAGCTATGGTGGTAAGGGTAGGGTCATGGAGGAACAATTCTAGTTGTAAAACAAGAGAAGGAGGTACTTATTTGGTGCATCTGCACTTTGGAAACAGAGAATTTTATTGTCAGAGAGGGAGTATCACTTGCACACTCTTTAAACTTTCCATATTATTGTGTTCTTATTTATTTATTTTTTGATCTCATTAACTTGATTTTTTGAAGCTGGTAAGTGGGCATGTTCCATAAAATGGATCAATTTACTAAAGAGCAAGAGAGAATAAGAAACTTGTTCAATTGTGTGATAGAAATTGTGATGTGTTATGAAAAAATAATGAAGATTCTATCTCAGATGATCAAAGCCCCTAATGTTCAAAGGTATGAAATTACATAATTAATATATAAAACGAATTTCCACATTATGACACTGCAACAAGTCTTTAACATTTTAAAGCATGTGTTATGTGTTTTTTCTCACCTAGATTGTTTGTACATTTTGTGTGTAATTTACTTAGAATTTTTCAACATAAAAATTTATTTTTACTAAACTATTAATTTGCTTCAGTCTTCCTCCACCAAAAAAGTTTGTTTTTTTTACAATTCTGAAAAAGCAGAGAGTACAAATACATAGTATTTTTTCATGTTTAGCATAAAGATTCATAAAAAAATGCTACTCACAGACTTACTTTTTCAATTTATAAGATTTCCAACATGGAAATAATAATAAAATTGCATTAACATAATTTTTCTCTTTGAAATTCACCCCACACCTGTTTTCCACTAGTGCTTGAGGGTTAAGGATAACATAACTTAATATATTTGCTCCTCTTTGCAAATGAAGCTACTCTGACCAAAATTAAATGGAAAGAAAAGTTGTAAATATATAATTTAACAAATTTGTGCAGAAAAATCATTTTAAAAAATGGTTCCCACAGAGTTCAAAATCTACACCATTGATGGAACAAAACTTTAATAAATCGTACATTTTGTTGAATTAAAAAAATATGAAAACAAGACAAGAGTCAAGTGTTAATGACATATTTTAAGTAATGATATTTTTAAAATGAGTTAATTATATTATTTAATATTATATATCACAGTCTTAATCAACTATTAAACAGCCATTTGTATAATAATTCCCTCTGTTTGGAACAGAATTGATGTTAGTTTCTTCACTTAACTTTGCTCCTGTATTGCTATCCTCATTCCAACTTTGTCTCTCACCAGAAGCAAAAATACTGTAGAAAAGAGCACCAACTAAATATATACTGCTAGCTATATAGAAAACTATTCTCCATTCCTCAGGTTTCTGAAATAATAAAACAAATTTAGATCAACTTTGTAATTTTTGTTTTTTGCTTTTTATGTCCAAACATTAGCAGATATTATCATTAAAATATTAGTAAGAAAAACTTTAACAAAGGCAATGGGAAGAATTTATACAGGGTACAGAAAGAGTGCTCAAAACATTTCTAGAATTCATTTTCTTCTGTTACAATCTGTTTTTAAGTTTTGTGTCAACACACTATCAATCAAAGTTCTTTGGGACAAACCAGCAAAAAACTTAAACAGGATGAAGCTATAGAGATAATGTCTACCAAAACAATCCATGGAAAAACCTTTCAAAACCTGTTTGGTATTTTTTCTATTTTTGTGGTAGGAGTTAATGTTGTTTAGAAGAGAGCAATCCAATACATTTGTGCAAAATATGTGGGATTAATTGTTTTTCAAATAGGTGTAGCGTCGTCAAAACAGCGCTCAAACTTTCACTGGGACAAAATTACATTATTAAAATTACATTTTATTAACAATGGAGTCAGCCAGAATAACGAGAGCTGGAAAGTTAACAATTTCCCGGAAAAGTGTAGTTCGCCGCGCGCAACAATGAAGGGACATGGACAACAACGGGAACTATGTGGTGTCGTGTGCATCGCATGAGTAAATAGATGTGGTTAAATGTCCTCGGGAGCAAACGCTCAGGAGAGATTTTCAGACGGGGAGGTTGTGTCGGACGCCGAACCAAAATACTGACTCTTTTTCTATACCAGAGGCGGGCGTAGAGAAGTCGCGAGTTGCAACGGGCTGAGTCAATGTGTCATGTTTCAGAGCCGTCAGCTCTGGGAGTTTGAATGGAGGTATTTCATACATATTTTCCACGTTGTATATTTCTGTAAATATTATGTAAATAAATTATGTACATATTTGTACATAATATTCAGTCTTTATCTTTTTGAGTTTCTGTTGGCAAACTCAGTGGTGGTAGCATTCCGAAAGTAATTAGTTGTGTAGCAGTAAATTACTAGTTGTTACCATTACCGCAAGTGATGTCGGGCGGGATTGAAGTTTTCATTGCGTAATTATCTCGGACGAACTCACTGTGCTATTTACTGGTAGAAAAGCGGATAGATTCGCGGACGTCACATTGGTCAATGATTTACAAAAGTTTTTAAAACGTGCCAACATTTCATCTACCTTCATTTGTACGTTACTTACCTTACTACTCGTAGGTGCATTTTAAATATTTTATAATTTTTTTTATCTAAAGGCAAAAAATAGATTTAACATATTGTGCAATCTTGAAGGTAAAGAAACATATCCTATCAAAAACATTTTTAGTTCTTTAACGTCAATCTCAATCTTCTGACCTCATTCCCCAATAAAGAAACCACAGATATATTAAAACATTGAATACTAATTAGGTAATCAGGAATAACATTTACCTTATTTTGGACAATGAAACCAGTCAAAGTAGGACTGATAATTCCTGGAAGTGTTCCAGCAGTATTTCCAATACCCATCAAAACACTGGCATGTCTTGGTGCAATATCTAAATGATTTACACTAAAATAGAACATTAAGAGTTAATTATTTTTTTTCAGAACAGCAACTACGTGATATGTTCCAAAAATAAACTTTATGTACAAGAAACCAGCTTCTGCAAATGCTCCCATTCCCACTGCAAACGTTAAACACACAACAGCAGAGGTGGAATTTGTTGCAAATGCAGTCAAAAGCATGAAGACTGACTGACTTATAAATGCAAAGCAACAGAATAATTTTCTAACCTGAAAAGTATAAAAAAAAAAATTCAATATTATGCAAAAAATTACAACCAAAGAGTAATTAGAGGTAGCTTTAAATTTTAGATACCTGAAAATATTAAACACTTTCTTGGTAAATTCACATTAGTAGAAAACATTCATAGTAGGTAAATTACGTAATAAATAGTATCTAAATTCATAATAGTAATAAATGGGAACCAAATAGGGCACCTATTCATGAATAGGAAAGTATACAAATGAAATGAGAAACCATCATATATTTCCTTTATAAATGATTAGATGAATGTATCCAGCTATTTGTCATATCAAACATGTCTATCAAATGAGATATCAGTAATATTCTTCTGCAATTTCTACTGCTGCCACTACAGTGAGAACTCTTCCACTATTTTCTCGTCAAAAGAATATTAAATTCTATTTTAAAAAATCAAATGTAAATTTCCATATCATGGTAGCTAAAAAAGGCTACAAACCTTTTAAGTATTAAGTAGAATACTTTGGGAACTTACAGTGGAATCATTACAATCAAAATATATTTTGAGTGATGTTGACTACACTCTCCATTTACAATATTCTCCAGACTAGCTTTGGGAGTTGTTGTTTCCATCCTCAGCTTCTGCCTACTGGTTCTGTGCTGTGGTGGCCAGCTATTGTATGGATTTTGAAATTAAACAGTTTTAAAAAAATGGAAAGTTGGAATTTAACATTGTGTTCTCAAACAGATTAATAAATGTTCTTTCTATTAATTATGTTTTGCTGAATGAAAATGGGAGACAGAACCGAGATTCGAACTCGGGGTCTTGAGCTATAAGTGCTCATGCGCTAACCAACTGCGCCACCTCAGAACGACTTCCATTAACATTCAGCTTGTGCGACCCAAAGACCTTTTAGGTGGTCTCTTCGAGACTACGCTCCTCATATGAGGCGACTCCCGTAGGAAGTACTTTGTTATGGTTTGTATTTCACAAATCCAGACTTATAAACACAAATTGATCTTGCAATTCGCGGTAACCTCAACGCAAGGTAACATATTTATTATGTTTTGCTGAATGGGAGACGGGACCAAGATTGAAACTCGGGGTCTTGAGCTCTACGCGCAACCATGTTCGTCTTCCATTAACATTCAGCTTGTGCGACCCAAAGACCTCTGAGGTGGTCTCTTCGAGGCGAACGGGGTGGCGAAGTTGGTTAGCGCATGAGCGCCGACTTCCGAGTTCGAATCTCGGCCCCATCTCCCATTTTCATTCAGCAAAAAATTAATAATATATTACCTTGCGGTGACGTTACCGCGAATTGTTATTAAATATTCCTTCCCAAGTTAGCCGTTCAAAATGACCGGTAACGTATTTCAAAAACACAACCTCATTGTTGATATCATGCATTTTGTTCCAAAAGTTGCAGCATCATAATTAATATTCCAATCTGACCAAATTTAATATTCCTAAAATATTCCTTTCTTTCTAATTTTAATATTTCTTTTTGTCTTTCAATATGAACTTTGTTGTAACCTTGATAATTAATTTTATAGAAGCCTGATTTATTATTAGGAGGTATATTTTCTTTGAAATTAGCTTTAATTAGCGACTTTTGTTGTGTGGTGCCAAAGTAATATTTACATCTTTAAAACCTTTTTGAAATTTTTGATGAAAGCCTGAGTGGAAAGTACATATTTTTGAACATTGTTTTCTTTTCCAAAGTCTTTAAAATCATTACTTTCGTACCACTTTTAGTCTCTCAAATTTCTTTACTTTCTTGTCAACAAAAGTTTTGGGGAAACCATTTGTTTTTACAATGCTGACAATACATTCACATTCAAAATTGTATTCCAAATCTTTCCATGAGATATTTACCAGTCTGTATGAAAGGTTATTTATAATGGCATGTTTGTGTTGAATGGGATTAAAAATTTCTATAATAAATTTGTCTGTAGGAGCATGTTTTCTATAAATTCCAAATTCAAATTTCTTGCCAATATTAAAATTTTTCAAATAAAATGTAAATTACTATTGCTTTCAATGTCCAAAATGAATTTAAAGCTTGTCATTGCATGTTCAGCAATTTGAGAGCATCTTCAACAAATTTCTTTTTTTTTTATAACGCAGAACATGTCATCTCATTGCAATACCAAAATTTGAACACGTGTGGAAAAGATTTAGTGATTTGAATTTAAAAATTACCCATAAGCAACTCTGATAGGAAAAAGGATACAGGATTTCCCATTGCCAATCCACAGTCTTATAAATAAAACTTTTCAACATTTGAAAAAAAATTTGATCGATGCACAATTTTGTTAATTCCAAGAATTCATTTACTTCTTCCATTTTCATTTCCAAAGAAAGTAACAACTTTTTTTAAATTTTCAAAAGTTTTTCTTTGGCTATACTGAGAAATAATGAGACATAAAATAAAACCAACAAACTATCCTTAGAAAGTTCTTTGTCTTCCAAAAATCTTATCAAATCAAACAAATATTTGACACTTCAGGATTCAAATTTTGGAAAACTTAAACTTTTTGACCAACCAAATGCCAAATTGTAGTTGGGTGGACCTACATTGCTTATGATAGGCCTCATAGTTAAGGCTTGTAAATTTTTGGTAAACCATACATTTGTGAGACTAAAGGGTTCTTAATTTTGACAAGATCTTTATCTTTGTTAGTGAGAATTTTGATACTTTTTAAAGTTTTTTTATGTCCTCAACACATAATTTTAAAAGATTAATTTAAAACATTAATTTCTGCATGATATCAAAATGAGGTAGTTTCACTGAAACATGTTATCGGTCATTTTGAACTGCTGGCTTGAGATAGAAAATTTATTCACCTCTTTAAGAATACATTGTTTAATTTTGATGTTTCGATAGAAAACAGTTTAATTTCAAAATTCATATATCTGCTGGCCACCGCAGTGCAAAATCAGCCTACAGAAATGGAAGCAACAGCGCCCGAAACTAGTCTGAAGAAAATTGTAATTAGAGAGCGTGACAGATATCGCTCAATATATATTTCATTTAAATATGTCAAATGATGAGCCCCATGTCACATCTTATCTTAGTGAAAATGGCACTTTAAATATTTTTATTTGTTTAGGAGATATTGGCTTTTTAGAAGATTTTATTGACTCGCACAGTATACTATTACTTCATTCAACATTGTAAATCCCAGATATTTTGTTGGAAGATTCAGAATCCTAAATCACAAATTAACTGTTGGTTAATTTTGTGGTTGAAACTTTTGAACAGAAGTTAATATTTGGGAAAGGATTTACTTGGCAAAATTTAAATCTTGATGTTTGATCTTAGAAGTTCCAATGGAGAAAAATTTAATGGGAGACACAGCAAACCATCTCCAGTTTGTTTGAATAAAGATATTATAAGAGTAACAGTATGTTGTTAAAGTTTAACAATAAGAATAAGAAGTTAAGAATATTCTTCTTCTTAAGTTCAGAAATGAAACCTTTGTATTATTACCTACTTCTTTGTGGCAATTGGTTACATAAGGCAGGAGGAAAAAAAGATATTTACAAAATGTTTCCTTTTAGATATAATTACGATAATTTCAAGTAGTGCAACCTAAAGATGATAGATAAAAAAAATTTAATATCATTTTAGAAAAAATAATTATTATATAATAATATAAATTAATATACTAATATAAACTAATATAATTTATATAATAATATAAATTAATATATTTATGTAATAATATAAATTAATATAATTTATGTAATAATATAAATATAATAAATAGGTATATAATAATATTTTAGAAATAAGATATATCGATTGTGGAAAAGTAGAAATATTACTTACTTGCGTAGTAGTGAGAATATTTTTTATCAGCATCCAGTCAGCAATTTGTCCAGCAAGTTGCATTGTAATGGCAACTAGTAGATAAGGTAATGCTGATAGAAACCCTGTTTTCTCTAAGTCAAATTTCAATGTATCTGGAAATATAATTTCATTCATTCTAGTTGCATGATAATTATTTATAAATTTCCTTCTTAATACAAAATATTTTTATTTGTTTTTGAAAAGCAATTTTCCGAGTGAATATTGTAATAAATATAAAAAGTGACAAAAATACTTCAAGAACTTTACCATATGAAAAGCACATGGAAGTATATCAATATAATATAACATCAAGCACCTCACTTTGTGTAGCAATTTTAGGAAAGCTCTAGAGAGGAATGTTTGGAAAGCTCGAGAGTCAACAGAGTGCATAATCACAATTTTATTTATAACCATGGTACTATATCACTTTAATCTGGCATGTGGCGCTACCGGGTAAAAATTACGTCCTCAATAATCAATTCATAACTTTCTTTCCAGCAAATTTCGATATCTGCCGTTTTCAGTAGCTAATTATTGTTGAATGTCTAACGCATCCGCTCAGTTTCATGCATTTCGCCATGCAGGCTTAGCTACTATATTAGTGCCAAAAGAGTGCGAGAAATTTCCACCCGGTAGCGACCTCTTGTATACCGAATATTTCTATTACTGAAGGTAAATTATTTTGGAGTATAGTTATAGCGAATACTGCGCTAAGTGATGGAGGCACAACAGCATCATTTATAAAAACGAAAATTAATTTTATACTTGGAGATGGTAAACAAACTAGTGGTGCAAAACCATTGCACATACTTTCTCATATACACTTCTCTGTCAGCAGCATAGAGTGAAAAAATTCTATAGTGAAAGGGTCATTTCTGGCGTGGTCCTCTATATTTTGGTCTTCCAGTGCTCTGTTCATGCTCAAAGTCGCTAGATTAACTTATTACTGTCTTATATTTGAAATTTGAGAGTAAAATAAACATTCAGAATAATATTTCAAAACATTTAGCGACATATCAGTCTTAGGAATATCGTAAAAGTGTTATGTAAATGTAATTTCGTTGTAGACAGAAATTTATGTATTTTCGTATTTGCAGTGCGTTTTTTGTTCTCCTATGCACTTTACAATTATCATATCTTTCATTTCAGTTTACTAACAGTGTATTCTACGTCTGCTTGGTCCATTTACACTGCTAAATATAATTATAATAATAATATTTTATTGTTCAAGCTTCTTGAAACAGTAAACAAATGTGTAAATGTAGCAGATAGAAATTACTTTACTGCGTCTATACCAAACTTTCAAGTGAAATACCGCTAATGCGGATGTAATGCATACTAATTCTACTTTAAGCACAGAAAATTTAAGCAAAATCGTTGGACCAGTTTTTGAAAAATATTCAAAAATGTACTTTGCCCTTCATGTGAAGTGCCCTTTGTGTTCAAGTAAAAAGAAAATTGAAAGCACGTGCATATGTTAGAAGTAAATTCTACCCTAAATACGAAAAAAGAAGAAAAAATACCATTCGGTAAGGAGTGCTGCGCGCAGACGTCCAGCCACAAACCACTTTTGTGGAATCAGGAGTCACAAAAACGGATATTTCCGCGAAAATCTCGTTTTCGAATATTTTCACGATTACAATACTTTCTATATACTACGTATATAAGAAAGTAAAAAGAGATATACTAAGTGCTTCAGAATCGCGTTCTAAACAAGCTCTTCTCGGAGTGAAGCGTGCTTCTGGAAAAATGATCAAAAGACGTCTGTAAATTATGTTCTAAAATGAAATCTTTCTAATAGAAGGCACGCTGACAGAAAAATTGGAAATTGTCTTAAAAACATACGTTTATCTTTCATCAAGTTGTAAGTTTATTATTATTATTATATATATATATATATATATATTTGTTAATTTTTTGTTAAGAAGTAAATGAGATAAAATAAAATGATTCTTATATGAGAAGTTCATGTTTGCATTTTTTGCAGAAAACAATTAACAAATGTTTTTGGAATTTTATACAGTGTATGTTGTTTGCAAAGAAGTATACTTTCATATTACGATATAGAATTGAATATGTACACAACACAGAATTGCATAATCAGCGAATCAAAAGTGTGGTATTTTTTACGTGGTAGCGACATATTGTGTTTATATTTGGGGTTCATTGCCAAGTTAAAGATAGGAATTCACCTTGAGATTGGCCCATAAGAAAGCATTAAATTGTAAATGACAATAGCACATTGATTTTGATGCCTGGGAGATAATGAAGCTTGCTAGCCTGGCTTGGGAGAGCCCCTAAGAGCATTTGGAGGTGAAACCATTGAATTTGTATACTTAATGTCAACTTACAGGTGAAACCCATCAACAAATTTGCTTTAGTGACAAAGACCCAAATGGGGGGAAAACCTCAGTGAGTTTTAAGTGAAGCAAGTCGATTAAATAAAATGAAAACCAAATGAACAAGAAACTGTAATACATAACGTCATATAAATATGTAACAACTATTAAATGTTGGATTATTGGCAAATTGCTATCCAAGTATAATAATTAATGTGTTTTATTTTTAATTTTTTTATTGATTTAGAAAAGTTATCTTGATTGAAGAAGATTTTTAATTTTAAAATCAAAGAAATAAAACAAGAAAAAGTTTGAAATAAAAAAGGTCACTGAAGATGACTACATAAGTTGCTGATAGATGCTTTGTTTTTTTGGTTTTGATAACCTTTTTTTACTTCTAGTATATTGATGAACTAAATATAATGCTAATAATCATTTGTAAAGAAATAAGTAAAAAATTTGCAATTGAATGTTGAGTGCTAATTTTTTTATATAACATTCTGGAATCTCTGAAAAGCATAGCATATTGACTGAATAATAAAACACTTTAACACTTCACTCAAATATTAACTTATGTACAATATGTTTTGGAAAATTTGTCCATCATCAGTGATAAATTATTTTATTTTGCTGATGTCAGTTAAATCTCATTATATCTGCATTGTTTTACTCAAGTTTGAGAGAATCTCATAGAAGAAAAATGGAAAAACAAATTCTCTTATAGTTTATTTTGTGTGGCATTATCTTACATTCCACCTAATGCATATTCTAATCTGCCTTAAATAGACTTTTAAAATTTGTTTTTGAAGAAACAAAAATAAATTTATAACTGATTATAAATTGAAGTATATACCCTATAATTATTTGTAGCATTTAATTTATTAACTGTTCTAGTTAACAGAAACAACCTTTAAATTGTACTTAGGGTGTTATAAAAAAATAACAGAAAGAATTAAGAATAATTATTACCTCCCTACTTGAAGTCCCAACCTGAAGTCAATTTTCCAAGCCTCAACCTCCCATTGTTAGTATTGTCAAAAAAAGTCAAAGTCAAACTATCCCTGAATAGGTCTCAAAGGTGCCCAAGGGAATCGTATTGTTAGTATTGAATAAGCTAAAATGATCATACGTACCTTTCAAGAACAGAGGTAGTTGAGTCAGTAATGTGTAAAATCCCCAATTTAAGCAGAAGTTTGCCCCAATAATTGCCCATACAGCAGATGAAGTAAAAATCTTTCCCCAAGGATGTTTAATATTCTGAGAAATTCAATAAAACACAAGATTAATAAAAAAAATTGTGTAAGACTTAGTTTCTTATTATTGGTAATTCTTCACTGTTCAGAACCTAGGCATATTCTTGGAATGGTAAAAAATAATAAAATAAACTACCTGATCATATTGACCTAAATGTGATTGTAAATATGTAAGTTCCCTTGGATCTATATATTTGTCCTGATTTGGTGATCTATAAACCAGAAAGAACCAGCCAATATACCAAACAACTCCAATGGCTCCTGAAAATATAAACAAAGATTCACAATTTTTTAGTGTCATTTTGAAATGTTATATGAGAACAAGTGAAAAATAATCATAAGAAAACAAAAAATTAAGAAATTTTTAATGCATCTGGAAATGTTTCATTCTTTTCTTTTAAGAACTAAAAAGTAGTTATAATCCTCAAACACATGTGTTGACGTGGAATCCACCCCACTGCTATATATTTTGCTTGTGAAACAATAAATTTTATTTGTTTTGCCGTTTAACTCTCTGTACCTCTCTGTCTCCATCCCAAACTAAGTACATCGAGTCTAATCGGTTGTTGTACACTTATCCTCCCATCAACGTGCCATTGTTTATTGTGCGAGATGTGATCCACCCTATGCGTGTCGTCTTGCTACAAAACATTTCCAGTTGACACAACACTCTGAGAAGCCATGCCTAAATGGATGGGTCATATTCTAGATGTCTACACTCACATTTTGGTCAGTCACTCTACTCACCCCCAGATATGGAGATGGGATAAGGTTGCAGAGGAACAATTCTAGTTGCAAAAAAGGAAAAATGGTACTTTTTCAACACGGGTGGATCTTGAGAGCATAAAGAATTTCATTGTCAGAGCAGGAGTATCATTCGCACACTCTTTAAATTTTCCATATTATAGTTTATTATTTTAGTTTTGAACTTGCTTACTTGATTTTTTGGAGCTAGTAAGCACTTTGATCAAAGCGCCAGTGATCAAAGATATGAAATTACATGTATAATATCTAAAAAGAACTTTCATTTATGATATTTCTACATGGTTGCAACAACTTTTAAACATTTTAAAGTATGCTTTACTTTATTGTTTCTTATTTTGATTGAATAACTTTGTAAATTTTGTATGTAGTTTATATAAAATTCTTCAACATAAAAACATTATTTTTACTTAACTATCTATTTGTGTCACTCTTCCTCTAGCAAAAGCATTCTTTACAATTCTGGAGAAAGCAGAAAGCAAAAATTTGTAATATTTTTTCTTCACTTGTACAATAAAGTTTAATACAAAAGTGCTGTTTGTAGATATACTTTTTTCAATTTAAAAGATGATTTTGAGCATGTAAATAGTAATAAAATTGTATTAACATAATGTATCTCTTTGAGAAAAATAATATGAGGTGAAAAATAAAAACAAATTATTTCATTTAACAATATTTACTTTGGGGTGGAATTCACCCCGCGCATGTGTTTAAGTTCCACTTTTTGGCATGTGTGCTTAAGGGTTAAATAAACAAATCATTAAGTTAACGAAACCTTCCCTTTATTATGCTCTACCATTTGAAAATACATTACACTAGAAAAAACATTTCATTAAAAAAGAATGTTCAGAAAGCTGCCAAAATCTGAAAAAATGAACATTTTAAATTTTTTTACAAGTTACAGAAAGCTACTGTCTTATAGATGGAAGTGGACTGGTCCTTTGTATTTGTGTTTGATATGGGCTATAGTCCATAAAATAATGTTTTAACATTTGATTAACCACTTTGTTACATAACTTGGACATTGGAGTTATGTCTTTGGTTATTTTCTTTTTCTAACAAATACAGAATTTCATGTTGAATTTGTATGTAGAATTCATAATATTGGTTAAATACCAGTAAAATCTAAAAAATTACTGGTAGTTTTTTAATCTTGCAAATCACATCCCAAAACACTGTGGAAAAATACCCGTTTCTATTGGAATCTATGATTGGTGATGAGGTGTAATTATATATTTTGGGAGGGGGATTGGGGCATGTGTTTTGGTTGCCATGGAGAGTAAGGTATCCAATTGACAGTTGATGAGAACACACGAGAAAAGTCTGAAGGAAATGTCACTAAGTCTAGCTGAAAACAAAAATATCATCAACATGAAGTTAGCTTTCACATTGATATCATAAACACAGTCTTGTAACAATCTCCTTGGATAGATCATGATAATAAATGATAAAAATCCTGTAGATGATCAAAGATAATAAAATTATTTTATTTTTACTTCTTATAAGTGAATTTCATACTTCTTGAAATGAATGTCTGTCCTCTCTTATAAGTTTTCTACAATAGGGAAGTTCCTAAGTTTTCAACAATTATAGCTGAACAATATGATTTTATAATCTGAATGAAGCAATCCAATGATCACTGACTATGACTCACCAAACACATAGAAAACTGATGGCCAACCAACTTCTTCACACAGAATGCCCGACACTGTCATCGCAATAACAATGCCCACATAACTGCCTGAGTAGCCAACAGTTGTTAGTCGACTTCGTTCTAATGGTGGAGCCCATTGCGCCCAAACGTCATGCATACTTGGATAAGATACTCCCTTACAGCATACAAATAATAGACATGTTCTATAACAGTAAATTTCTAGCAAAGAAATAAAAATATTTAAAAATAATTTTTTGATTCAGTTGCTCTCCCTTCTTTTAACTTGATTAAGTCTTATTGTCAATAAGGAGAACAAAACATTGGGAATGAGGAATTCTATCCTCAAAATGTTTTGATAAAGAGAAATAACCATTTAATAAATATGTTATACTATATTACAATCCAATTATTATAAGAGATAAGAAACTTAAATTACCTCAAAAATTCCTTCAATAACTCGAATTGCAATAAAGAAATATACATTCATTCTCACTAGAGCTGGAGAAAACAATGTGAGTACAGCAGTCACTGCCACACCAAAACCAAACAAACGGTTACCACCAATTCTTGCAGCTAACCAGCCTCCTAGTATCTGGGTAGTAATATACCCATAGAAGTATGCACTCAAAACAGATCCTTGGAGTTTAGAATTCCAGTCAAATTCAGATTCCTAGGATAACAATAACACAGTCAATTATTATTGCTAACCAGAAAGAAAACAATTACTCACAGGTGATACAATAGAGTGAATTAGAAAAGGACCTTAGGTTAAAATAAATATTTATGTTTAAGAACAATGTTAAAAAACAGTCCTAAGAAAATAAACCAAATTTTAATTTTTAATGTATTATTAGGGAACATAAACTATTGAACTGACATTGGTCAGGAGTAGATGACACAGCAGAAAACTTCACTCAGTTTGGTCAAGTTTAGGATGAAACCTGCACTCTATTCCATATGCTCCTAATAAGCAAAGCTGCAATCATTAAATAACCAATGTTGGGTAATTACTCCACATGCCAGATATATGACTTGGCCAAATAATTGCATTGTAGTAATTCTATTTTGAGAAGCCAATATATGAATTTGAATTTATTTTAATGCTGTGAATAAATTGTTAATACATTGTTCTTATGGGGAAGTCACTCATCATATTCATATCAAATTTTTTGAAATAAGAATTAAAGTAAAAAATTAAGAATAGTTAGTTGAGCTTGACAAATAATTTAAATAACCTTTAAAAGTAGTTTTACAACTTTTCACATGAATAATTCAAATTTCAAAATCTTCAATAAACCTGAAATTTGTCAAGATTAGATTTTGATACTGAGTTAATTTTCAATATTATGAATACCATTTCAATTTTAATATTCCTGCATATATTTGATTAAATAACACATGTTTGAAAATAAGTAATAAAATATTGGTTATAGATCATTAAAATAGTTATTTACTTGGCATTGTATTTCATAATTTTACACATAAGTTCAATATGAGACAAGATGTCAATTTCATGATGTTGTTTCGTATGCTCTACTTCATAAAAGATATAATTTTTATATTATTATTCATTATTATTTATTAAATAGTTTCTGAGTAAAAATACCATTCATGAAAGAAAATTTGCTGTATAATGCTTATTTATTTCCAGAAATATTTTTGAATTTTGAAATAATTTTTCTATCCTTAGCATTAATAATTTTAAAAGTAACTATTTTATGTTCATTAGTTTATTTATTTTGGCATGTGTTCTTTTATATAATGCATGGAGTATTTTGAATTTGTGCTATATGACAACTGTTTTTCTATAGATTACTACCTGACAAATTCTCAATAGTTATAGGTGCAGTATAACTTAAAAAATCATAATAAAACATTGATTATCCCATGAAGTTAATACAAAATAATATCACAAGACATTTGGCTTAAAAATAATTTAAGAAGAGGATTTTTACCTTAGTCTCATTGTGGATGGTGTGTTGAGATACCATGTCAGCAACTGCAACACTCACATTTACTCGAAGGGCAAATACATTGAAAAATCCGAAGAACGCCATAAGAGTGACTATGTAACGCCGTCTTTTCCAAAACATCCATTTTGGTGCTGGGATCCCATCATCATGGAGAGGGCTGTATAAGCAAAATAAATGTTGTATTTCTAGAGAATTTACATAAGAGTTTGATTTCTTAACACTGACTCCTGGTAACACAAGGATTAATAAGGATGGTGTTGAGATTTTTTGAAGCATACAACACATTTTTGCCAGTCCTTTGCTCAGTTTATTAAGGCAGAAAAAAATTATTTAGTTTTCAAGAATAATAATGAAATTACAAATATCATGAAAAATATCATTGTATGACTAACAAATTAAAGCAATTTAATGATGTATTAAGGTGCTCAATAAAAGTATAATTTACTAACAGTAACAACAAAAATTTACTAACAGTATCAATCAGTGATAGATGGAGTAATATTCTAATAACATCCAGTTTCTATATTATAAATAAGTATAATACGTAAATATATTTCCATATTAAAATACATACAATAGAACATTTTGAGGAAAATATGAACTTTCCATTTCACAAAGCTGATACTGATTTTATAGCTCTGGAGATAAAAATCAGGGATTTAAATCCATACATAAATTAGATATCATCTTAGTATTCCAGTCCCAGGTGATGGTCCCTCTTGTATTGTGAAGAATCACTAAGATGGGATCTCGTGAAATTAACGATTTTGAAAAGGTGAGTCACAATGGAATGTTCTCTTTTAATTTCTCATAAATTTCACAATATCTCATAAAGTACTTGAGATATCATTTCATTTTTTTACATACGTTCTTAATTTTAAAAAAATGTAAAAACGGGTCTCTGATTTTTGTGACACTTCATTATTATTGGTGCAGAGGGCTAGATATATTTTAGTGCTAATTTTGCTACTTATGCTATACAACTCCAACTAATTGAGATATATCAGATATTATATCTCAATATTGTTCAATTAAATATTTTAAATCAAATTTCTGGAATTTTTGATATTTTACTTTTAAATAGGTGAAAATATTGACGCAATGTCCCAACTGACTGACAGACTGACTGACCAACTGACACATTCACTAATGCAGAGGGATTACTATTCAGGACAGAAAGTTGAAATATTCGATATTTTCTACAGTAAATTATAAAAAGGGTCAACCATTTCACAAAAGAAAAACTCCTGTAGTCTTTCGGACAGGGTCAACTTTTATATCAACAAAGGGAGTCAAAATTACTGTCTGGTTTTTTTCAAGAGTGGAGGTAGAATGGGGCTGAATGTAACTCATCTTTGATGTTAATTTTTTGAAATATGACCTTTAATGCCTCGGAAAATACAAACAAAAGAGCAGGTAGAATAGTTGAATTGAAACATGTTTCCCTTATCTTACATCATCCTTAATTTATCAACCTACCTATGAATGTAAAATAAATGTGTTAATTTGTATAAACTTGTTTGTCTGGGGCACACAAGTATATATTGACTTTGGCTACTGAAGTTTACATTTATGGAATTTATGTTTCATTTAATTCTACATTTAATTGTAATATTTTGAATTGGATCACCATGCCACCACTGCACACTGCCGCAAAATGAACTTTCTAAGGACATTTCAACTTTCTGAAAGCAGATTTGAGTACTTGAATTTATTTTAACTCTCTGAAACAATATAAAAATATATATTATTCCACTACAAATTTAAAATTTTCAATTGCTCGAATTGGGACATTACAAACTTAAAAAAACTTTTGAAAAGAATCTAGACACAAATTATATAATATCTAGTCATACTCACATGAGTATGGACAGGTATCATAAGAAGTTGACTATTTGAGAACCTATTTTACTGTTGTCTATTTCTGTACATTTTACCAAATTAACATTTCAATGTCAACAAAAAATGAAGAGAATAGTAATAATATGTTGGCTTATTTAAATGGGGGGATTGGCTTATGTAAATTTAGGGTGTATGAAGCAGTGCTCCATACTTCTATTATAAACAAACTAGATGATTACCCAGTGTTGCCTACAAATTTACTTATTTTGATCTTCCTTGACTCAGAATAAAAATGAAATCTTGGTTTCTAAAAGCATAAGTATGCCTCTGTTTAATCCACCTCTGCCCGATCAAATGGGATGGTACCTTGTTTGCTCCTGGAGAGTAAATTAGTATTTTGTCCTCCATGAGCACAGACTATAAACCAGACTCCCCTCTCCCATACTAACGCTGCGTTAACAGCTTTCAGCGCTCCTAACATTATTAGGCGCGCACTAGTCCGAGCGTAGTTCTAAAAGCGGCCACTAGGGCGCGTGGCAGTTCCCGATTCCCTTCCCCTCCCTTCCTGGTCCCACACCCCTTCCAGATACTCTACACACCACTCAAAACGCTCTCATGCTTTATAATTTCACAATAATTTAGCTGAAAATACTTTCTCTACAAAAATTAACATTTGTGAGTAGTTAACACGATGTATAACTGAAATATTTTACTATACATATGAAATAGAAAATGAAAACAGGACACAATTGACAGAAAACATACACAAAGAAAATACATACTTACTCTTAATTCTATTTATTCATAATAAGATTACAGTACATTCTTATATAAATGGAAATATACATACATGTATACAAAAATGGGGTATACTTACAAAAAGGTACTCATTTATGTATATCAACCAATTATTCAGACCAATAATAAATAAATAAAAGAGACGGATAAAAGAAGTCACATGAGAAAAAAATGCAGGTAAATCCATAAAAGTAATACAATTTTATCAAAATTTTGGGGAAATCTGATTAAATTCCTACCTCCTCCATTGGCTGTATAGAAAGCAGTCAATGGAATGTTGGTTTTGCCTTAAGCCACAGTGGTGTATGAATCCCTCTGCTCATTGCATGAGCGAATTACATGCCACAAATCTTATGAAGGTAAGGTAGAACTAATTGACAAAAAGTTAATACAAGATTGATAATTGTTCATTTGATATTTAAGACCAAAACTAAACAAATGATTCAGCCTTCCAATTGGTATCAAAGAATGAAATGAGAAAGAAACGCGATAACAAANAAAATTTGAACCAATGCCAATGTTGATTTAATAGAAAAGTTTACAGTAAAACCCTTTATATATCCACAGGATAACGTGACTAGATTTATCCGTCTCATTGTTTAAAAAGAACATTACCAAGTTACAAACACCACAATATACCATAACTCAAGTAGGAAACTAACAAAGGGAAAATAAAATTAAATAACAAAGTTTCAGAAAACCAAAAGAAGTCACAATACACTCTGGAAAGGAAATTTGTAAAAATGCAAGTTTACATTAAAACAAAAAAGGTGGCTCAATGAAAAATGTAACTCTTCTACACATTACAATAACGTTATATAAGATGCAAACATCAATTTCTCTCTAGTTATTCGTACTTAACTACTACGTCAGGTATAATGNTACAAATACGTTTTACACAAAAACAGAATCTTACATTTTAACTAGGTACTATTTCTTTAAATTTTTGTTTTAAGATGAAAATTTAATAGCATTTGTGTCTAGTTAATGAACTGCCTCCTACGTAACCTTACACTTCCTCAAACTTCGATACTACCCAGGTGTACTAATAAGTTTGTTATATTTATTTACCCAAGTAGAGACTAGCGAAAATCAATGAGATCACTCTTCAGGTCATCATCACATCTGGAAAACACAACAATAATACAATATTATCAGTCAACATACTTATTGTAAAAATCAGTTCAAATACTGTAACTTAATTCAGCAATGTTTGTTATAATTCATTGATCACAAAAAATACAGTTTATACAGTTTTAGCATAAATATAGACCTTGACATAAATTAATAAAATAAAAGAAAAATAATAGAATTCCTACAATAGATATCTAATAACCGTAGCCTAAATAAATATTAATATTCCGTAATAGTACAAAATAATAGTATTTTATATTAATTTCTACATACTCTAAGTTAAGTGAATATTATGAAATATAACAAAATTATTATATTCTTGTTATTCTTATATGCAAATATTATTGTCATTGTTATTAGTACTATGACACGCCATACATCATTGTTATAATCTATGCGATTCAATAAAATAATATTATATTATATTTATGTTCATCATTTCATACACAGACTTCATTCATCAATACATTATTTAGATATTATAGATAATAAATTTTTATACAATACTTCATGTAACATTCGTTTTCATTTAACATACCATGGAAGTCGTCCGGGGTAAAATGTGCGGAGCACACTCACATACTTCGTGCGACCCGCACACCCGTCAGGCCAAGACAATTTAAGCAGAGTTATCGTCTACAAGAGAATGTAACAAATATATTTATAAATAAATAAGCAACAATAATCGCAGCAAAGCGACTGAGCTAAGTACGTCTGCCCACGCGGGCAGTGGCGCAAGTCAACAAGAATTACTTACCTTTCTGGTGGGGAAGGGAATCTCATGAAAGTAATGTCCGGGTTGCCGCCAAATGCGCTGAAGCACCCCGGAATACAGCAAACAAAAATTCGCGACAGAACTACAGCAACAGTGCTACAGCAAATTCGCGACAGGACTACAGCAACAGTGCTACAGCGAATTCGCAACAGTGCTACAGCGAATTCGCAACAGTGCTACAGCGAATTCGCAACAGTGCTACAGCGAATTCGCAACAGTGCTGCGTACAGCAGCGCACACAGAATATAATAGACAAAGGCAAACACTAGCAGCCAATAGGAGATGGGTGAACACGATCTTGCAGCCATCTATTGAGCGCTACAGTAAATATCTAGAGATGAGTAGATGGTGGCGATGCCTGGTTGAAATTAGGCGCGCACATTCCGTGTTCGGCCGTCGTGGTGCCATTCCGAGCCCAGCCTCGGCAGCGTGTGGATCGCTCCGCGTTTCCCGCGCTTTCGGTGCTGTTCGGTGACGTTGGGTCTTTTAGTGATCGTTCCTTCTCGGACCACGAAGTCCCGCGGCGCGCAGTTTGAACCTTCGGGTTAGGACGCGCGTTTAGTTGCAGTTTTTACTGCAACACGTGGCCGAGGCAACCCGTGTCGTGCGGGTTGCATTCACCTCGTTGCGTGTAGGTGTTGCCTCCTTTTCTTGCTGCATCTTATGATGCAGTAAGTGCAGTGGGTGCGCCTTTGCGTTGCGGGAGTGATAGTTGTCGAGTTGAAGTTACATTTTTTCCCCACTTAAATATCGCAACAAAAATTGATCCGTCGGTTCTCGACGGCTTTCTTCGGGTCGTACCCGTAGAAGCGCCGACGAGTACGGGTAGTGTGGACTGCGTGCCAACAGAGAAGCCATCTACCACTGCGGCGGCGAAGTGGTCGCCGGCCAAACGACGCCTGACAGCAGTGAGAGCGCTGCGTAAGCAGCTGCTGACCATCAGACGCCAGCGTTTGCAGAGCAACCCAACGTCTTCACTGATGGCGTCGTCCGAGAGCTATGAACTCTCCTCNTCGGGGGCGTCTGGTCCAACGACATCGATCAAGCCTGCTGCCACCAGTTTTCTGTCGCTGCCCGGTGAGTCCACGGACAATTTGTTAAATTCAAAAACTGCGCCCAAGTGTACTACTCGGGTTATTTCGGCACCCCGCCCCCATGATAAGATGGAGTGTGAGGAGGGGTTTACTCAGGCGAAGATCTTTCGCCCCAAGCCCGTTCAAGAACGTAGGCTGTTAAATTTAAAAAACCGGTTCGCGCCCATTAGCGTAGCTATTACCACCACCGATACGGCTACTAGTGATGAGGAAATTAAATCTGGGACAGAGAAGAATGAATCTATAGGGCCCACGGTCACTGCTTCCGTTCCCGCCGCCAGTACATCCGGTTCAGCGTCAACGACTGTGAGTGTAGGGAAAGTTGATTCCACTCCTGCTCCTTCCTCCAAAACTTTGACCACTCCTGCCACCATCACCGAGTCTCGGAAACAAGGCTACGCCGGCAACGGCCGCCGGGGCGGGGACATTTACGTTGAAAATGTCCTCGACACCCGGGAGCTCCTGCGAGTTTTTCAGGCCAGCTCTAAATCTAGAATAACAGATAGAAAAACCTGTTAAAGTAAACTTTATTGTGCACGTCGCCGACTTCCAGGATCACCAGGCGGTGGTCCGGAATCTAAACGCGTTGAAGAATGAGGACGCTAACACCTCATTCGTCTTTCACCGTGTGACGGAGGAGAGACGTCACCGCCTAGTGATTCGGGGCCTTCAACCGAATGAAAACCTCGAATCACTTCGAGATGACATCACGAATCAGGGGTTCCAGGTATTTCACCTATCGGAACTCCAACGTAAAAACGGGTCCGAAGGTAGAATTCATGTGGGACTGTACGTAGAGGAGCTCGCGCACTCCGCCGTACAACTTTTCAAAGAAACTGTGCGGTACGTGGGTAATGTGCGGGTTACACTCGAAGAGTGCAACAGGCGTGAGTGGATCGCTCACTGCACTCGATGCCAGGCTTGGGGTCACACCCGCAATCACTGCGGACGTGACGTCGTGTATCCCCTGTGCGCCGGCCCCCACAGCCTAGCACAGTGCTCCCCACGACCAACGCGACTCACCTGCAACAATTGTTCAGGTGACCACTGCGCCTCCTGGTCGGGTTGCCCGGCATTTCTGGAGTTGAAGAAACGTCGCGCCGAGCAGGTCGCTCGCGCTCAAGAACTACGCGCCAATACACAGGCTGCTCGGAATACAAACTCTTTAGCGAAAGGAAAAGTGACCGCTGCACCAGCCACGAGGCCGCTGTTGGCGTCCTTTGCCAACATCGTGCAAGGAACTTCTGGCCCTTAAGCACCTTCAGCTTCGCCTTCTTTTGACAACATCTCATCTCTACTTCCTAGAGTGAGCGCTGCAGACCTTCAGTCCTTAACTGAGGTCTTGCAATTTCTAAAAACTGTTGATCTGCGTGCTATTTTTGACGCGATCAAACTTATTCTTCCTATTCTTTCAGCCCCTGGCCCCTTCCTCCCCAAGGCTCTTAACGCCTTACAAGGTCTTGCCCCCCTCTTCTAAATGGCCCCCAACTGTATTACCTCCTTTGCGTCGTGGAACTGCCATGGCATCTCCATCATAAAGACCGCTGAAATCCGGCAATTTCTCTCTGACTTCTCTATCCATGTCCTTCTTCAGGAGACATGGCTTCCTCCCTCTCTTAAATTTTCTCTTCCGGGCTATCACATCTATCGTGAGGATAGACCCTACGTTATACCAAATCTCAATCCCCACGGCGGTGCAGCCATCGCTATTCGCAAAACTATTTCTCATACTCGTCTTCCAACTCCTCCTCTTACTTCTCTTGAAGCCACAGTCTTGGAATTTGGCACTCCAAGGGGCCCAGTCATTCTGGTGTCTGCGTACCGGAGACCTAAAAAGACTCTCGACAGTGCGGACCTTGACTCTCTCCAAGGTTTGGGTAACTGCATCGTCATCGCCGGAGANTCATCCTCCCTCTGGACCTACCCATCTAGTTGACAATGTTCCCCACGACATCCTCGACATTGTCCTTCACTCCTCCAATATCCAAATTACCACTCCACACCCCCGGTTCGAGCTAACCTCGGACCATCTCCCCATAGTTTTTCTCCTCGTACCTCGGCCCTTTCCTTCACGATTTCCAACCTCCCCCGACTACCAAGACGGACTGGAGAGGGTACACCTCCCGGCTTAGCCGAAATCTCCCACTTACCTCACCCGACGACATTGACCATGCCATCTCGCACGTGACGAACCATATACTGACGAGTTTCCGACAACACACAACCTTTACACCTATCACTGCCTCTCACCCTGACACTCCCCCAGACATTCTTGCTCTGGTGCGGGAACGTCGCCGTGCACAACGGCAATTCTACCCCACCAGGGATCCTGCTGACAAGGCCCATTTCCTCCACATGAGATGAACATTACGAGACAGACTCCGTGAATTTCATGCCCAGCAATGGCAAAACTATCATTCCCGGGCCAACGTTTCCTCTTGCGACGACGTGTAAAAGATCCAGAGGACCCTCCGACACCCTTCCACTGCCATCACCCCTCTCCTCATTCCTGGTATGCCCACTCCCAACTACGACCCGGCTAGAAAAGTTGAGATCTTCGGCGATATCTTAGAAACCCGCTTCTCGCCTCCAATCATGACGTCCCACTCCTCTCCCTTGATCACCATTCTGCCCCAGTTTTCTCCCATCACCTCAGACGATGAGTGGACCTTAGGAGTCTGGGAGGTGAAGGCCGCACTGAAGAGCGTCAACACCAAGAAGGTGGGTGGCTCCGACGAGCTCCGTGGCGTCTATCTCCGCCACCTTCCTCACAACGCTGTCCTCCTCACTAATATATTCAACTCTTGCCTTTCTTTTGGTTACTTTCCTCTCTCATGGAAACATGTCACTATCGTTCTTATTCCCAAGTCAGGGAAGAATCTTCAGGACCCTAACAACTATCGTCCCATCAGCCTTCTTTCTCTTCTTGGCAAACTCTTCGAGCGCCCTGTCCTCACCAAACTTACTCCTCTCCTCGAATCCTCTCATGCTATTCGTCTCACCCAGTTCGGATTCCGGCGCAACAAGTCTGCAGCTTTGCAGACATTGCGACTGGCACACGAACTAGCGCCCATCGTTTCTCGAAGAACTGTTATTCATGCCATCTTGTTTGAATTTTCTTTCGCCTTTGACACGATCCATCATGATCTACTCCTTCACCAAACAAATTCCTTAGTTCCTCCTGTTTTTCACCTCATCCTGCGCAGTTACCTTTCCGGGCGAACCTTTCAGGTTCGTTACCAACGTTCCTTCTCCTCCATCCGCCCCATCTGCGCTGGGGTTCCGCAGGGTAGTGTCTGGGCACCCACTCTGTTCTCCCTCTTTCTTTACGATCTTCCTGACCCTCGGCATGTTTCCGAATATCTATACGCTGATGACATCGCGTATGCGGCACGTGCATAGAACCTCCCTCTCGCTATCTCTAACCTTCAATCTTCTACCTCTCGCCTGGAAACTTGGAGTTCCTCTAATGGGCTCACCTTGAACCCCTCCAAGTGCCAGGCAATTATCTTTACTGGCAAACATTTAACCGGCAATGCCTTCCAGAACCTGCCGTCGCTCAATGTCAAAGACACCACTGTGACCTGGTCCACAAGTTTCCAGTACCTTGGGGTCACGATGGACAGGAAACTCAGCTGGAAAGAACATGCCAAATCCTTGCAATCCAAAATGAATAGCACGCTTGCCCGTCTATCTCCCATCTTTAAAAATCGCAGGATCCGGCTCAAGATGAAACTTCTTATTTACAAAGCGTGTATTCGCAGCCTTGCGCTTTACGCATGCGAAACATGGGCAACTGCTTCCAGACCTTACCATCTCCGCCTTCACATCATCGAGAACCGGTTCCTGCGGATGGCTGTACGACCGCCTTTACGCACACCCAACTCTTATCTCCGTTCTCTCTCTAAATTAGAACCTATCACAAAATTTATTTTCCGTCATGCCCGGAAACACATCCGGAAAGCATTTCACGACCCCTCCCCTCACAACACTTTCAGAAAATACTCCCGTCATTTAGCACGCAGAGTCAATCCGGCCTCACGCCGAAAATTCCATTCCGATATACTCAAACTACCTGTTCATGAGTTTTAATCTTTCAAAATTTCTCTTCTTTCTATTTTAGATAATTCTTTCCTTCTTTAAGTTCTCCGGTGACTCGCTTTCTCTCTCTCCTCTTTTTTTCCTCCACTCCCTCTCTGCTCAATTTCTCCTTATAATTTTCAGACCTTCGTCACACTCCCTCTCTCCGTTATATCCCTAAAATGAGTACCTAAGTCGCTGGTTTCCAGCGGACATGGTGCTCGCATTTTTGTTTTAGGAGGCCGTGTAAACATTTATACCGTGAGACCATCCACGATGAGCACCATCTGGTGCAGGCGCGGATCAACGAAGTCACCCACGAGATGCCGTCGTGGTGGACGGACGTGTGCCGGTGCGCTCCGCGTTTCCCGCGTTTTTCGTCTATTCAGTGGCGTTAGGTCTTTCGACGTTTGTTTGCCCTCGGACCACGTGGTCCCGCGGTGCGCGGTTCAAACCTTCGCGTTGTTGCAGTTCTCACTGCAACCCGTGGCCGAGGTAACCCGTGTCGTGCGGGTTTTTGTTTTCGTTTTTACTTTACATTGTCTCATCGTTTCGTTTTAGGATGCCTTAAGTTCTGTTACGGGTTTTGTATAAATTTTCTATTTGTAGTTTTCTTTTGCGGGTTACTAGAGTTTTCCAATCAAAATTTTTAAAAACAAATTATTAGACTCTTCCATCTTGGAGGGCTTCCTCCGAGTTCACACTACGGCCGCTGCACCCCCGGTTAAACTGTGTGATCGCGACACCTCGCCGACTGACTTCGTCTCGGCGCAGTGGCTCAACACTAATCTCCGTAAGCGGATGAAGCAGCGTGGTTCGTCAAAGCGGAGGCGGCCTGAACTTCCGGCGTCATCCCTGACCATGGCTTCGCTGCAGTCATCTGTAGCTACCATGTCGTCGATTGTCGTGCTGCCTGCTGACATATTTGCAGGTAACGTTTTCAGAACTGTCAACCAACCTTCTGATGCTGCGCGTCCTAGCTTCCTGGATATTCCAGGTAAGTCAGGTGTTGCGGCACCTACAACTGTTTTACCATCTTGTAAAACACGTATAGTTCCGGCATCCAGGCCGCGTGGCAGTCCTTCCATGGAAATCGAGGAAGGATTGATTCCGGCCACCAAGATCTTTACGCCTAGGCAGTCGAAAGATGAACGTCTCATGGCGTTGACCAATAGGTTTGGCCCTTTAAGTGCCCCGACCGCGTCCGGGGATGTTAGGCATTCTCGATTCTGAGCTCGGCAGCGGTAGAGTCAACATCGTTGCTCCTTCGCTTCGTACTATAAGAGCAAATTTTGACTCGTAAACTGAGAGGGGGACCTGCATATTTTCACCAGCGATCCGGCGGCTCACCGTTGCGGTTGTTACCGCACCAGCCCGCGGCAGCTCCGGCGTTGGGGAGATTTATGCAGTTTCGTGGTGGTTGCCGCTCTGCAGCACCGCCGCTCGGATTTCAAGCGGCTGCTGTTCTTCGCAGTGCTCTGCGCCTGCGGAGGATACCGTCAACGTACCGCCACAAACCAGCGTTTGGTGGGTGGCGTTGCAAAAGCTGAAATCAACATCGCAAGCAGAACATCGTAGCTGCGACCTAAGTATGGAAACAGGATGTGTTAATGGAAAATGTCCTCTAAACATGCGGACTAAACGGCCCGTTATTCTTTCCGACCACTCTGCGCTGTTGGACGAGGGCCCGCCCAGACGAAAAAAGACGACGGATTCAACACCTGCAACAATGGCTGCGACAATGAGCACATCAGAATCAACAATGGGTGAGTCATTGTTACATACGCTTGCCTCTAGCGCTTCTTTGCCAAAAGTAGATGCTGTTGCTTTGCCTATTGTTTCAGCAGAGCCTATGACGCTTGATTCTGAATTTATTCTTGCGTGGAAGGTTTTCCGACCGCGACCGGCGCTTGACTCACGATTGCTGCTGCTTGCAAATAGGTTCACGCCTATAAGTGAATGCGCCTCGTCCCCAGTAAGGGACGAACCAGTAAGTATTTCGCCCTCCCCGCTTGGAAATAAAAATTCTGCCCCCTCTACTTCTACTGCCTCAACGTCCAATACTCCTGCCTCGACAACTTCGATCGCTTCGCCGTCCCCTGCTTATACCAGTGGTGGTCGCAAGGGCGGTAAAATTTTTGTAGAAAATGTGTCTTCTCCTAAAGAACTCCTACAGCATTTACAAAAATATTGCAAGTCAATCCTCACGGGCCGCAACACACGGTCGTACTTCATAATAAAAGTTCTCGACTCCCAAGACCACGCGGTAGTCTTAAATCAACTTCGCATTATGAAAACCGCCGATCCCGATACGAGTTTCTTTTCGCATCGGGTGAAAGCGGAAAAGAGACATCGTTTGATCATTCGTGGGCAACTAGTAAACGAAAACCCGGAAGACATCAAACAAGAACTTGAGTCATCCGGGTTTCTTGTTTTTCATGTCGCGGAGATGCAACGGAAGTCTGACAATGTCAGGACTCACCTCGGTCTCTACGTTGTGGAAATTGAGCAGACGAAAGTCAAATCCTTTAAAGAAAATATAAGATATCTCTCTCACCTTAAAATCTCGATAGAGGAGTGCCATTCCAAGGAATGGATTACCCGCTGCACCCGCTGCCAGGCCTGGGGGCACAGCCACAACTACTGCGGCAGGGAACTAGCTTGCCCGCTTTGCGCGCAACCCCACACGCTGGCAAACTGCCCACGCTCAGGCCGGCTGGTTTGCGTTAACTGCGCCGGTGAGCACGTCGCTTCCTGGTCGGGCTGCCCGGTATTCGCACAAGCGAAACAGCGGCACCAGGAACAGCTCCGAAAAGTCCGCGAGCTGCGCACCTCTCAATCCTCCGCGCGACAAAACCCAAATCGACCCTCCTTCAATCTTGCCGCCCCACCACCCCCGCTAAAATCATCATTTTCTCACGCCCTTCAAGGCATAGCCCAACCTGAAAATATGCAACTACCGCAGCAATTCTCAACCACCTACCTGGCATCCCTCATTCACGAATTGAAACAATTCGATTTAAAAACAATTATTCAAGTTGGGAAGCAAATAATAGAAATTTAAAAAACCCAGGAGACCTCCTTAGCAAAGCATTCACCATCCTCGAAATTATCTTCCCATATTTTTAAAAGGCTTCATTGGCCCCAAAAATTCTCAACCTCTCCTCTTGGAACCGCCTAGGCGCCATTACCCTAAAACGTCCCTCCATCAGAAAATTCCTCAACGATTACTCGATCACAATATTCCTCATGCAAGAGACCTGGCTTGCTCCCTCCATGAAATTTTCACTCCCTGGGTTTTTCCTTTACCGCACCGATCGTGCACCCCAGCCTGGCCTGCCCGCCCGCGGCGGAACTGCCATAGCCGTGGGAAAATCCATTCCACACACCCTCGTGCCCTCTCCAGCATTGTCATCGCTGGAAACCACGATCATCGAGATCGGAACCACCTCTGAACCGGTAATCATTGCCTCAGCCTACAGACGTCCTTCAAAACAACAACCATTCAAAACGGAAGCATTGACCGCATTAAAGCAGCTGGGTCAAAACATCATAATAACCGGAGACCTAAACAGCAAAAATTTTGACTGGGGATGTGCCACTGAGAACAGCGCCGGCAAATCATTAAAAGAGTTCCTCGACGAGACGCCCGACCTAATTCTCCCCCCTCCAACCGGTCCCACCCACCTCATCAATCATCTTCCACATGACACTCTCGNGCGGCGGCGGCAGCTATCACATCAGAGGCAGCGGCGGCGGCAGCTATCTCATCAGAGGTAGCGGTGGCGGCCACGTCCATCTCCTGATCGACGGTGGAGGTACCGCCCAGTGCCAATGGAGTTGTGGCGGCGGCGGCGACAGGATCAGAGGGATCTGCGGCGGTGACGCTTAATATAGAGGAGGCGGCGGCGCCAGTTACATTTCGAGACGGAGGGCAGTCAGAAAAGTTGACTTTTCTCCGCTCACGTCTGACCTGCCCTGACACCTCTGGCGGGTTCTCCGGTAGCAGGCTCTGAGGAGGCGTCAGCCTCACCGAGTTCGGTGGGCACGAGCGCGCTCTCCTGGCGAGCCTCGACCCGTTCAAAGGCTACCTCGCGCTCCTCGCTGCAAAGCAGCGAACAACGCGCTGAACGGCGCAGTATGTATCTCTCCATTGTTTTCAATAGCGGGTGCGGGGAAAGAGGGAACAGCGAACTTAGAGCGTCTCACACAATCTCACACGACGGAAACACCGTGCAAAATATAGCACGAGAAATAAACTCCATCCCCCCGCTCATCGACCCCACCTCTGCCATCCCCACCTATGATCCTGCCCATAAAGTCAAAATTTTTGCCGACCTACTTGAAACCCGTTTCTCCCTTCCATTACTCCCCCCTCACACCCCCAGCTCTCCTTCCACCTGCCCATTTCCCGGAAGACACCATTGACTTCTGGAAAATCCCCCAAGAAGAAACAAAAGAGGCTCTGAAAGCAGTAGACATCCGGAAAGCAGATGGCTCCGACAGGGTGCCAGCTACGACACTTGCCCAGGAACGCTATTACCCTCCTCACCCTCATATTCAATGCCTGCGTCTACTGCAGTTATTTCCCAACGTCATGGAAAGCGGCAACCATGATACTGATCTCCAAACCCGGGAAAACACACAAAGACCCGTTAAATTTTCGTCCCATCAGCCTCCTTCCAATTCTCGGAAAAATCTTTGAACGCCTAATTACTCCCGACTTATCAAAATCCTAGAACCAAACAACGTCCTTCTCCCCTCTCAATTCGTCTTCCGAAAAACCGTTCAGCCACCCTCCAAACACTCCGCCTCGCCCAATACCTAGCCCCCTTCCTCACCACACTGCGCGCCGTCCCAGCCATATTTTTCGATGTTTCCCTAGCTTTTGACTCCATTCCCCATGACGTCCTCCGCCGAAAACTCATCTCCCTAGTCCCACCAACCTTCCTCGACCTCCTCTATAGTTACCTCGAACACCACACGTTCGTGGTAAAATTTCAAAATCACTTCTCCTCCCCACGTCCGGTCTCAGCCGGTGTCCCCCAGGGCAGCGTGTGGGCCCCCACACTGTTTTCCCTCTTCCTTTCTGACCTCCCCCACCCTTCTAACATCACTAGATTCCTTTTCGCGGACGACATAGTTCCACCTGGCTAGTGGAAAAAAGCTTCCCGCAGCCATAGAGAGCCTACAAACTGCCACATGTGCTCTTTCGTTCTGGAGAGAGGCAAATGGCCTCCACATCAACCCGTCCAAAACCCAGGCGGTGATCTTCTCAAGGAAGCGCCAAAAAACAGGTGCTTCACATCCATCAAAGAGATAGATATAAACGCCACCAAAATTCCGTGGAAAAACACGGCAAAATATCTGGGCCTGACTCTTGACAGGAAACTGTCATGGAGACAACATATCCTAGAGTTAAGGAAGAGACTCCTCCAGCGAATGGCGCAACTGTCACCACTCCTACGCAGCAAGGTCATCCACCTAAAGACCAAACTACGGCTGTACAAGACATGCATCCGTAGTCTTGCTCTCTATGGCTGCGAAACTTGGGCAACAGCCCACACAACACACCAAAGAATGCTCCTCTGCGTGGAAAATAGGGTCATCCGCATGGCAGTAAATCCGCCGCGACGCCCCACAAACATTTCCCTTCGCAAAACAACGAAGATAGAGCCCATTCACATTGTCATCCATTCACAAGCCCGCTCGGCGGTTAAGAAAGCATTTGCTTTCACCTCGAGAAATCTATTCTATCATTTTCGGGCTCATCTCCTCCGCCCACGCCCTACAAAGGGCAAACGCTATCCCAGCGATATTCTAAAATTACCACCCCCCGTCATCTCTCTCTCATAATATATTTCACCGCACATCTCTATTTATCAGCTCTATTATTCTACTTGTCGTTCACCAAAATATTCAAATTGGCGTAAATCAAATTCATCATAATGTAAAATTTTTCTTCTATTCTAACTAACTTTTCCATACTGTACCACGAGTTTCTCAATCCACCCCTATATATGCCGCCCCCACTGAAACGCTTCAGCATGCTTGAGGTAACGTAGTGCTTAGAGGCATCTATGACCAATGGCCACCACTCGCAACAGACAAATAGCTGTAAACCAGCTGACCATCTCAGCGACAACAAAATAAAACTGACGTGTGTAAGAACAAATAGCAAACATTGTTAACAAGTGCACGAAGAGCACGCAAACGCGTGCATGCGTGAACGTTTTTTTTTTCATTTATTTCTACTTACGTCGAGGTTTCAATCATACTTCTGTACAATTAATCAGGACTTCCCGCGCCCATGTGGAACACATATTGCGGGAAGTCCTTACAAAACATGCACACACTTACAAACATACTTATAACTTACTAATTCATTCACACACCTCTCTAAAAAAATATAAAATGTCCAGATCAAAATACAATTTACAACAAACTACTTATAGCACCACCACCATTTAGCCTCCTCCATTTACTACGGCACGCCGCAGCAAATGGAGGAGTTACCATCCCCGCCACGTGGAGGCATGGTGACCCACCACTAGCGGAGACCACTGCCAACGGCAATAAATAACTTATAAGTAGATAGACAGATAGACAACAAAAATTTTAAAGACAGTAGACAATATTCACAATTTTAAAAGACAGAATTTTTATTTTATTAAAAGACAGAGTTCTAGAATTGAGAAGACTTATACTTATAACTATATACAATTTTTATATACAACAGATGTTCAATTGATCGTAAAGCGAAGTCCGTTCTCAAGCTAGGTCATGCTCCTCTTTCTAACCTGAGGAATTACTGATTGTCCGTTTATGGGAGTTGAAGTAAGCAAAGCTTACCCCCGGACAACCACCATTTCCAAAGGGTTCCCAGGCACGCTACGCAAAACTCCCAAGACTCTCTTGTAGTGTGCGGCTACGCTCTGGAGGTTGAATTCCACTTCCCTCCTTCGGAAGATCTCCTTTACGTAGCGATGCAACACGACCGGATCTGTTGGTACGCCAGCCGCCATCAGCTGCATCGCCAAGATTTCTTTCGGGAACCGGAATAAGAGCCTGTTCCCTCCGGGTGCCAGAACCTGCACGAGGTACTGAAGTGCAGCTTCCAGCATTGGGGTTTCCTCCAGCCTTGCTAAGATGTGAGAAACGCGAAGGCCAGAGTACACCCCCTCCGGAGTCGCATCCATTGGTGTCATGTTGGATGAACAGGTCTCTTCTGTCCAGTCCCCGACATCTTCTATTACTCCCGAAGGCGGTGCGAAGCACAGACCGTAACACCAGCAGAGGCAGAATGTAATACCTCCGCACATGGCTTGGAGGCGAGATGATATGCCTCCAAAGAGAGAATGGCAAATTCCGCGTATACGCGAGGAACGGGGCTGTTACTGGTTACCCACGCTATCCGGTAGGTTNTCGGCCACGTACCCTGTGTCCAAATCAAGGACCCAGGCGTTGGCCGTCGACTTCCCATCAACAAACGTGAGTGTGGAGTCATCATCGAACTCCGAGTTAGACTCGGAGAACTCTTCCTCCCCAGAAGAAACTCCACCCCGGGTGTACTCCGGTGAACAAGTACACGGAAGGATCAATGTGACCTCCGGAGAAAAACGCACACGGCGACCCACATCCTTCACCTTGGGTTCAGAGTCAGTCTGAGCTCCCTCAGAACTAGACTCTTCCTCCTCAGAGCAAGCAGCGCCACTAATCAGGTCGAGCACAAGTGCTCTCCCCGACTCGTAGTCACTGCTCTTGGAGCAGATCTCACGAATGCCCTCCACAGCAGAGGTCGGAACCAACCTGCTGCCAGTCGTCGCCAACGAGACATCGCGACCGTGGAAGGTGAGAATAAAATCCTCACCCACCGCGACCAATCTCCATCCTGAACTTTCGGGGGTAGCACACTCCATTAGCTCTTCTCGATCTCTGGGATCCGACAGAAGGCCTGTACACAGCGAAAAACACACGTCGCAAAGCTACTAAGAATTCCGGTCGCCCGGAAAACCCCCTACGGTTCAGAACTTAGATCAGTCTACGATCCCGAATGACCCTGCCGGCAAAAACTTCCAGCAGCCTCAGGGCTTCATCATTTCCTAGAGCCGCAGAAATAACATTTGGCTCTAAAACAACTCCATAGCTTTCCTCGAGTTCTTCTCTAGCCCACGAATGTCTTTCGCAGGCGTAGAGTGCGTGCTCTGCTGTATCTGGTTCTCCACACTCACAGAATTGAGAGACGGCTAGACCTAGATCATATAGCTTGCCCCGGAACGGTCCATGTCCACAAAGCAGATGGACCAGTTCACGGGACGGGGAGAACTTTATCTTCCCGGAGAAAGCAACATCCGGGAAGAACTCCCTGAATTGGTCTTCGCCAACCTCCTCCTGCCAGCGAGCTTGCCAGATCCTGAGAACTTCTTTGGTAATGTAGGCTTTGTCTGACACCGTAATTGCATGTCCCGGACTGTACGAGACATCGTCCAACACGTATGGCAGTCCCTTTCTAGCAAAATATCTTGCCCCTGCCTTGATAACTTCAAGGTCAAGGGGCAGTAACCCTGTCAGGACTTGTAGCCTTACAGTTGGAGCTGTTCTATATACTCCTGAAATAGCTATCAAGGGCGCTCTTTGAGCACTCTTAAGCGCTCTGCCACACATAGTTAGTCGAGCTCGGTGCGCCCACACTGATGCACAGTACAGAATTATTGGCAGGAATGCACCCTTATAGATTGTCATAAGGGCCCTGCGGCTTATGAGTCGCTTCCTTGTCGATAGTCTCACGAGCTTGTAGAAAACGTTTTTGGTCTTAGCTGAGACAGTCTCTACATGCTCAAGAAAGTTCAGCTTACAGTCCAAGGTGACTCCTAGGTATTTCTGCGATTTCACCACACCAATCGATCTATTATTTAGCCTGATCAGCGGAGGGCGATTTGCATGTGATCCCCTCATGACCATGAGCGATGTTTTACTCTCAGAACAAGTAGCTTGTTCCTGCGGCACCAATCAGAAACGACGGCTAGTGAATATTCCCCTGCTTCCTCCACTTCCCTCCGGCTACTGCCCCCAATTACCAATGCCAGATCATCGGCATAAGCGACGTGCTCGAATCCTCGTGATGCCAACTCCCGAAGGAGTGGATCCATCACGAGGTTCCACATCACCGGACCTGAATTAGATCCCTGAGGGCAACCTTTGGTCAGCATCTTCGAAAACAGGACTCCTCCATGAGACACCCCAGCCTCACGATCACAGAAATAGCTCTCATACAAGCCATATAAGTTCAGTGGGCAACCCACCTCCCTCAGTCTGGCAAGCATGATGGGCCACCATGCGTTGTCAAAAGCTCCCGATATATCAACAAAGATCACGGCAACATGTTTATGTTGGTTCTCAGATGTTAGTTGAACCAACCTTTGTACGGCATCTTCGGTGGAACGCCTAGCCCTGAAACCATACTGAGTGTCAGAAAGCCCACAGCCCTCCTCGATACACCTCTTCAACTTATCAACCATTAGCCACTCCAGTAGGTTACCCACCACTGGGAGGAGGCAGATCGGTCTATAAGCCTTCGGATCTTCCTCCGGCTTGCTGCAGTTCTTAGTCAGCAATGACACGATCGCTCTCTTCCAGATTTGCGGGAAGACACCTTCATCGGGACAACGATTGAAAAGTCTAGTGATTAGACCGACAAGCAAAACAGATGCATTCTTGATCATGGACGGTGAAATTCGATCATTTCCCGGGGCCTTTTTGAGATTCTACTTGGCCACGGAATCTCGAACCTCATCCATGGAGAAGCTGATTACATTATCACTAACGTATTGCTCGAGCAAACCCTCTCTGACGACAAGATGGAAGTGGTATCCAGAGGCGAGTTCGTCGCTTGGAAGCAACGTATCGAGCAGTAGAGTCGCAGTCCGCTGATACCCTACAGTATGTAATGACGATTGCTCGTCATCACATACCACCTGCAAGGATCTCATAGCGAATGGGATACGCACCTTTTCAGCTGCGATCTTGTAGGGTGTTCCCCAGCAGTCGAGACTCGACATACTCTCTACGTATTCCTCCCACGACTTCCTCTTAGCCTTCTTCACGTCGGAGTTATACCTTCTTCGGGCCTCTCGGAAAGTTTCCTCAAGGTCCTCCGTTGGCAAACCCCTTCGCTTAGCGGCTTGTAAGGTTCGTCTTGCTTTACGTAGACGTACTCTACCCTTCGTCAACCAGTCCCTCCACCAACTCACCACTTTCCTCCTTGGCGGACCGAACGGAATCGCTTCCTTGGCCGCTTTCAGAATCGCATCGTTCAAGCTAAGAGCGACTGAATCACAGGAGGCTCCCTCATCAACTCCTCGCAGCTCCCTGCTCAAAGAGATGGTGTACTTCTCCCAGTCAGCTCTTCCCAACTTGAAACGATGAAGTGGCTCGTCCTCCAGGGTTGCCCCTGAAGGTCGGAGATCTTCCTGTATTAACGAACAGCATTTCCATCTAAGGATCCGATGGTCTGATCCAGTGAAATAATCATCGATTCTCCAATCCACGATACTGTCGCGTCCTCCCACAGAGGTTGCCAACGAGACATCAATGTTCGACTCGCCCAGCGGGCTAAAAAATGTTGTCAAACAAGATGCTACATTGGCCACCTGCAGGTTGTGCCTAGCAATAAGCTCCTCCAATTCGCCCCCTCTGGAGTCCTCGACTCCGCTATGCCAAAGATGGGATTTAGCATTGGCGTCCATACCCACATGGACTACATGCCCGCGGAGTTGTCGAAGCACCAAATCAATGTGCTCCAGCAGAGGACCCGTCGGAAACGGATGTGGAGGAAGATACGCTGACACGAAATAAGACGATCGTCCGTTCCACGCCACCTGGCACACGGCCACGTAACGTGTTGTGAACTGGACGAGCT
>NNCF01129098.1:164349-183985 GCA_002313205.1 Laupala kohalensis | reverse complement strand
ACCAGACTACTCATAGACGGTTTGCTGCCTAAGCAACTCTACCGCCCGGGAATACTCCGGACACAACCGCTTATCACCTACTGGATGATCCGCTCTCTTCCCAAACTGCCTACAGGATCCGCAGCAGATCTCGTGCTGCTTACACTGTTCGCGCCTATGACCATCGGCACCACACTTGCCACAGACTTCCGTCTGCCTTCGGCAGTGGGCTCCTAGATGGCCATATTTTTGGCAACGGAAACAGCGAATGGGCGTCTCGTAGCGGTCGATTCTGTAGGAGGACCACTCCACGTACAGACGACCTTGCTCGAGCAACGCCCTCCACAAACGAGGGGGCATCTCCACTACCCAGTTCCTCGATGCGTCACCTCGCCCCAGCTTGGTGCGCATGAAGATCTGGGCAACCTCAGTTTTCGAGGCACTCGTGGTCTCGGCGATTTCTCCCTTGACTAGGTCTTCTGATACTCCCTTCCGGACACCGATTAAGATGACCTTCGGGTTTCTCTTCCGAATTGCCTCCGGCTCCAGTAAACTGGAGCCCTCGACGGCCTGCCTGATCGCGATAATGTCATCAGGGGACGGGCTCTCAATTACCACTCCGTTAGGAGCTAAACGGCATCGAGAGACCCGAACCTTTTTATCGCCAAGACCCTTTGTGACCTCAGCTCTTACTTCCGCTACGGAGGAGATCTTTTTACCTTGCTTTGCCTTTAGCAGCAAGACAGGGTTCTGCTTGGGCAGCCTCACGACTGCCTTCGCTTCCCCCTGCCTCACCACCTCCGAAAAACTTACGGTCTGGCCCGCCTGCACCGGGTGTTGTGACGCAGGCGTGTGTGTTCTGGCTTTAGGAGCCGCCTTGGCGATTCCCTCCACCACCACCGCGACCAGTTCACTCACGATCCTGTCTTGGATCGACGGCTTGACCTCACTGAGCGTTGCCAAAGCGAGCTTTGACTTACCCAGCTCGGCCAGGATTGTCCGCCGATCGTCAACTAACAATCTATCTTTGCTCCTAACCACTAGGATAGCCTCAATTGCCTCTATGGAATTTTTTAATTCTAGAATAATCGCGTTTGAATCCATTGGTACTACCTTTGGTCCAGAAGAACCCTCCTCCACAAGGGAGAACGACCCCTCCGGTCCGGCCATTGGCGTCGTGGACGCAGGTAGAGCTCTTTTTGATTATGGCCAAGTTCTCTGCGGTGTTATCACTCGCTGGCCTCGTGTTTGCCTGATAGTCTAAAAACACGCCAAATTAGAGGACGACAGCGCGCCGCTACGCCGCCCTCTCAGTGAGTAGTTAGCAATTAAAATAAACGTAACTCACTGGGCCCCAGGCCCAAAAGTTGACCCTGGTCTATACTGAACTGTAAAATTTCCAACTCCTACGATGGCGGGATGTTAGGCAGGAGAAAACGGCTCCTACATTAGGATCAAACCACCAGATTATTCCGCCAATCGTCACATCGGTCGTTGTAGATACGCCCACACCGGGATCAGTATATCTCCGATCTTTAAAAATCGCAGGATCCGGCTCAAGGTCCTTATCTACAAAATATGTATTCGCAGCCTTGCGCTTTACGCCTACGAAACATGGGCAACTGCTTCAAGATTTTACCATCTCCGCCTTCACATCATCGAGAACCGGTTCCTGCGGATGGCTGTACGACTGCCTTTACGCACTCCCAACTCTTATCTCCGTTCTCTCTCTAAATTGGAACCCATAACTAAATTTATTTTCTATCATGCCCGGAAACACATCAGGAAAGCATTCCACGACCCCTCCCCTCAAAACACTTTCAGAAAATACGTCATTTGGCACGCAGAGTCAATCCGACCTCACGCCGAAGAATCCCTTCCGATATCCTCAAACTACCTGTTCACAAGTTTTAATCTTCCAAAATTTCTCTTCTTTCAATAATCATTAATTCTTTCTTCAAATTCTCTTTCAAATTTTCACAACCTCATCATACTTCCTCTCCCCGTTATATCCCCTTTATATATTTAACCTTGATATGAGTACCTAAGTCGCTAGTTTCCAGCGGACATGGTGCTCGCTTTATTATTAAACCGTGAGACCATCCACGATGAGCGCCAACATGGTGTAGGCGTGGACAGATGCCTGTCCCAACAGAAGCTTAGGCGCGCACTACTACAAGCTTCAAACCTCAGACATTTTCCCCCTTCCTTCTATCCTCACCCTGTCCATGACGTCATACACACTTGTAACTACTTTTTTTACAATAAATTAATTATTATAGTGTCCATATCTTATAAAATTTTAATAGTACAATTTGTATGCAAAACCTTATTGTATACAACACTTTTAGTTTCACCTCCAGGAGCAAGAATAAATAAATCTTTGGGTGAACTCACTCTTGAGCAAAGGTGCCCATGAGTGACACATGGGTGTTGCAAAAACCATCACTAGTAAGCTAGTATACCACTTCACCGTTACAAGTTTTGGACGTTATTTCACCCCATAGGTGCTGAACTTATACTTACACAGCATCATGAAACAATTTAACAATAAAACAGCATCATGAAACAGTTAAACAATAAAATGCCCGGAAAAATATAAAGTAGACACCAAAAGAGGTCTTTTTCGATTAAATATTTTTTCACAACAATTCCTTCCCACTCCATCCATATATTTACCCCATCCCACAACCAATGGTGCTGAACTCTGACATAACATGTATACAAATATTCTTGTCAGCAGCAATGAAGTTCTAATTCTTTACTCATATCAGTCGTTTAATGTTATTTTTCTGTGTGACCTCCGTCCCTCTTTACTCCGAGGAATGCTCACCTAATGTGGTCTGTTCATTGACTTAACGGTTTCGGTATTTAAATAATTCATCTCAGCAACTCGGACACTATAAATGATTGACACTATTCCCAGTCCCGCGGTCAGGGGGAAGGGTCAAGGGGGTCATGACCCTCATAAAATCCCACTGAGAATGAGTTTCTAGTCGCGGAAAAGCGTTTGTGGTTTTCAAAGACGTTGACGCATTTGAACGATTTTTAATCAGTAATATGTACTGCAGTATATTTGTAGAAACGATATAGCAAAGCACAACGTGCCATGGCAGTGAGAGTGGGTGTCGATTTGCACAACAGATAAGTCGTCTTCGGAGGTCCACGAGTTATGAATGGCGGTTGTGCTTTAGCGGAGCGCTTTGTGATGTTATGCTGCTGCATTTGTTATCAAACGAGGGTTCTCATAAGCAAACTGCTGCAATGATGAGATAAATAGAAATCTTCCATATAAATTATATTAATTTGAGACCAGTCCTTCACTATATGATTAGTGTTATCCGTCAACATTGGTAGTACATTGTTGAATGTCACAAACCCGTGGCGGAAGAATGAACAACCACTAGATAGAACGCGAACGTAACAATGAGGATGGAAGTATAAAATCTACTACACAAACGTGTGCCATTGTATTTTTTTGTGGGGCTTTACGGCTCGTCTTCATCGAGGTCATTGGAAACCTAAAAACTTGAACAGGTAGGGAAAATGCTGTTACGCACTAGGGAGAGCCAACATGACTCTTCCCGCGTGCGGAACTCGCCGAATGACTCAACCACACCCACCAAAAACTCTCCTGAATTAGCGTCGGGATCGAAAAGAACAAGAGGTGACCAAGGAAGGTCAGGAAATAGAAAGGAAGAAACCTGACACAAGTAAGTTGAATAAATGTCAGACTCAGCTCGGGGCCCCGTGTTTGCCAAACACGTACTTACTAGATGTAAATCCCCTAGGGGGGTGCCATTGTAACTTGACATTGTGTATAAAGATAAAATATTAGCCGTATTTTCACAGTCCCAGTCGTATACAGCACTTGTACTTAATGTTTCAAAAACCGCAGCTTCAGCGCCATCTTTTACCAGTAATTTTGTTCAGGGGCGCACCCAGGATTTATTGATGGGGGAGGGGGCCTAGGAATGCGAACATGGCTTCATTGATGGGTTCGATAGAATATAAATGAAAACAATGTTAAAAACCTGAAGATGCGAAGTCTTATTACAACACGCAATCGTACAGAACAGAAAGGGCAATTTAAATATACCGAGAAGTGAAAAATACTTCCTTGGTAAAAAAACGCTCTTTATTGTAGATTGTGTGACGTAACTATCAATCACAACAAAGGAGCCTAACACTTTTTGAAAGACTAATTTCCTTCAATTGCATATATAGATTGTTCTATAGTAACACAAGACATGAATTTTCACCAGTTTGTTCCTTAGGCTTCCTTCTACCAATACGTAAGCGGAGGTAGCGGAGGCCATAAGTTTATTCACTCGTCACATTTCATAATTTGCTATTGACCATTATTCTGAAATCATTGAGTTTTCAGGAATCGGAAACGACTTTGGAATCGAGGCAAAAAAAAACGAATCGAGATTAGAATCGAAAAAATAGTAGATCAATTGGTTGAAGTAATGATGATAATGAAAGATAGAATTTAATATTTTTGTATGGAAACTTTGTAAAAGTATTTTTTTAATAAAAGTAGTAAATTACTGTACAATAATCACTATTAGTCTCGAGACTAGCTACTCTGACCTACAAACTTGGAAATTGATTAAATTAAAATAGAACTCACCAATTGTCCAGTATTTGTTTGACAACCAGACTTCCCGCTTCCACGTATAATCATTTTATTACATTCCCTTGACCGTCCACATCAGCAATATTAATTATATTAGTTTCTCTAAAATTATCGTTTAACGCCCGTTTCATGGTTAATTGTGTTTTTAGGAAGTTTTACTACTCAGATCACCTTCACGAAAAGAACGAACATTCCGGAGACAAGATTTACAGAGACCCTGGCAAAGCGGTAAATTCGTGGATGGAACCTTGCTTCATCAAAAATTTCGGAGTTTACTCGAAGTTGGAGAATTTGCATAACGTCTGTAAATCAATTTTGATCATAAAATTATGCTCTATATAGTTTCGATTTGGTATAGTTTTTTTTTCGTTTAACAGAATAATTCTTTAGAATTTAAGAACCTCCCGTAGATGCGCTCCTGATTTTATTATTGACCTTGAAAAATTAAATGTTTCTGTATCTCAAAAAGTTGAATTAAATTTTTGCATCTTTAATCACAATAAAAGTTTTGCATCTATCACTTTCCCCTGTCGCACAAAAATTTTAAAATAATCTGAAAAGTAAGGCGTAACTGTACGGAACTGCACTTAGATGACCTAAACTTACAATTTGCTTTAGAAGTTTCAAATTTTTTCTGATGTTGGGGGGTTTTCTACCTACTATGCCCAAGACTATATTCTTTTGTTATGACCACCCTAAAATATTAGTCTGTATCCACCCCCTGCTAGCGGTGTCGTGCACCGCATTTGGTCTGTATGGATACATAACGTCATGAGTACAATTAAACATCTCAGAAAACCCGAAAACTATGGATTCGACCCTAATTTAGGTAGTTTTACATTATTGTGGATATTTGTAAAATCCTTTCTTAGCAGATGTCTACACCCTAAAAGGAACGTACCTGCCAAATTTCAAGTTTGGTTCCATTAATGTTGGAGGTTATATTAGTATTGGTGTATACCCTCAATCCCTTATTTTCGCTGATGTAATTCAAGAAAAGTTTTTTGAAAACACCAACTTCCTATTTCAGACCATTAGAGGTGCGTTTTTGTAAAATCCTTTCTTAGTGGACATTTTTGATTTTTTTTTTTTGCGTCACAACCTTCCCAACACTCACCTTTAGAGGCTTCGTGCACCTCATGTGGTCTGAAGGTTGCATAATGTCATTGGAAATACGATTATTCATCTCAGAATACACAATAGCAATGGGCTATACCCTAACATCTGTCTTATTACGTTTTTATACGTCTCTCCCTACCCGCTCCCAGCTCTAAGAATACAGTGCTGTATTTTCTGAATCTAGTCACAATAGATGTATATAAGACAGATCTTAGTTTCCTTTACTTTAATGTCTAACAGCCAGTTGAATGCGGATCCAAAAATCTCTTATCATTAATTCTTAGTAATATAATCTTGAGTCATAATTATTGATAGTTAATGACGTTTGTTTGTCATAGTTTTGAGATCCAAATGTATATGCCTGGCTCATTCGATTTTCGACGCTGTCGACTATTGACACAAAAACAGACTTCTGAAAAATGTGAGACACCTCCAATACAAATTAATACTCAATAACATATTAAACAATAAAATAATTATGCCTAGGAGGAGGTGTCCATGGGTTTCCTCATTATTTGTCTTTTCTACTTGTAAAACTTACCATCCTGTCCTCCGTAAAAACTTTCGGGTTGAGAATCATCCTCAGTAAAACAAAAAATGAACAAAAATGAGTAAAAATTAGTCTAATTTTGAGCACAGCATGTCGAGTCCTTAAATATTTATTATTACATAATTATGTTTTTTGTCAATTTAATGTTGCAAACAATCTTCTTTTTTTTTGGTGGGGCTTCAGGGCTCGTCAACATCAAGGTCATTAGAGTCATTGCAAAGAATCTGCCTTCAATTTGGTGAACAGAGAGTTCTGAACACACACGAATTGGAGTGAAGAAAGAAGCGTAAATTAGCTTGATATTATTAAATAATTTATCTAGGATGCTACGATGATAGAAATGCATAAAGTTCACGCATTGGTCTTTGCTTCATACTGTGAGCATACCTCAAGGCTCTATTTGACATAAGTAGGAACTGGTGAAAAATAATGGTGATAATGGGATGTGGCATGTTTCTTGATGTCAATGAATGTACAAAGGCCACCAAACACAAACTGTAATATTTTATATTTTTATTGTACTAATTCAGTTACTATTACGTACTATATCCTTTCGAGGAAGGTTGATTGACACTGACATGGTTGATTTGAGGGGATAAGATTATTGAGTGTACAAGTTGCGATAGCCCCTTTATTTATCTCTTGTTATAAAATATTCTAATTTATTACCTTAATCTTATTTCTTGAAGAGAAACAGATTAAATTTTTCCTTGCTTCCTAATAAATTTGCTCTGGAGTATTTCAGACCAAGTTATCTAACAAGTTCCACTTAGATAAATTACAGCAGTTACACATTTCGATTATAATTAATAATAGCAGAAGGTTTAACCAAATGACAGTAATTTTTTCTTCAGAACCTCTATAAATGATATTGTGAACTGTGCACAGACGACTAATTTATCAGTTTTGCGATGGAACGAGGTGTCATAAACAAACTGCATTTTTTATTCAATATTTCTACTACCTGTACAAATTTTAGGTGTCTAATGACCTCGATGTCGGCGAGCCGTAAAGCCCCACACACACAAAAAATCAATATTTCCAAAAATGTCCCAATGAGATTAAATTCCAAAGACTCGACAATACCATGAAGTTTCCATCAAATATGCTTTGTTTCATTGTGCAGTAAAACCAAGAGATCGAAGTAATGTTATAACTGTTATATATTACTTCATGCTGGAGAATTCAGACTAATTACGTTTTAATTAACATGAAAACCTAGGAATAAACATAACGCATTCTCTAATGAATTTACCCAATTGTTGTAGAACATCTTATTTTCACATGATCACGCTTCATCCAGTGTTTATGAGAAGCAAAACATACGTATAACTATAACTCTAAAAAGTTGCCTTAGTATAACTAGCAATGTTATGTTCCCAATGCGATCACATTTTTTGTCATTAAAACTTTACTAATAATTATGCATTTGTTGCGGTTAACGCTGTATCTTTTCAAACTATTTCTTCACAAAATCAAGATAATTGGATTTTTTTCCTTTGAGGTGAGTTTTCCGTTCAATTGTGAACGCCAATAGCAGGTTCTACAATGAACTATTTTTAATTTATACAGGTATAGAACTACAATAATATATCTGCAAAAATCGAAGAACACAATAAACTATATCGTTGTTTATTAAAATATCCTGCAATTGTTTTTCAGCTTGCGAAAATATAACACATTTGTTGCTTTCAAGTTCGTCTGTAACGCAGGTGAGCTAGTTCATTGCTAGAGTGACAAATTCAAATTAGCGTAGTGGCAAAATGGAACTTAGAGTTGTTTTATTTATTCTTTTATGTGGTTATTATACAAATTGTTACATGTGAATTTTCATAATTGGATTCAAAATTAAATTATCTGCAAAAAACTCAGGTCGTTTGTCTATATTATTTGTATAAAGAAAAATACTTCAAGTAGTTGACATACTTACTATTTAAAGTGAGACAAATCGTTTTTCATCGTTTGACCCATCTTCATTAAGGAAACTAATGTCACAAAAGACCACTTGCTTGCACACTGACCACTTTGAAAACTTGCCATTGCGATGCGTAACAATGGAGGAAATTGCATTTATATTATTGAAATTTCAGAAGGCATATGGACCATTACTTTAAATATATTCTATGTTTACTTCCCCTGCTTTGTTGCGAAGCTGCAATTCTACATAGTCAAACATTTCGTACTGAAAATAAAATATAAAGAGATTATCTCAGCGGGAAGTTGTATTAGAGTATCCAAATTCAATTTGAGTGTGTGAATATTTGAATAAAGTTTTTAAGTTCTATTCAATTTCGTACCATTATTTAATACTAAAAAAACCCTTTGGTAAAAATGATATCAGACTGAATCATTTTTCAGAACAACAATAATTACTATAATAGGAATATTAATGTATTAGAAAGAAACACGAACCATACAAATAGTACAGACTTAAATTATATATAAATACGATATTAATATATTCATTTGTTCATATTTACGATTGAAAACTATAAGCAATAATATAATGAGCCCAAATTTACAAATAAAACAAATATAATATTTTTTATTGTTAAAAAAACATACAAAACATTACAACAACGTTCAAAGAAAAAAATTGAACAGAGAATTGATATATCTTACCCTACAGTGAATAATAAAACACTTGTCAACTGGTCTAGATTTTTAAACTCATTTCGATCGGAGTTACCCGGAATTCTTATATAATATTCTAAATTAATGTTAGTTTCCACATTTCTCTACTTTTGTGATATTAGATTTTCACTTTTGTGAGTTACAAAAATTAAATAACACTAACAAAACCTACAAAATTTGAACAGTTTTCAGTAGTGAACGCAAATATATACGTAATTATTTTTAAGTCCAGTCAGAAGGGAAAGAAAACTTAACATATAGTACAAAGCTTAATAAGCGAAGCGCATAGTTAAGACCTCTGAATTCTTGGTTTTTGGTTCACTTTGAGGTTATGTACTTAAAAAACAATGTTTTCACAGCATGTACATAATTTTCCTTTTACGATTCGGTCACTTAGATAATACGTTCAGTGGATTGTACGCATTGCGTAACGCAACTGAACTCTGTCGGACTCATTAGTAAGCTTCATAGTAAACGGTCATGTGAGTGAAGATTTACATCTACTGATTACCAGCCAATTTTAATTGTTTTTCTTCTCTTATAATTCATCAATACTAACCATACTTTTCATTTTACTTAATAACTTAAGCAATCACCCTCAAGAAAAGTTCTTTGAAATTTAAAACTATTTCATAGATTACTTTTTCCGATTTCCACTCTATTAGAGGCAACTACATCAGGAAGTACTTGATTGTGTGTCGTCATTTTCTAATTCTTGAGTTCACAAACACACATAAATATCTTTAATTGTGGTAAATTATACCGCCAGATAACAGATTAATATTGTTATGCTGAAGGAAAATGGGGGACGGAACTAGGGATCGAACCTGGGACTAGTAGTTTTTGCGCTACTACTGCGCTATCCTCTTTGTTCTCCGACGTCCTATACCATTGTCATTCAACTGAGGATAGTATCTCGAATGAGATCCCCACAGAAGTCAGTGGGTCATCTCACATGGTTGCAGTTGAATGACAATGGTGGACGAAGTCGGAGAACGAATGGAATAGTACTAGCGCAAAAAAGGTTCATTCCCAGGTTCGATTTCCTGTTCCGTCTCCCATTTTCATTCAGCATAACATGATTAATTTGTTTGGGAGGACATACAAACAAAAACAAAAGTCTTCAAATAAATCGGGTTTAGAATATTTGTTCCCAGAAATGTTAATAAGAAAGAAAAAAATCATTATTGCAGTGGCCCGTAGGTCTCAGCCGGTGTCCCCCAGGGAAGCGTGTGGGCCCCCACACTCTTTTCCCTCTTCCTTTCTGACCTCCCCCACCCTCCTAACATCACCAGATTCCTANATTCCTTTTCGCGGACGACATAGCGTTCCTGGCTAGTAGTAAAAAGCTTCCCGCAGCCATAGAGAAACTACAAACTGCCACATGCGCACTTTCGTTCTGGAGCGAGGCAAATGGCCTCCACATAAACCCATCCAAAACCCAGGCGGTGATCTTCTCCAGGAAGCGCCAAAACAACAGGTGCTTCCAATCCATCAAAGAGTTAGAAATAAACGCGACCACAATACCGTGGAAAAACACGGTTAAATATCTGGGCCTGACTCTTGACAAGAAACTGCGGTGGAAAGAACATGTCCTAGAGTTACGGAAGAGACTCCTCCAGCGAATGGCGCAACTCTCACCACTCCTGCGCAGCAAGGTCATCCACCTCAAGACAAAACTACGGCTGTACAAGACGTGCATACGTAGTCTTGCTCTCTATGGCTGTGAAACTTGGGCAACAGCCAACATATCACACCACCGAAAACTCCTCTGCGTGGAAAACAGGGTCCTCCGCATGGCAGTTAATCCGCCGCGACGCACCACGAACATTTCCATCCGCAAAACAACGCAGATAGAGCCGATTCACCTGATCATTCACTCACAAGCCCGCTCGGCGGTCAAGAAAGCATTTGCTTTCGCCCCGAGAAATCTCTTTTACCATTTTCGGGCTCATCTCCTCCGCCCACGCCCTACAAAGGGCAAACGCTATCCCAGCGATATTCTCCAATTACCACCCCCCGTCATCCCTCTCTCATAATACACTTCACCGCTCATCTCATTATATCCGCTCTACTTGTCGTTACCCAAACACTCATACTGTCACAAATCAAATTCCTCATATGTAAAACTCTTCTTCCAGCCAAACAATCTTACCATACGAGCTTCTCAGACCACCCCTATCTATGCCGCTCCCACTGAAACGCTTCAGCATGCTTGAGGTAGCGTAGTGCCTAGAGGCAACTATGTACAATGGTCACCACACGCTGGAGACAAATAGCTGAAAACCAGCTGACCGTCTCAGCGACATCGAAACAAAAGTGCCGTGTGAATAGCAAACATTGATTTCAAGTGCACGAAGAGCACGCAATCGCGTGCATGCGTGATCTGAAAACTTTCAACCTCCACGACGACACACGTAGGCCTCTAATCACGAGTAACTCAGGGAATTAAAAGAACCTTTATCACATTACATAAATGAAAATGAAGATATTCTTTTTATGGGTGACTTCAACTGTGATCTAAATCTTCCTCGGTCTACAATAACTTAAAACTTCATTGATGCTTTCCGATCGCATAATTTACAATTTCTTGAGTTAAATCCAACTTGTCATTTAAACAATTTGAAACGTGGATATATCATCTAATAGTGTCTGAATATATGAAAGTAGTATCGCAATGACAAATTCCTGTTTCAGGGACATCGAAACATAAGTTACTCTTAATAATCGTATAAATGTACTCTATGAAATGTCCAAAATATAAACAAAAAATAATTTATTACCAAGATTGCAGAAATATATTTTGCAATAATTTTCAATCTGTTAGCTCCAGCGCTCCGTGTAATAGCGTTTATGAGAAGTTCCCACTCGATAGCGATTTTAGGTTCAATGCATTCATAACTGGGGAGTGAATAGAAACAGAACTGTAAGCTTGTTTCCATCCAAGAATGAAAACAATAGTCTTATTCTTATTTAGTTTCAACCCCGATTGAAACAAAACTCTCAAAGCAGTACTGTTTCTCTACTGCATAGAAACGGAACTATAAACGCAGGTTAATTTCTATTGGAATTGGAACGGAACTATCAACACAGTACTGTTTCCATCTCGCATTGAAATGAAACTCAAAATGCATTCTCGTTTCAATTAAAATAGGAACGGTACTCTCAACTATCGTAAGTTTCAATTAGAACCGAAACCAAAATATAAAAATCCGTTTCGTTTCCAATGCGCATCGTAACAAAACTCGAAAACTGAGTGTAGTTTAGATTCCGGTGGGAACAAAACTTCCCACTTTGGATTCACATTATATATCTCTAGTTTAATGTGGCCTCAAAATATCTAAAATTTTAAGAAGTTTTACGGTAGCACATACATTTTACATTTCCAATAAAATTCATCCTAATTTAAAGAATTCAAAATTGTCTTAAACTCACATTAAAAAAATAAGTCAACATATTTGCATACAGAATCATTGGAGCTAATTTTTAATTTTCTTTGTGTGGTGTTGACGATTTTATTCGTATCGTTTCCTTCTGTTTAATAATCTATTTATTAATCGACAGCGATTGTCTAGTGGAAGCGTCTTATCTCCCACGATACGCTGAGAGCAAGAGAACGGATTCATTCCTTGCTCGCGTGAAGGTGTTTTCCTCATCTACCCCAGACCAAACGCCGGTTCCAAACCGTACACTTCTTGGTCAAATATCTGTCCTTCCCAATTTCCTCACCCAAGTCACGGTTAGACGGAAGAGAAGGCCTCATGACAAGAAATAAAATATTACAAGTATTCTGCCATTCAATTATTTTTATTCCTGGAACAATGAATGACGCAAAAAGCTATACTTTTTGTATTGCAAGGAATAACTTGTTATGAACCACCAAAACAAAATTGTACTTTTTGCTGATAACACAAACATACTATTCCATGCAAAAACTGCTGAAAACTTATTTAACACTACCAAATCCACTGTCGCCATCCTAATCCATAACAAAATAAACTAATAATAAACATTGCCAAAACGTGTAAAGTTTCATTCCATAATCCTCATTCAACTAACACACCTAACATCGAATTTAATGGCAACCACCTCATAGTTAAACAAATAACACAGTTTCGGGAATTAACTATACAAAATAACATGAAATGGAACTCAGCACAATAAACTATGCCATCAAAGTTCTAATAGCAAATTGCACAACAGATACCCTTCGAACAATATACTATGCAAACGTCCATTCCATTCTAAAATATGGTACAATATTTTGGAGACAAGCATCAGAAACAAAACAAACCTTTAGGTTACAGAAAAGAATAACACAAATAATTACCAACTCTAATGAACTTTCTTCATGCATACCATTCTTTGAATATGTACATATTTCTTCCGTGTACCCTACACGGAAGAAACTCTACTACTGTGTACAAGAATTCCTCAATGACTATCCAATGTATGACATACAATCTTTTTTTGTAGATCATAGATGTAGAAGGTGATCCATGATGCAGGGAATGAACTAACGACGTAAATTTATACTCTTTCAGTATAATTATAGATCTTGACATAAATTAATAAAATAAAAGTAAATCATAGAATTCCTACCATAGGTATCTAATAACACTAGCCTAAATACATATTAATATTCCGTAATAGTAGAGAATAATTGTATCTTTACACTCTACTTTCACTAAGTTAAATTAGTCTTGTTAAATGTATTAAAATTATTATATTGTTGTTATTCTTATATGTAAAGATTATTGTTATTGCAAGAATCGTTAGTATTATAATTCACCATACATCATTGTTATGATGTATTTGGTTCAATAAATTATTATTATGAACAGAAAATTGTTGCACTGTAAACGTTTTTCAAATTGAATCTGGATATTAATAATAGTAATAATATAGATAGTGTCAGTATGTATACTTGTGTGTAAATGAGTGAATGGAGTGTTTCCTACGATGAATATGAAGACATGATGAGTGCTAAACGGGTTCTGTCGCGCGAAACTGGATATATAACATTGAATTCAGATATAGAAAGAGCGGAGAATACGTTGATGTAGACATCGCATATTGACTGTATGATTGAGATTAAAATAATATCCTCCCTCCGGTTCCCTCCACGTGGTCATACGCAGTTTGTACTGTTTTTTGACAATAAATTTATTTATTTATATTATTTATTTATTTCATATTAACTATCTTGAATTCATGAAACGCGGCATTTGTCGTTGTTGTGTCCCGTCAGGGAATGAATCAACAAGACAAAGTAAAACTCAACAACGGGTTTTATTTCCGTAATTTTTACAGCGAACAATTATGTCCGGGCCAAGCGGACTACAGTTAATACATAGTAAACCAGGCGTAGCAGTGTCGTTATCGAAGATTCCAGGCAATCCAATGTTCCGTAGTTCCGTGAGAGTTTTCCTGGGTCGAATGCTGAGTTGTTGTCGTCGTAGATATGGCTTGTAGGTTGTAGTGGCTCGTTGTTCTCTCTCGGCTCGCTCTGCTTCCTCTTCAACGAAGCGCCATTCCGCCGCTCTATATATACTACCGCCCTGGAGGCGGTGGTGGCGGTGGTTTTTTTTTTCTCGGCCCGATGGCGGCGGTGGCGGTGGCCATGCGCGGCGAGTTCCTGCGCCGGCCGTCTGGTGGGGAAAGAGGGGTTCCTCCTCCGCTTGCTTCGCATGAGCGCGCCCGGCACGACGTCGGCCGGGGCGGTCCGAGCTGCCCCGACAGCTGCTGCGACCGCGGCAAATATGATCTGGTGGTACGCATACCACAGTCGTGTTCTGTATGAAGTTCACAGACTGGAAGTAAGGGTTAGCTCATGGGATGGCTTGCTCATGGTTTCTCATTGGTTGCCACAGAATGGTACTGCCTCTGCAGCAACTTTTGTTAACATTCCAACACTTTTTCTGTGAAAATGTATAAAAATGTATTCACAGTATAATAGAGAATTATCATAAGAATATATGCTACATGTACAATGTCTACATTATGAGCATGATATTTTATTAAGACATTAAAAGAACGATAGTTGATTGAGGAATCGATGTAAAGTCAGATCACACAAGACTCTCATGTTATCTAGATATCGCAGCGTCGAATTTTCAACATTGCCAAGCGACCAATTCGCTAATGATTGTTTAATTGTTTCACTCATTGAGGCTGAAATTATCATTTTCCTTCACAGCGGTGTTCCTCTGCTGTGGTGTGTCATTTAATATCCTTTTATTTACGAAATCCTTCGGTCAGCCTTGCGGCTCTACAGAAGGGTTGAATAGTTTCCTGTGATCCAGGACAAATGCATGGGCGGGGGAAACCATTCGGTCCGTCCCAAGGATGTTTATAAGCCAGTGTGAAGTAGCTTATATAGTGTCATCCTTTGAATCTTATTCAAATGGTTCTGATAATATTACTAAGAAATGTTTAAAAAAAGTTTTGAGTTTTGCTCTTCCAACCCTCTCACATATTTTTTTCGTTAATGTCCGGTACATTTTATCGGGTGTGGAAGATAGAAAGTGTTTACCCACTACCAAAATTGGAGATAGCTCTAGTAATTATAATTCTCTTTTTTTTCGATTGCAGTCAACTACGCTATTGTGAAAACATTCGGAGTAAAGACAGGTATACATGGAGACGCCGCGCCAAGCTATGACGTCCAAATTCAATGATGCTGAGAAAGAGAGCACATACACGGTTACGCCATACTATTCAATGTAACGCCTCGCCACGCTACACCTTGTCTTGTTCATAGTGATGTGTTGATTGTGTTGTGTTCATTGATTGATAAAGAGCTAACGGCAATCCAATCCTAGAAATGAACAGTGAAAAAATGTTCAATACAAATATTTAATATGCGAACCAGAAGATACAATGATACTTGTATCGTATTAATCGATTGCAATATCGAAAAAGTAATTATTAAATGTACCTATATTTATTTAATAATTACTTTTTCGACTCAAAACTAATATTTAAAGAAAATAAAAAATTATTATATTATTGTAAAGAACATGGCTCTGATAAGCGTAATAAATTACATTTAGTAATTAATTACGTAATTAATAAGACGTCCTCAAAGTAATTCGTCGTTTGCATTTAATTACTTGAAATATGTAATTTGCGCTTAGATATAATTAATTATAATTAACCACAAAAATAATTTTAAATTCACTATTGCGATGTCATCGCAATAGAATTGACTAAATATTCATTTCGATCGAAATTACTTCTCGCCTTGTAAATGAATTCAAGACAACATTCAAACTCTTTCAAGCACGGATTCCGCGAATGAAAACACAGATAACATAGGCCGTAGACCCGGAAGAGAACACTGGATTGCGTGGACGCAATGGATTTTGGACTGTTGGAACAATGTAAAATCCAACTGAGTCCGTCACACCCCTACATCTAATTTCATTTTCCCACACCCGGTGCGATTTTGGCGTGGTATCCAAAAGAAAGATGATGTACGCCCATCTTAAAAGGGGTCGGACGACTTCGGGAAGGCATCCGTTATAACTAGAAAACGTCACTCTCCGAATGAGGAAGCACAAAGGAAACGCTGTAGAAACAATCATGCTGATGCTGTCGGTTCTAATTCAAATAAGTCTACTTCAGTATAATTACGAACACTAGTAATGAATTTATTTTCTCACCTTTCTAGAGGGGAATACATCTCGCCAGAAGTCCCGAAGACAGTTAACTTTTACGTAAACTACACATACTTTGGAGCGACGAAATTAGCATGTATCGCAACACGAGAAATACTCCTGGTGAATCTTTATCGATTCTTATCAACTGATAACACTTGTTAACAACTTTTCAGTGCATGTACATTTTGCACACGTTTCTGTAATAATTAGTATGCGTCATATTTATACCAGTTCTATAGCACTTTATCTTAGAATTATTATTATTATTACTGTTATTATTATTATTATTATTATTATTATTATTTTGATATAGTGATATTCACTTCACAGATCTAACTGTGGAGGTGTTCTAGCTGGTTGAAATTTCTAATCCCAGGTTGCTACCCGCTCTCTAAAGAACTAGATGCACTTTCTCAAAATGTGGTCAGTGTCAAAAAGAGCGATCTTTTGTATTTCCCATTCTCTTGGTTTGCCGGGGATGGGATCTAAATGCTTATCATTATCATCAATCATTTTCTATTATTTCCTTAAAAAATAAAATCCTTTTAATAATTGATTTTAGTTGCAAAAATTCATCTTCGTAATAAAAATGTTTATTAAGATCTTTAAACTTTAGTAATAAATAAAGGCTAAATTGAAACATTTACTTACACGAGCAATATCAGTCGGAAGGGCAATTAGCCGATGAGATAGTCAGACTCAGGTGCGACGTCACAGAGGATAAATCACGTGACCATCGCTGTTTGTTCAGCTTACAAAGATTTTCGCGAACAAATAAATCTATTAATTTTTCAGTGATTTCAAACGAAGTAAGTATATTGCATACCGAGTACATAAATCAAGGTAAGCTTATTAGTCAATAAGATATAAACTATTTTATCTACCTTTTCTCCCTTTAGTTTAATCTTTAATTGTAAGAGGATATATTTTTAATAAATACAGGATTTTAATTGTGGATAGAAAAAAAAATAAAGCAGGAAATTGATACTAAACATTGTCACTTTCATAGAAGTATTGTTTCTTTCTCGAAAAATAATCATAGAGATATCATTTAACTAGATATAAAACATCTCCCATATAATTCAATGGTTTAAACTCATGTGACATCAAATAATTTTAAAATGTTTTTAAATAGGAAATACTTTTATACGTGACAGAAATAATACAGATAAATTTCCGTAAAGATCAAGAATGTGGTAAAAGTGCCGGATTATTACAATGCACTTTCAGTGTAAGTTTGGTGTTTTCCCCATTTTTCAATTTTGCTGGAAGATAAAGAGAAACTATGAAAGAATGGCATGAAAAGTTTATTATTAGTATCGATATGTTTTGTATTATTGAAAATCGATATGGTTTGGGTGCTTTGACAGTACTCGTTAAGAATGTTTAAAAAATCAGTTTTTAAAAATATTTTAAATACTGGAGGGTGGGTGTTTGAATTATTTAATTATACATATACTTTAAATTCCAGGTGCTTTAAGTCTAGAAAACACCCTAGCATTTTATAGAGCCGAAGCTTAAAACTTTTGAATGGCAGCAGATCATATCACTGCTTCGTCATAAGTCATCCAAATTTGTATAATTTGTTTCCTTGAGTGGGATTACTCTTTGTCATTAGGTAATCGTGATAATTCATAATGACACAAAGTGACAGTACAAAATATATAGTAAAAAATAATGAACACGTCTGGTTACTTTCGAGTTAAGTCATTATCACTCGAAAGTTCGTTGGTTGTACGTACATTTAAATCAGTTGGCGTACAGGTAACAGTAGAAATAATTTATTACATTTAAGACAGACGGCGTTCTAAAATTTATCAAAATGAAAAACGAAAATATATGACTAAGGAAAGGAATGATAAGGAAGATACATGAGTGAATAAAAGAGAAGTAGAAAAAATATAATGGGTTATGAGAAGTATGGAGACAAAGTGCATGAAACCTACTTACTACGTAGAAATAAAGTACATAGTTTGACATGCGTACAATTCTTTGCAGTGTTTAAGAATAATTTTCCGAGTTTATGTCACATGCCCCGTCACTCAATGTTATTCACTAAGATCATTCACCTCAAATATCTCCTTATGGGTGAAGACATCGAAGTGCGGGTTTCATGGAGATAAGTCATCATATGGAGTGAATAATTTGACGTGTTCAAATGAGTTGGCGCTTCCATTTGATTCAAACGATATGTGAGTTATTCACGCCACAGAAATTTTAAAGGGGGGTGAAGACCAAGTGAAAGTCGGAAAGAGTGGAATAAGGACGCACGCGGAGAGAGTTACGATTCTTCGTGGTGAGTTAGAAGTGATAATAATCTCGAGACGAGTTGAAGTTCACGTGCAATGATACCTCAATTATGAACTAAAATACCACTTCAGTGGTCACAAAAGGGGCAGAGAAAATGAGGTAAGTTTATTACTGGAGATGATGAAATAATTATTACGTTTTCAATGAGTCTCAACATCCTCTCTCTCTCTCTCAAAGTTCTTGAACACGTTGATATTTCTTTACTAATAATAATAAATTTATTGTCAAAAAACAGTACAAACTGCGTATGACCACGTGGAGGAAAATAAACTAATTTACTCTCCGGAAGCAAGCAAGGGACCATCCCATCAATTCCGATCAAGGGCCCTAAGGCAGAGGCGGATTCAAAAAAAATTAAGCAAAAATTCCTAGATAAGATGAAAAGTTAACTACGAGTTATAATACTAATAGAATGTCAATATATTTTTAATTTAACGCAATAAATTTGCATGCACAAATTATTATCAAACTATTGATTATTCCCAGTATAATGTTTTAAAATCATAAGAATTGAAATAACACTAAATTCACGATATATTGTTACAATAAACATGCCCCTAGACAAAGCCTAGAGAACCTGTATAATAAATCTGCCTCTACCCGAAGGAAAAACGGAGAAAAACCCGGGCTAGGATGGGGCTACAGAATTAATGCACACAACCGCGCCAAAGTTGAGTACACATAAAACTAAATTAATATAACACACAACACAATCATGCAAGAAAATAGTTTTTTTTT
>NNCF01129098.1:112936-151932 GCA_002313205.1 Laupala kohalensis | reverse complement strand
ATTTATTTAATACTAAATAAGCAGGAATTATGCATTAAATCATACACAAACAGACATATCGTATCTTGGCTCCCTGATATAGTTGAGTAGATATAGCTATTGTTGCTTCATTTGTCGAAGAGCCGACGTTTCAACTTGTACACTGAGGTCTTCTTTATAGCGAATGAGTTATTTGGGGATTTAGCTTTTATAATAAGTGGCCATCACATTGACTACTGATGAATTTGATGATTTCGATGCGCTCTCGTAGTCGAAACCCTGTCACGTCTGATTAACCCAACAAATCTAAGAAGAAAACTGCTCATAAAACTTTCAATATTATGAGTACATAAACTGAAATTTTTCTATAGTTGTAGTTTTTTCTTGGTTAGGAGCTTTTTTTTCTGATGTAAACAGGAGTTTAGTTAGTATCGGTTACAAACAGTCTTTTTTATTTCTCTTTCTTGCCATCGAAATTGAGGCGGACAAAATATATACTTCAGTATGACAATGAAAATATGATGAAAGCTTTAGGCGATATAAAAATTAAACATTATTTAATGAAAACTTTAGGTGGTGTGAAAATACATGCATAATTTTGTTTAGCCAACCTCTTAAATTTGGTAAACTATTTTGTAAATTACGAATACGTAAGATGTTCCCTAATATTTTGAATAACTATGTGACATGAAATAAACACAATGAATAAACGTTATTGTTCGTAATTTGAATGTAATTTTTAACAATAATATATTTACCTTTATGCTGTGTGCTATTACTATTTGCTATATTTAACTATTATATTTCAAGAAATGGATGTAACTAGTATTACACCGAGAAAAAAAAATTGGTTAAAGAATATTTCTAGATTTCTAAATGAAAGAAGTAAGTCAGATATTGCACTCGAATGTAAAGTTCCTTACCTATCAGAATACACTGCAGGGGGCTGCGCAGTGATGCCGTGTGCAACCTCCGTGGTCGACGCCACAGTTTCACTCCCACTCGTCCGCATGGCGTTCTTCGACTGACACATAGTGTCTCTACTCGTCTGTTCTCCATCCACAAGGCCGTGGTGGCGACGGGTGTGGTGGGAACACATGCCGTCGTTATGACGCGGTGAGGAGAACAGACAAGAAGCTTATCATAATGCCCCTTGGCTGGTCACGAAAGCGTGCGCCACAAACCAAGCTTTAGTTTGTTGTCTGTGGCAGATTGATGTAGTAGAGAAACAAGTTGAAATGAACAGCATATAATTTTATTTGAGAATATGGCTTAGGCCGTAAGGCCTATTCGTCCCCCGTTTCACACACACACACACACACATATATATATACTAGATACATATACATTATCGATTTTAAAAATAGCAATAAATTTTGCACATAATATACTAAACAATATCATGTACTAAGATACAATATAAGAATCCTTTACTCAAATTATGATGTTTAAAAGGTCCATATTTCATATTTTCGACGTAAAGATCCAAGGACATACATCTAACTTGGTAATTATGGGTTGTTGGCAACATTATCCAAGAATGATAAGTTGAAAAAGGTGTTATATTATTGCCTATATATTTATTATCATTAAAAATATTTTAGACTGCATAGCAACCATTATCAGTAGCATACACTGGGAAAATATATGTTACCGTGAAAGTGTAAAATCTGGGTGGTTAAAGTATTTAGTTGAAGTTAATTCTACACTTTAACTAGTTAATCCATATATTAATTAATCCATAGATTAATCCATAAATTAATCCGTAGATTAACTAAGAAGCATCAGTGAAAGCATGAAAGTATGATTTCAGAAACCTTCTTCATTCAGACTGTGCAGAATTCAACTTGCGCGATGATCCACATTGCACTATGATCGATGCAAACACACTATGATCTATATTGCTTAGGAATATTAAATCAGCTATATGCTCGTTCTCAATTAAGTATTTGTGAAGAAAATCTCACCACAGCCAAGGAAGTTCCAAGTACTGAATTGCTCCACGGGTGGTTGCTTCAGTACAAAGAAATGCTACTGGCCAAGGGATGCAAAAATATTATATTTAAACAAAGTATCGCTCAAAAAAACTGTGCATGTGCTAAAAGTAACCGATTATGTAATTCAAGATCTCACTAAAGTATGCTTTGTTGTAACAAGTACCTGTTTATTATACGATGTATGTACGATGATATGAATCAATTAAATTATCTTAATTAATTACAATATTGCAATACCCTTTTACTGACTATACCTATTCCACCTATGAGGTTTTAGTGTGACTAGTTATTCTATAGATTAGCTGAATTTTATACTTTAACAGTAACATAAAAATAATAATAACATAAAAAGTATTGAAATGAAATAATAAAATAAAGAAAACAAGGAAGATTGAATGAAAAATCATCTCAGTTTAACTCCTACGGCAGGTGTCAAAAGTGTGGAGAAGCACTCACTCCATCCCAATAAGCAAGTTTTTTGTACGTTCTGTAATATTCTCTGCACAAAGATATTATACACTCCATATCTTTATGTCAGCTAATTCTTATAATAAGGTAAATGTTAAAGTATTATTTTCCTGCAGATTAATGCAATGGTCCATGCACCTTCGACACAAGGGGAGATATTCATATGCTATAAGATTGTTAAGTAAGTTCAGTGTAATTTAGCATTTAAAGAATCCATTTATGTTTACAGATCGTGCATCGTGAGATCACGCGCCGAGATCCCAGAGATCAAGCTCCTGTTGGCGCGCTAGTATGCATGTTAACAACATTGTGCGTTCGATACTATAGTATGGTCGGTCGCTTATGACATAATTGGTAAGAGTGGATCCTTGTTTACTTGTCTTAGATAATGTTGTTCTTAAACTCCAAATCATTGTTATGAATTATAAGTATTAACGATGAATAATATATCTTCTTGATGATGTATTGCATCCATTTTTTCAACTTTTCATTAATAACCACTCATAAGTCGAATTCTTTTTATTCCAAATATTCCATTTTGTGGTTTGAAATTGAAGCAACGCCTCTTAACAATCCAAGTGAGTTTTGTAACGTTTTCTTTATTGATGGATATTGCTCCAAGATTTTACTTCACATCTTGGAAATTAGAAAGTTCGGCCAAATGAATAAGTCACGCCAAAATTCATTGTTCGACGCAGTCTTCCTTGTTATTGACTGGTTTTGTTCTTTCGTGTTATTAGTGCCTTCGTCGAGTTAAGTTGCCGAAGTGCAGAGTCGAGTATATAGCGTCGGAAACCAATACACATTATCTCCTCAGCAAATGAAAATGAGTTAAAAAATGTAAACGAATGTATAACCGAAACGAGTTACTTATGCTCCTTCGAAACATTAAGGTGATCCATACGGTAGAGACAAAAATGTAGCGGCATTTTTTACGCAACTAAGAAAATTTAAATTGATTATTTTAAGTTTTGTTGGATACAGAGAGCAGTTATGGGCTCAATAAATAGATATAATTATTATAAATAGGTATAATTAAATTTTTTCAAAGTGTTGTATTGTTCAAAGTGTTCTAGTTTTTTACTTAGTGATATTTTTCTACTGATTTCTAAATAAATTAATTTTGTCTGCTAAAAAGGTCGTTAATTATTTACTTATATTTATTATAACAAATATCAAGATAGATAACTCCACAGAGTCGTCTATATTACATAGAAAAGCTAACACAACATATGAGAAGAAACATAGCATAGTGCCGCAGCTCCTGCACAAGAACAGAGATAGGCATTAACAAATTAAACCACACTTTTAATGTCAAAATAATACGTGATTAACATAATTTATTATTTTACGTAACGATAATAACAATGAGTAAGATATTCACTTATTTGACGAACATTGATTAAGAATTACAAGTTATTCCTTCATTTGACAGAAATTCATAATAATAAAATAAAATGTTATTAACTAGGTTGACATGATTGACGTACGATGAATAAAATGTTCGTTATTTATCGTGCTGCTATGGGTAATGAATAATTCTTTTTTATTACCGTAATACAAAACTATTTTCTTTCCTTAAAGGTATTTTGATGTACTTGGCACAATGAATAACATTTAAAGTTATCCGTTTGGTGTTGCAAGGAATAAATATTACGAATGCGAATGGTGGTAGTACCGACGCACAAGTACTCGACTCTTTTCAATCGCTGTTTAAATTAATCCTAAATGTCAAATATCAACACGGTCAGTTTTAGAATTTGGTCAGGTCTTGGGGTGTATTTTGAAAGTGTTGGGTAGTTAAGTGTTTGTCGGTAATAATATTTTCCGACGCAATGTGCCATGAATTTAAATAACAATTATTTTCACATTTGTCACATTAGTAGTTGTTACGCATAAAGATTAGTTGTCAAAACGTATAAAGATCGAAGAATTTTGGACTAAAACTCACTTTTGTATTTTTTGTTTATGTCAGGCAGAAGTAACATAAATAACATGAACATAAGTGCATCCTACCCAATGGAGCGCTATCTAGAGACCATTAATTACGACTAAAATAAGCATTTTATCAATAAAACAAACAGAGTTCCGTTAACTTTATGTATTAAATTAATCACGATGCATTGCAAGGAAATAATTATGATACATGTTGCGTAACTTAAATTAGATTTACTGTATCGCAGCTTAAATATTTTTAATTTTTTTAAGAGCAATCGTGTTTCATTGCCTTAAGGTATCATGAGAGTGCAAGGCGTTATTCAATCACATAACAATTTATTAAATTTTCTATCATGTTTTCTATTCTGATATTATTCCAAATAGTCACTATAAGAGAAATTCGTGAAATATGATATATTAAAACTGCGAACTATTAATTATATCGTTTAAATTGATACAAAGTATCTGGAAACTGGCCTTGAGTTCGACTAGAGTTTCTAATTTTGCGACAGTTTTCGATGAACAATCTTCTTGATTTTCTGGAAAATCAAATCAATTTTCTGACTGTTTATTTCTATATTTAATTTGTAACATTTAATGTGTGATGATTTTTTACATCGATTTTATTACAAATAACTTGAGTTAATTGAAAAATTATTCCTTTATTCGTGAGAGTCTCTACATCTTCGAGGTGGTTTTACTAAATATTGTCCCCGTAAGACCCAAATTTAATGATTTATTTTTTATTTATTTATTTTATGCCTTTTGGCGAGGTTCAGACCATGTGACCTGCTCTTCCACCTTACCGTTGGGCTTGGGTAAGGTAATTGGGAAGGAGAGATGTTGGGTGGTCGGGGAACACATGGTACCAAATAGACATTTGTCTGGAGTAGGTGAGGGGAACCCCAGCTGAAAACCTCACCTAGTTCAGCCGAGCAGGGTTTGAACCCACGCTCTACCGCTCAGCAGGACCGCTGTCGGTAGATATATAATTGTTTCTGTTTTCATTAAAAAAATCAGGGCACTCAAAAACAGTCATCAAGTCGCTCATGCTACCTTTAGTTATTTCATATTTTGTAATATGGTTTTTCGTATCAGGGATAGCCCGAACGGATGTTTCCGTCATAGCATTTCGGTCAAAAGTTTTCACGATTACAAGACTTTCCATGTACTGCTTATAAGAGCTAACCCATTCAATTCATTTCACTTCAGTTGGTGCTTTTTTTAAGCCCATATCTTTTGTAATATTAGCGAAAATAAATGAATAGTAATGGTTATGAACAGGTCGCAGCTAAAGAAAGAATATTTAGCAAAATCACGAAATTCACATATGCCAAGCAAAATTTATATTGATCAGAAAAAATTTGCATACATTATACAAAATATCCAATTTTCACCGAGATCTGTGACATATTTCAGCAAAACAGTTTCAAACACGAATTTCCTAGTTCACACTTGGTGACGTACACGGAAATTATTCGAGGGGTGAAGGGGTGACGGCTTGAACCTTAGCATGAAGTTAACTAACCTTCTCTTGAAAAAAATACCCTTATGAGATAGTACATACGCTTATTAATGAATATTAATTAGTAGGTCTGTTATTTTATGCATTTTTCTGTTTGAGAAAATGGACTCAAAAATACAAGTTCAGATGTTGAAATCTATGCAATGTGAAAACTTAGCAAATCTTACACACTTAAAAGTATTATAATTTAGTACTCGAAAATATTTTCACGAACGCAACTAATCATTTGAATTATTTGAGTGCTCACAACTCATAACTTATCTTACGTTTCTGGTGTAAATAGTATAACTCGCCACTTCTTTATGCTTTATTTATTTCTTACAATTATTCTCCAAAACGCCTACTACTACTTCAAAAATGCCACCCTAACCTGTAGATATGATCAGTGCGGAAGTGTTCCACTATTAAATGTCTTATCAAAAACAACATGTTTCTCGAGGTTGAAGATGAAACGTCGCAGGTCACTCAATTCCTGGGGGAAGTGAGCGCGAGAGATCGTGATATTTTAGTAACCAGAGCATCTCAATGGCTCAGTTGATGATAAGCGCCATTAAGATAGTGAGAATGAAGAACGTGACATAACGGTGAACTTCGTTTTGCAAAGAGCTGAAATGCTCGTGATCAGAAATCCTGAGAATTATTTCTAGTCTGCGAAACGTATACTGAAGATCCTTGTACATTCATGCGTGATTTCGTTATCTTGTGTGCCTAGAGACCTACTACTGCTCCACAGTCAGTGATAGCTAATAAACTCAAGATAATGGAATTTGCCAGATTCATCAAAACAATGAGACTATTGGAACAAGTTATGATTTAAATTTAATTAAGAAAATATATAGCGATAATAAAGATTCTTCAACTGTAGGAAGATGTTTTTTCATGTTTTCGTATAAAATCAGAAAAATTAACCAAACATTTATTCATGTTAAATATTTAATGATATTGTTTTGACTTATTTATTTTGGTTCATAATAATTCCCAAATACGTATTTCTATATTTTTGAGTTACAATTCTTTGGGATTTCGTCAACATAGTGTATCTGACGCGGAGTCAGCGTGGCTCAGTGGTTGGAGCACTGAGTTGCTGATTGGCTCGATGGCCGGGGATCGATCCCGGTGAGGTGGGGATTTTCATCACGCCTCAACATCCAGACTGGCTCCCAGACCTACTCAGCCTGCTATAAAATGAGTACCAGGATCTATCCTGGGGTCAAACCGGTCGGAGCGAGATGCTGACCACATCTCCTCCTTCTAGTGCCGGGATCAAGAAATCGCGCGAGCTTTACCCTCCGCGAAGACTAAAGCCCACAAAGGGCTGTAGTGCCAGAAAAGAAGAATAAGAAGTGTATCTGACGCGGAATTTTTAAATTTGAACGATATAAGAACTTCGAAACCGGTCATTAATTTTGGTTCGGAAAGAGGAGAAAAATATCGTTCCCCTATTCAGAGGTGTAAATAGGATAATGGGGAGGATGGGAGAATTTATGGGGACTCAGAATCTTAAGGACTTCTTATGAGATACAGCTAACCGTCCACTATGTTATACAAATTAGATGCAAGACGTATAATAAAAATTTCAGTCATAGAAAATAAATTATTGATTTAAATATACATTTTTCATCCTTTGTAAAGTTCAGTGGGGGGGGGGAGGAGAGGGAAGAGATGGATACCTTACAATCCTCCCCGTCCATATTTATATCACAGCAAATCTGGGGTGGAAAGGAGAAGCAGGCAATTGCGAAAATATTGTGATTTTCAACCAACTTCTTTTTAGAATTCATATGATTTGATTGCTCCGGTATTTTACCTCTTCGTTTGAAACAATATTTGATTAGTATCTCCAAAAAATTTCGAAATTTTTTCTTGCAGTTGACATTCTCGATGATCACGCGAAAGAATTTTCATTCAATGTACCTCTCATTATTTTCTTCTTCGTATCAAAGGTATGGATAATCTCGTTCTATTTCTGTTGTTTATAGAGGTTCTCCTATCTGTAATCTGAGAAATTTCCGTTGAAGCTTATTTGTATATCAAGACACGGGAGAGAACAAATGGAGACAAATAAAGCGATAAGAGAACGAAGATACTGAGTGTGTGTATTCATTGGGACTTCTGTAAGGTTCAGATTTTATTATCAGCTAGGGCTTTGAGGTGAATATTTCATGGGGTTGACCTTTTTAGATAATGTTCATATAAATGCACCAGTGCTAGTCATTTAGGGTTTTGGAACCAAATAATCTGACTTTGGAGTTCTTTTTCACGCCGGTTTTGTTTTTGACGCAATATTTAATGCCTTTTTAATCAGAAAAGACGCATTCTTTGAATTTTAAGGCGGAAATGAAGTAATAACTGCGGTCGTTGAATCAACTGGTTTTGTCATATGTCTGAGTGACAAAAATACAATGCGCTGCCGCTAAGAGAGATTAGATTAAATATTTTATCCTTCATTCAAGTTCTTCTTTTATATTTACAATTAGGGTGTTTTCTCACGATGTTGTTGTATTTCTACGGTTAATTAATTGTAAGGGAGTGTCAACTAGAGCGCAATTTTTCACATGTTTTCCGAAGACAATACAATTTAAAAAAATATACGTATACAAATGAAATTTTATAAGAAATCTCTACACCACGGATGTTGGGGAGCAATTTTCTGAACACTGGATTGAAATTTCCAAATCGAGTCACTGAAGATATTTAAAAGACAAAATGTCCCTTAATGTTGCATATTTCATTGTGGACAACTATTTTGTGAAAGATACGTGAGATGTTTCCGTAATATTGACAAGAGCTCATTTATATTGAACCAAACGGAATGATTGCGAGTAAATGATATTTTGGCACCGTTTCGTTTTGAATTCTAAACAACCAAGTTTACTAATGACTAATTAAATTGTCAGTAATTTATAAATTTTTGTTAGTATCAACGACTGATGCAAAAATTGAGTTTTAATACATGTATTTGAAGTTGCTGTTTGTTAATTTTTAGTTTTTTTAGTACTTGAAAAAAATAGAAGCTACTGATCAACAATTAAAGGAAATAAAAGTGTTCGAGCTTAAGATGTAAAATACTAGAGCACTCATCTTTAAAATTTTTAAGTGTTTTATTGACCAAGACCATTTCACAAAACAATTCACAGGTCGGGAGTACTTCACTGGATTGGATGACACTGCAACAGTAAACATTTTTGCAGTTGCAGTTCCGTTGAGAACGAATCGTGTTAATTCACTTCATTTATATCGCGAGACAGAAATGTTGTCTATGAGGGTCGTTCCAGCCTTGCTAAAATCAGTATTCCACTCTAAAGATGAATCATTTTTGCATCGAATTGTCGTTAAGAGTTGAGTTGAATCACACTTGAAATGAGAGTCAGCGTTCTGCCCGACCAAACAAGTTTCAACGATCCCAGAAGTGAAAAATATGTTCCTCATTGGAAAAGAGTCAGAGTAGTTTATTATTGTGTTTTTATGTAAAACATATTGACACAATGTACAAAAGCCGATTTAATTCGCTGGAGACAGTGCTACACATTCTTCAAGACGACTCTCTTCCGCATATTCGCGGAAAGTAATGATGTAACAGGGTTGCGTGAATACGTCTGGGTAGTATTTTCTCTGGCTCCTTGAAGCCCGGATACCCATCAGACACACATCAGAATTGTATTCATTGTCCTTAAAACCTACATGGACATTGTTTTCCTTCTCTATCCAAATCCCCATGTAACTTTAATCAAACACAAGTATCATGCACAATATTCATGAAATTACCCTCGTAATTAATTCCCACTTTAACAGTTTTACCGCAAGACCAGCTCAGTGTAAACCCATTAGTGTAAACCCTGAATAACCCTGGAATTAATGTACTTAAGAATGTTTTTTTTCCTGAAACGAGATTGCTTAAGAAACTCTCAAGTGAATAAACACTAACTCTGCGAAGTCGCATCTGATATACGAGTATTGAAACTATATTCTTTCTCTATCGTCGAGTTTTGCGACGACGGGTCTTACTCTGTCCAGAAAACCATACAGCGTCCATTTCGTTATCCCCGTACATGTGAGGCGCTTTGAGGTTATAGTACCGATAGGTGTGATCTGTGGAATTTTGTTGGTAAATAAGCTATACTCAAAGTCATGTAACATTACTTAGAGCAAATGTAACCGAAGAGAAAATAAATACATGAACTGGAACACACTGAGTTTATTAGTTTATTGTAAAGTAGTAGCAGTAAATTACAGTGGAGTCTCTTTAACTCGAAATGCTCTCTAAGACGAAGAAATTAGCCATTCCCTTCCGTTGAAGAACAAAAACCCCTACAACTCGAATTATTTAGACGCTATAACTCGAACTGAATATGATTTCCCTGTGATGTACTATCCATATCACGTTCTCTAACTCGAAATACATATCTAGCGGACTCTATAACTCGAAAAAGCAAGAAGTAAACTTTGCGGCCTCTGTAAATCGAAAATCTTTTCGCAAGACTCCAAGCAATTGTCCTTAACTCTAAGCAATACTTTCGTTGTCGTCAATAACCAATTCCAAAAATGATTTAGTACTTTCATTGAAAGATGTGGTGATATCGATGACAATATATTTAGTGTCTTGTTTGCAATTGAAAATACAATTGAATTATCAATTGTGTTAATTCCTTGACTCGAAAGAAAATTACAGATTTCTTTTAATACATGCATATTTTCAAGTTGTTCTTTTACCATAAAATAATCTTTATACATGTAATTATGTACAATAGTAATGTAGTAAAATAAATCTGTATAAGTCGAATTTTTATTTTCTCAGACTCTATAACTTGAAAAACATATGCCTCTGTAAGTTGAAATTGATAATGTTAAAAGCCTTATATCCAAGTCCTCTATTACTCGCTAACTCGAAACTTATAACCTTTCCCTTGAAGTTCGAGTTAAAGAGGCTCCACTGTAGTATGTTCTCAATGTGGTTATAGGTAGTTTGTTGCTGCTCTCTTGACAAAAAATTATTATTTTATTAAACAATATCCAGTCTAAAAGGCTTGATGTTGGTACAGTGCTTGTACACAGTGTAGCCAACGCTCTTACTAAACCGTCGCTCATTATGGTAATGATAAGCATACGTCACTTTATGTCCGTAGTACATCAGGATTTCTTTAAACTTAAATCTATCACCAACATCGTCCATTAACGACAGCGATTCTCTTGCTCTTGTGGCGCTCTTCTGTTCTCTTTGTGTAGAGCGTGTGGAACAAATACACCCTTGTGTGCGATTATTAACTTGTATGTTTTTTACAGCAAATACTCGCTTTTGTGCCTACTAGTAATATTTATTCGAAGAAGGAGCAACTCATGTTAGGCAGCCACATTGCATTATCTTCGGTAACGCTACGTGACTTTGAACATAATTCTTCCGAAAGGAAATTAAATATTTTAAATATATATAATGTGTATAAATGGATACACATTGCCAGCGTTTATAACACGAGAATTTTTGCTGATGAGAATATAAATTTTCGAAATTTTGAAAGATGAATTTTTTAAACCAAGACTTTAAGATCATTAGCTCATTCCAGGGCATTAAATTGAAATTCAGAAATCTTATTCAAATTATGAGTGCTATAACAATTCCCAAATTATAATGTAGACTAAACTTTTGAACTTCTAACTTGAAATGCATCTCTCGTGAAAACAAAGAAACAAACAAACAAAAATGACCTTGGCATGTCATCACCATTACTATCCAATCCGAGAAGAAATCCAAGGAAATAATATAAAAAGTAATATCAAAATTTTAACAATAATTTATTAAGAGGGATTGTACATGCACTTTATAATGTATTATAAATAATCATTTTTCAACTGGAGACTACGAAAATCATATGAGACCCTAATTTGAATTTTCATGTTTAAAACTTGAGCAATAAAATAAGAATATTACAATGTGTAATACTTAATTATTCATAAATTATTATTGAAGTGACTACTTGAATTTAAATCGCGTAAATAACTCTTTCAAAGAACGGCATAAACGACAATATGCTTGACAAGTACCTGGCTTCACTTCACTCCCCCTTGGACCCCGACGTACATAAATGACGAATAAAAATTCATTCCTTTATTCGACAAACTTTAAATGACAAAATAAAAGTTTTTTTTTATTCGCCCAAATTTGAATGATGAAAAACAAGTTATTCTTTCATTCGACGTCATTTCTTTAAATGATGAATAAAATGCTTTTCTTTTATTCGAGCAATACTGATTGACAAATAAGTTATTTTTTTATTTGACCCACAAACAAATTATGATTTATTCTTTCATTCTAAAACAATGAAAAGATAATTTAAATTACACTTTTTTGTTCTTGGTAGAAGAAATGACAAATACGGTTATGCATTTTTTGCTGTAATGAACAACTAAGTCGAATGTGATTTGTGGCTGTACTGTTTAAAATTAGAATGAAATTATTATCTTATGTATTCACATACAAAATTAACAAAAAATTATATTCTACAGTACATGTTGATATTCTTAAGGTTAATTGAGGATTTATCTTAAAATAAAGTATCACTGAAAATAGTTTATTGAATATTTTATAACATGAAAATTTTATGAATATACGTATTAATTCTAATATAATACAGTTTCTTCAGATTTCACTAACAAATGCTGAATGAAAAAATACGAACAATTCGTAATAAAATTTGAATGATTGGAGTCAACATCTTAACTTCATATCGTGGGACATGAGAGCAGGAATTTACTGAACTTGTTTAAACGATATAAAATGTTTACGAACAATTCAGAATGTATTAATGTAATTTTTATTTTTTAACGACCAAACCCTTATAAATAACACCGTTTTAGAGTTAACTTTAGCATTTGCATGTCGTTAATTTAAAGTATTAATCATAAAAATTGTATTTACATAATGAAACATCCATACGTCGAAATATTCACGAAGTGAGACTTTGGATGATCTATTTTAGGTGATTATGTTCCTGAAATTTAAAAATTGTTTCTAAATCCAATGTAGTACTCAAGCTTTTGAAACACTTGTCACGCGTACTTGAGAATTAAGATAATCATCCTAATTTAAATCATAGACACTTGCGACTTAGGAAGTGATGTTTTAATACCTGACGTACACCTTGTGAGCCACATTAGCTGCAAATATGACACGCATTTCAAAATTAGTTCTTAATTGCTTATCACACAACAGTAATGTAATATTACGACGTTTGTATTAATTATTGTAATAATTGTCAGGAACATTTTATGGATGAATTCTAGAGAAGGTTACAAAGATGAGCGTTAAAAGACACCTTCGAATGCAACATTGAAAATCGCAATATTATAACAAAGTTTCACACAACCCACTCGGCGCTGCGTTATCTCTGTAGTGTTAGAATCATAGGCGACCTGGAATAATAATACAAGGAGAATTTCGATAAAACTCTTCTATTATACGTTTTACTGTCTCATATACGTAGTATATAGAAAGTATTGTAATCATGAACAAATTCAAAAACGAGATTTTTGCGGAAATATCCGTTTTGGAGACCCCTGATTCCGAAGTAGTGGTGCAAAACCAATGCACATACTTTCTCATATACGTTTCTCCATCTGCACCATAGAGTGACAAAAAATGTCGTAAAAGTGTTATGTAAAAGTAATTTCGTTGTAGAAAGAAATTGATGTATTGTCGCATCTGCAGTGCGTTTGCTGTCCTATGTATTTTATCATTATCATATCTTTTATTTCAGTTTACGAAAAGTGTATTTTACGTCTGCTTGGTCCATTTACACTGCTAAATATTATACACAGGGCACAAAGCTAATGCATCGGCATACGCTCCCTCGCCGCACCGCGCCAGTCAGCTGCCCTGGCGCGCAACGGGGGATTAGGCCTCCCCGTCATTTACTTTATTTTACAGATTTTAATACATTTCACACAGATTAATACACTTCATGTCCATTCTCATTTAGCCATATATATGCTAAATATTATTGAATCTTCTTGAAACCGTAAACTAACGTGTAAGTGCAGCAGACAAAAATTATTTTACTGCGTCTATACCAAATTCTCAAGCGAAATACCGCTAATGCGGATGTAATGCATACTAATTCTACTTTACGTACAGAAAATTTAAACAAAATCGTTGAACCAGTTTTTGAAAAATATGCACTTTGCGACCTCTATGCAGTTGTCGTAACCTCACATCCGGTGACGCTGCAGTATGTTGCTGCGTAAGCTGTGTCCACTGCTCCTTTTGCTGGATTTTCTTGTTAATTGGTGCATGCTGTGTGTCATATCTAATGTTTGTGTATATTATTTGATGCGTGTGGATGTTATTTTATATTATTTCTTATCGTTTTAATAATTAACTTTGCTGCGTGCTTTTGTTTTGATAAATCTTTTTGTTTCTTTTTCATGGTATTTTAATACAATGCTTTATAGTATTTTCAATTGTTAAAAATATTATTTTAAAAATATATTTTAACACTTACAGAATTCTTTGACGAGATAGATATGGAGCGTAACGAAATAACACGACGTAAATAAAACAGTATCACCTATTTAACCGAAATAATTAATAAATACGTTTAGTGTTTATTAACATAATTTTGAAATTTCAATGTGCAAAAAAGTCTTTAGTTCCTAATTAAATTATATAAGGATATTTATGGTCTTCTGGCTTTGTTCTTGCGTTAATAATATGCTATTTATCTTTACATTTAATAATAAATATATATTTTGAAATGGAATACAATTCTTTTTTATCTCCCCCCAAAAAAAAACAAAAAACAACAACAGAATTTGTATATTGGAGATTACTTTATATAAATGCTAGTAAAATATTTCTTTAATAAACTTTTTAAATTGGGTAAAATGAGGACGATTAAAATATAGTGTAACATGTAAAAATCATCCTTGTCCTAATAGAACACTTTAATGCCACTCTGCAGTCCACTGAGAAACGTATATGAGAAAGTGTGTGGAATGGTTTTGCACCACTAGTTTAAATTTAATATAACACTCACAATGCACATGACCACGTAGCAAGTATTGTCACAATATATCTATAAACCATTGTTCACGTAAACATATACATCCTGCTAGCGAAAGTGATGTAGAATCTCACTCTCTGTCTCAATGCAACTCTGCGGGAACCAGTGGCAATGCCAGAACAAGACCCATGTACCATTACACACTTCCTCTTTACAAGTTACAATCGAAACTCTAAAGATTACAACTGTAACCAATCTTAGATAAATTATAACATTACACTTTAATTTTAATCGTTAAATGAAGATGCGTTGTTTCGGCCAGTTATTTCGTCGGTTATTAAATCTCTGGGTTCTATTTTATGTCATCAGCTTCGCTCGACACAGCGCGTTTGGTACACACCACACCTTCAGATTCTTAGTAAGAAACTCTCTGCCGATTTCTTATTCACACACTCATATACGTAAAAGAAGTTTTGAAAGAAAGTATTACAAATTAACAAAATTAAGAAGCAGTAAAGGTATTAAAAATAATACGATGAGTGAAAAGTCTCGTAATGTCTACCAATATAAAAACGGGATCATAGAAATAGTCTCTGTAAATATAAATAACACCCACGACACAATATAATTTATATTATTACTTTTGTTAATATCCACATATTGCTTGAAAATCATTCACATTGTTACAGTGTTTTGTTCAAAACAAGTTATTCCTTGGAATCCAAAAAGTGTAGCCTTTTGTGTTACCAATTTTAACAAGAGTCAATACCAAAATAATAGATTATCTTGTAACTTTTTATGTATTGCCAAGAATCCTGCACTTCCGGCTGACCATGACGGGGATGAGAAATTGGGATGGTCAGGTGTTGGAAAACTTGGTTTCAAATAATTAATTTCTCGAGTGTGTGAGAGGAACATATCCGATCGAGCAGAGTTTTAACTCATGTTCTAGATTTCAGAGGTATTGTGGGACATACAACGCTACGACTAGACCACTGATGTCAGTAATGTTACTTTCTCATATACGTTGTATATACAAACAAACATATCTAAAATTTACATACGTAGTATATTCAATTTTAGTCGAAAAAAAGAAAAGCTTTTTATGCGTCATTTAATTTTAGTCGCTTACAATAATAACTTCATATTCGTCATTCAATTTTAGTTTAATAAAAGAAACACTTTTTATTCGTCATTCAATTTTAGCCGAAAAAAAGAAAAGCTTTTTATTCGTCTTTTAATTTTAGTGGAATACAAGAATAACTTTTTCGTCATTTAGGTTTAGTCGAATTCAAGAATGACTTTTTATTTGTCATTCGATTGGGGTTGAGTAAAAGATTAACTTTTTATTCGTTATTTAATTTTAATCGAATAAAAGATTAACTTTTATTCCTCATGCACGATAGTCGAATAAAAGAATATTTTTCATATCGTTTCTTTTGGGGGCTTTACGGCTCACAGACATCAAGGTCATTGGAACCCTAAAGCTCAGTGTACTCGTTATTCAATGTATGTTAAATAATGGAATAACTTTTTATTCGTTACTCAATGTTAATCGATTAAAAGAATAAATTTGTATTCGATATTTATTTTCTTAAAATAAAAGAATAAATTGTGTTTCGTCAATCAATGTTCATCAAATAAAAAAACACATTTTGATTCCTTATTTTTGCTACGTGAAATAGGGAATTATTTTAAAATGCACTTATTCTTTTAGTCAAAAGAATGTTTTATTCTTTTTCCTGAACAACCCTGATTGAGTTCGTTCCCCCGATAATCGAAGAATCTATCTTATCCTTTTTAATTAAAATATTTGATTTTACAAAAGAACTTTTATTAACTATATTAATTTTTGGTACAATTGTTAAAATTTATGCTAATTCATGAATTACAATATGAATAGATTTAGAAATTAATATATTAGCATTTATTCCTTTATTAACTGAAATTAATAATACTATATCTTCTGAAGTTTCTCTAACAAATATTTTATTAGTGAATTCAAACTTTAGCATCTTCAATTTTTATTATCTCAAGATTATTAATATTTATTTATTATAACTCTTTTAAATATTCCTATTTAAGTAATAATTTAATTATCATTTCCTTAATAATTAAAATAAGTTCAGCAGAAATAATAACCTATATTTCTGGTTTCCTTTAATCATTGAAAGAATATCCTGATTTAATAGTCTAATTTTATTTACTTGACAAATATTGCTTCATTTTTCATTCTTTATATGTTTATTAATAGTCCAATAAATTATTTTTGATTTTGATTTCTTCAATTTGAGGAGCTATTCGAGTTTTTAAATCAAACATTTATTTAAAAACTTTTATCTTACTCTTCAATTAATTATATTAGATGATTAAATTTATAAATATAAATAAATTTATTTTTATTATATTTTTTCTATATACACATTAATGTTATTTATAACCTGATATGTTTCCTATTTTAACGTTTTTCATCTAAATCAGTTAATTTACTTTTTTTGAAAACAATAATAAAATTCATTTTTATAATAAATTTTATATCTTTAGGAGGCTTGCCCGCCCCCTTTCCAGGTTTTTTTACTTGTGGGACAACGTGATTTCCTATTGAACTGTAGAATTTCTTCTGAATTCTTTGAAATGCTTGATTTTGTATTTTACGCAGATAGCTTTTTTGGTATCTGGTGAGACGAGAACCTTTTGCCTTTAGTTTTTATTTGAGTGTATCTAAATAAATTGTGACCTTCGAATTCTGTTTCTTGTTTGAAATTTCACATTTTATGTCTAGTTTCCTAAATGTTGACATGAGATTGTGGATCAACATGTTCCCTCTTTCACCATTCATGTACGATGTCAATTGTCCGATTTCTCACGCAGGGTTTTTATGGTTACTTGTAGTCTGGTATTTCAAGCCGGCAAAAGCTGGGACGAGGTCTTCTTTTTTTAGAGGTTCCACAAACAATTTTTCTGTGAAATGGGAAACTTCATAATTTCGAGGAGTGTGACTCCTGCACAATACACTGCAAGAAGAAGTGATAGTAAATCATTTCTTTCTGAACAGAACAGGGGTATTATCTGGTTTAAATGTTATAACTTGATTTGATACTTTATTTGGATTGAACCTTACAAGAGACTTTCTGTGTTCAGGGGAGGTTTGGTCATATAAAATGATATTATGCCTAAAGAATTGCTCTACTCTGAAGTACAGTTCATCTTCGACCAGTTTTTGTCCGCTTTCATTTTCATATTGTTCAAAATTGGGCTCATTCTCGTCATTTTCTGGATGTAATTGTGGGAAATGTTCAATGTTAAATAAAATATAACCTACTTCTTTCTTAATTAGCTCTCTTTCTAAGGGGAATACATAATCCTTTTTCCAAATGAGTCTCCTTCTATTGGCTAAATTTTGTTCTGTGAATGTGTGATTCGGGTGACGTTCTGTGAAAGCTTGAAAACGTTTCGTCCTCCATAAATGTCTTTCTAAGTCTTGACATTCATTTACTTCATAATTTATTGTTATAATAATAATTATTATTATTATTTTGGACTTATTTCTCAGCATAGCTGGTAAGTATTTCGGATCGCGTCCAAGGAAGTTCCACGTCCCTTAGACTGCGTCTTCTAGAGAAATTCTTTGGTGCACACTTTCCGGATAATATGAATCCGTCCCCAGAGTGATTATTTTTTGGACCTCAGATAGATAGGTCTTTCCAGGAATTTTCTGCAGGTTGTCCTCTATATATTTGTTCACTGTTCCCGCGGCTCCGATAATAATAGGGCAGACTTTTGTCTTCATTCCCCACACATTCATATTATTATTATTATTATGATTAATTTTCTCGGAGATATACATCCACTTCATAATGAGTGAGGGACCATTACGACATACCTCTCTCCGTGCTAATATTTTATGTTTAACACAGTGCGCACTATTCTACAAGTTTCTAAAATAACTGATTTCTGTGTTTTAATGATCATTTCAGTTGAGTTTATTCCTATTTTTCAAGGTATTTTCTAAGATTCTTATTTACTAAACCATTTGCTGTAATAACTATAGGAATGATATCTATGGAATTAAGTCTGTATATTTCTTTGTACTCTATAGCCAGAGGTGTGTATTTGGATATTTTTCTGATTCAGCTTTATTGATGTTGTGGTCTGCTGGATGAGTGACATCAATGAGAAATGCAGATTTTTCTTGTAAGTCATGGAGGAGGATGTCGGATTTCTTGGCAGTAATTGTTTTGTCAGTATGAATAGGGATGTCGTAGTACAGTACAATCTGTATCTCTCGTTCTCCATGGTAGGAGGGGGACGGTAGTCGTAATAAGGAGATTTTTGGTTTTCTAGTAGAAGTCCTGATTTCATTGCGAGAGTCTGGTGAATTATATTTGCAGTTATGTTGTGGCGATATAAATATTCTGTATTAACCAGATTTGAACATCCAGTTATTAGGTGATCTATTGTTTCTGAGGTTCGTTGACATATTCTGCATTCATCATTCATGTCTAGTTCTTCAATATATATTTTGTAATTCTTAGTGGCGACAACCTGATCTTGAATTGCATGAATAAAACCTTCAGTCTCATGAAATAGAGAGCCATCTCTGAGCCAAAGCGTCGATGCGTCTTTGTCCGCATTGTTGAGAGAATGGGGAAATCTACCATGGAGAGCTTTTGACTTCCATCCTTCAATCCTTTCACCGGTTGTGGTGATAGTGGGATAATAACTGTCATCATATCCGAGATATATAGAGTCGTTCTACAGCTGAGTGAGGGTGATGAATTCTGAATTTTGTGAGAGTTTTATGTACTAGAATGTTAAGGTTATTTAGATTTGTTTGGAACCGTGGCACTATTCCGAAAGAATACGTAAAGATTGGTATACACCACGTATTAATTGCTCTGATTTTGTTCTTGGCAATGAGTTCTGTTTCTAGGATTTTCTGGAGGTGAAATGTGAAAACGTTTTTCAATTCTTGTTTACTGGCCTTGTTGTTCAGTGACAGTGTTTGTTTGAACCCTAGGTATTTGTAGGTGTTGTTTGAGCTTAGATATTTGAACTGTTCATCACTTTCTAATAATTTGAGGGGACTTGGCTCATTTTTGGTCTCTTCTTTTATTACTTTTAAAGTAGCACATTTCTCAATACCAATCATTTGAATGGCTCTACAGAACATGGTAGTGATATTCAGGAGACTAGTCAATTCAGTTTCATTACTTGCAAATAGCTTCAGATCGTCCATGTACATCAAATGGTTAACAGTGTGCAAGCTTTTCCTTTTGTCCGTGAGTTAGTAACCAAGATCTGTTTCACGTAACAAGTTAGATAAGGGGTTTATGGCTAAACAGAACCAAAAAGGACACCACGTGCCTCCCTGAAAGATGCCTCGTACGATACGAATAGGTTCAGATTTCAATATCCTTTTTCCATCTGTTAACACAAGCTCTGTGCACCATGACCTCATTAGGCACTTCAGTACTTCAATGATGCTCTCATGTATCCCATATATTTCTAAAACTATGAAACTTTCTAGAAGCCAACTATGAGGCAATGAGTCGTAAGCTTTCTGGTAGTCAATCCAGGCAACTGATAGGTTTCTTTTTCTTTTCTTCACTTGTCCCCCAATTATTGCATCTATAACCAACTGTTCCTTGCATCCTTTGGTCCCCTTGCGGTATCCTTTCTGCTCCTTGTCAAGAATGTTTTGGGAAGTAAGGTGTTGCTCTAACTTGTGTGCCAGTGTTGAAGATATAATTTTGTACTGTGTATTTAACCATGTGATTGGCCTATAGTTGTTTTGATCTCCAGTTTCTTTGTTCTTTGTTTTCAAATAGATAATTGCTTGGGAAATGAATGAAGGGACATCTGAGGGATCATGGAACATGTTTTTGATTACGTATAGGAGAGGAATATGGAGTGTAACTAAATACTTCCACAATAAATTTTGAATGCCAATAGGACCAGCCGCTTTCCAGTTGTTCAATTTCTTCGTTACCATTTTGATATCACAAGAGGTTACAGTGGATTTTTGCATAATTGATGGGCACTTACGGGATTCTTCTTCTATCCAATCGACTTGAAGATTATGATTAATGGGATTGCCCCATAATTCATTCCAGTATTCTTCAACAAGCTTTAAAGCTGGTGGGTTGCCTTGAAAGTGTGTCCCAGATAGACTGTTGTAAAATTGTCGCTGATTTAGACCAAACCTTCTGTTTTCGGATTTTATCTTTTTTGATTTATTGTACCGTCTTAGTCATTTCCCAAGTGCTGCAATTATTTGTTTTAGCGTGTTAATGAGCAGGTCTAATTTTTCATTCAATTCAGGTTCCTCTTTTCGTAATCCTTGTGCTTTTAAGATGTAGTATACTCTATCCCTCAGGTGTTGCTTGCACTGGTCTCTCTTTTCTTTCCAAACGGAGAGTTTTGCTATGTCACTTCCAAAGTATTTAATCTTATTCTCAATTCTTCTTTTCCATTTAGGCACTGATTTTTCTGTTTTGGTTCCTATTTCGGGTTTTGTTGCTTTGTTAATGTTTTGTATATTTAGGACAGTTATAGCAGCGCAATAAGCATGAAGTTGAAGGGATTATAAATTACTTATTATTACTGATTTAAGAAGATAATTTATTATGCCTAAAATTTAGAATGTGGTCTTGTTGGGGTATAACTTGGGTAATGGTTTTCTTTTGTTCGGATCTGTTCCACTGTATAGTGTAATATTTCTATGTAGGTCTGTTTTTATTCTTGTCCTTAGTTCTAGAGAAAAGCTGTCTTCTCCCATTTGCATGTTAGTTTCTTGTTCTGAACTGTTATTCCTATCAGATTCAAGCATTTGGGTTTGGGTATCATTTGGACTTGGTGCAACAATTTGAGTTTGAGTACTATTAAGGGTAGGTCCAGCTTTAAAGTGTTCAAAATAGATGTTACTTTTAATTTGATTTTGTTCCCTAATACTGATAGCTGGTTTACTGACAATATATCTATACCTGTCACAAATATTCTGTTCAGTGAACTTGTGGACGAAGATTTATGAAGGCTTCGTATATTTTGACGCGATAGTTGGTCTTGTATTGTTCACACTGTGTAGCTATATGATAAGCCCGCACTACATCACAATTATCAGTATGGTTCCATTTAAAGAGAGTTTTGACAGAAGTATTGTTAGGGTCTGTAGTCTTCAATGGCTGAGGCATACTATCTTGAGTTTCTTCTGTGCTCTGTTGTTCCGAGCTTTACGTTCCAGTAGCACATTCGGGTTCGCCCGTTGGAGTCGCTGGTCGCCCCAAATCTCCCACACTGGTTATTATTATTATTATTATTATTCCCTTAGCATCGGAAAATTATGGACAGGGTTTTGTTTTGAGAATTTTATTGAGAAATTTTTGTAAATCTCATTCAACGTTCTGTTGAGGTTTCAGCAACTTCAATAAATTTATGTATTTCTTTAGTGTTAAATAAATTAGAGTGCTGTGGGGATAAAGAACATATTAACAGTAAAATAAAGTTATTACGCAAGAAAGTAAAAATACAATAGAAACCACTAATATTTCAGCTGCTTTATAAGCCGTAAAACATGCCGAAAACTACATATTGGTAATTGGTACCAAATCCGATAAGTGTTCATTCATTAATAGTTGAATAGGGGAATCGAATGCAAAGATCAGCGAACTTTTAAAACAGGTTCTTGACAAAAACTATGTCACAGAAACTGTTTTTACGGTCTAATTTTATAAGATGGACTCATCTATCATCTATCTGAACGTAAGTAATCTATAGCAAAAAAGAGCAAGTCGCAACGCCATAAGGAAAATATTTTATTGAGACACTTAAATTTTTATGGGTGGTTGTTTATGGATGTGTTTTGCCACGTCTCTACTACGTTTAATTTTACGTTACAAAAGTTGCAAGCCGTAGATAAAAACGTACAAACAAATGTAAAAAGGAAATGTATTATTTTGATGAAGCGAATATTTGTTGGTGGTTATTATATTAAATTTGTTTGGAATACTCTTGTTAATGCATTTATTACGTGAATACCCCATTCGTTCCGGAATCTTCTGCTATTGTATATAATGGTCTCGAATCAGTTATAGTAAAATAAAGGAAAATCATTTTTTATAAAACTTTAACAAATAATAGAACATAGCGATAGAAACATATGAAAGTCACTCACATATTGTACGAAACACTTCCGGCCTTCCCCTCTCCTTCGCCATTCATTGCAACAGCATTATCTACGTGACTGAGAAAGGCGAGGACCGAAACTGTTTCGTCCAATATGTAAGTGACTTCCCTGTGTTTCTTCTTTTTTTATTGTCTGTTAACCTTTTAATCACTAGAAGACAGTGGTGTCGTATTATTTTCAAGATTATCGTAATGTTATTTTGTATAAATGTACTATGTGACAAGGCAAATTTATTAAGACATTTGTGACTGTATTTATGTTAATGCTAAGTAAAATTACATTTCAATTGTGGAAGGTTATGGTGATTGAAGGTTATCTTTGATTGAAACACTGATGGATCACTAGTAGGATCACATTTCAGGCGGATTCCTTTATGCCAAAGAAGACGTTGATTCTGATGAGTGACAAGTCTGTTATTAACACTTTTAAATCACCTTCATTGTTGAAAAGAGGTTAAAACATTACGAAACCCTTTTCAAACCATACAATTCGCCGTTTCTGCATTCTGGCGGCAAGGGAGAGAATATGCCTCTATTTCTAAGATTCGACACTAGATGGTGGCACCGGTTCCAATTGACAGCTAACGTCCTAGTGTAAATCGTGCAAAATTCTTGCTACGATGAGTCTGTGTTATTGAGTCGGCGCAGAGAGCCGGACAAATCATATCACCAATAAGGATAAGGGATGACACTTTATTATTCACAGGAGAATTTGTTAAATATGACGAATTAGAAGAGATTGTTCTTGGAGAAGGGAAGAAATCAAGAAACTAAGAATTCCAAGAGTAACAAGAGAAATTTTGTTGTACCAATGTGGAGGTAGTAAATATGTCTAACAAGCAACATCTAGATGCGGTTAGCAATAGAAAATCTTTTATTTCTCTGCCAGCTGAAACGCTTGCTGGTCATGAAGGGGCATTTTCGTTATTGCTGCTCTATGGCTGTCTTTAAACAATAAATGGGCTCTAATGACCTTCGATGTTGGCGAGCCCTAAAGCCCCACAAAAAAACAATAAAGTGTGCTTACACGGAGATCTCCTTGAGGATGCTCCAGTCCATCATCCTCTTCTTGGAGAAGGAATGACTTCTTGACAAGAACATATTGCGGCAGGGTTACCCAGCATCAGAATGATCTATCATTCTTTTTAATAAAAGAATGAGAGCATATTAAAATAATTCATTATTTCACGTAGCAAAATAACGATAAAAATGTATTTTTTATTTGATGAACATTGATTGACGAAAGACAAGTTATTCTTTTATTTTAAGAAAACAAATAACGAATAAAAATGTATTATTTTATTCGGCTAATATTTCATAACGAATAAAATGTTATTCTTTTATTTTACATACATTGAACGACGAAAATAAAGTTATTATTTTATTTTACTAAAATTGAATGACGAATAAAAAGTTATTCTTTTATTTGACAAAATTACTTGTAATAACGAATAAAAAGATACTCGTGCTTGACGTGCAATTAATAATAAGTTATTCTTTTATCGTGCTGCCGTCAAGAACAAATTATTTTTAGTAATGCAATACAAAACGTTTCCTTTACCTGGTTTATTTTTGTTTTTGGTTCAATTAGTATCAAATGAATCTGCACTGCTTTGTGTGGCAAAGAATACATTAATCATGTGAGAGTGTTGGTCATTCTGACTAAGAAGGGTGCAATTAATTTCAATCACTAGCTTTTCCTTGGTTAATCAATCATCGAACATCAAGTATATTTTTAAATTGAAACCTAGGAAATTGATCGAGAAAGTGCAGAGAGGAAACAATTAAGTAATTTGTAAATTAAGTATTTAGTTAAGAAGGTAATTCAAAAAAGTTTTAATGTATCCATTATAATAATAAATTAATTTTTTTTACCTTCATTACACATAAATAAGCTAAAAATTAAAAGAAGTCAATTTGCTCCCTAACAGTGTAATGAAGAAAATTTCTTACATTTGCATAAAAAATGCATTTAAAAATAAAGAAAAAAGGATCTTCCTTGTATTTTTCAATTACAACTGAAGTGTCTCTGTCTCTACCTCGCTTTATTTCACTTTTTACCACACAAGTGGTTTCTTTGTCTATTTTTTTGACCCCATTTTAATATAAAATTGAGGAGGGGGGAATCTCCCATTATTTTATTTCAGGTTAAATAATCAGCTGAACACTGATAATAACCTATATTATGCACTAATATATTTAATTTGACACGATTACTATTATTAAGTTAGGTATACATATCGGAAAAGAGTAGGGTAGCGTGCAAGGAGAGTCAGTGGGCGGCAGTTATTCTAAACTATACAGAAGAGAGAGTACCGGTCCTTGATAAATACGTCCCAATTATAGAGTAATATAATTTTGTTCTGGGGAATATGTATTGGCAATATTTTACGTATATAAAGGAATGCATGGATAGAATGAAGAAAATCGTGAAAGAAATGAGGAGAACGAGGTGATTTGTATGGTATGTATCGATTACGAATGTGTGATAGAATGAACGAGGACAGGCAGTGTAGAAACAAATATTGAACAATGTTTCGCTGCTAACAAATATAAATAGACAAAAAACTTATATAGTCGCTTGATAAATCTGTAATAGACTTGAAAATAACGAATAAATGCGAAATTTTGAGATTGAAGGATGGAAGTTTGTGAATTAAGAGATTGTTCAGAGATACAGTTAGTTTGGCGGAGAAAGGAAAAAACCGAAAAATCGAAGATGGCAAGACGGATGAACGAAGAATAATAATTGTTATTTGATTAAATAAATATGGGAGGAACGACGAAATAGAGATGAGGTAACGAATATGGTAGAGAGAAAGAATGTGAAGGAATCTATACGTGAAATACAGCTCTATTTACTTAAGGAATGGAGAGAGTGCGAGGTGGAAGAAATGAGGGGAAGCTGACAGATATGATGCACGGGGTTGTTAAGAAATAGAGTAATAAGTTGCGAAGGAAATTATGGAAGAGGAGAAAGAAGAGAATGGACGAGGCAGAAGTGTTCAGAAGATACATAGATAAGCAGATAGAGTTTAAGATACATCTGAAGGAGGTGAAGAAGGAGGGATGGGAAAATTTTAAAAATGAAAAGCATGTTGGAAACTCTGATTCTAATAAGCAGCGAATATGGTGAGAAGGATGGAGATAAGGAGTAGAAATATGGGCAAGGGAAGACATCTGTGAACATGGAAGAGACAGGAGATAGAATACTAAGAATCTATCTTGGAGATGACGTAGATGAGGACAGTGAGGAAGTGAGCTATGGAAGAGATGATGAAGGAAGAGAAAACTGGATGCTCCTGACTGAATTGAGGAAATTGGTGAAGGAACTAAGAGAAAAAATGTACCAAGAAAAGATGGGATAACCTAAGCATTGTTAATATTACTATAGAATATTATGGGGATTGCTGGTAGAAGTAATATAATGTTTGTTCAAAAGGTATATCTTCCAGATGTATGGAAATTCTGAGAGTAATATCAAGAATGACAGATATAACAAGAGACCCAAGCAAACCAGAGTCGTATGGACCAATACATCTGGTGCCCTCCTGATATTTGATAAATAAATCACAAAAAGGCTAATGGATTATTTGGAACGGTAAGGAAAGTCGGATAATGGACATTATGAATTAAGAAAGAGACGGGCACAAAAGATGCTGTTCTTCGACGGTTAGATGATCTGAAAACACAAAAGAGAATATAATATTTATGGAAATGAGAGGAGCATTCGATAATGCATATTTGGTCTTAATATTACAAACAATGAGAAATTTACAACAGGCAACATTACACCTCAAAACGATCAGTAGTTTGCATACCATAACTCCTGGACATGTCATTTCTCAAAATACCGATAGAATGCAACTACGTTCGAGGATATGTTGACATGCACCAAAATGGTAGGTCAACTCAGAGGAGAATATGAAAAAGTGTCTTCCTAAGAGCATGGTTCTCCTTTGGCGCACGCACCTTATACGATATTTAATGTTTTACAAAATTTAACGAAATCACTTAAAAGTGAATTTTTTTAGACTATGTGTGAATTTCCTCTCCAGTTCGAACCTGATTTTTCAAGTTTTTCTTGTTATTTAAATATGAAAAAGATGGGTCGAAGTGTTACGTCATTTCAAGAGATTTGGTAAGAGAATGGATTCAAACGATAGTGTTTTTCAAAATTGTAATACGCTTTCATATATATCATACATATTCAATATATATTATGTATAGTAAAATGTTTTGTTCACGTTCATAACGACTTACTAGGAAGGTAACTAGACTTTCATTTAAAAATTTTTATATTTTCCATTTATAAACTGAAACAAACATGGAATCATTTTTATCGAGAAATAAAAAAATTAAAAAGGCTAGGTTGGAAAAAATGTTCATTATTCATCATTTTACATTCGTTGTGCATAATTTTACAACCTACCAGGGACATTTTATTCTCTTTCTTTTCCCACATTTTCTAAATTTGCATTTTTGGGAAGAGAGGATTAAAATAAAAAATATATATTCGCATTCTTTGAAGTCTACAATAAATAAAAATTTAAAACAGTCGTAAAATTCGCACACTGGTAAGAGCAAGATTTTGCAAGTCATTTTAGTGACGGAAAAAAATTGCCAAAGAGGGGAAACGAATTGATAATCTAGCCACAAATTATACTTTTGTATGATCAATTAGAAAGTTTTAAAATGAAATATTTTAATTTTACTTTCTCATATACATAGTATTTAGAAAGTATTGTAATCGTGAAAACATTCGAAAACGGGATTTTTGCGAAAATATCCGTTTTGGAGACTTCTGATTCCGAAAATATGGCTTTTGGTATAACGTCCGTCCGTCTGTCTGTCCGTCTGTGCGCAACGATTCTGAGTAATTCACATTTCAATTGAATCAATTTAATTCACATTTCGTATTTACGATAGATTTTTACTTGTCGAAACATGTGCTCTTATTTTGTTTTTCATTTACAACAAAAGGTACTTCACATGAAGGTCAAAGTACTCTTTTGAAAGCTTACATACACAAATATTTTGAGCACTTTTTAATCATTACGTGTTTTAATATTTAGTATTGAAGAAATTATGTAATTTGGTACTGAAAATTCTTGATGACGGTAACGGTTGCAAGTAATATTTAATTCACTTTCATTTCTTAACATTATATGATAATTCGAAGTTGTTTTAGAAGGGAGTTTACTTGAATAGTTAGAAATCATATACATTTATACGCAATTTTCTGGCTCCTTTTGTGCATAAGTGAACGGAGCAAATCACACAAATGAGGTATAGTACTTTAGAAAACTGATAGATGTGTCTACTATTTCATATTTTTAAATAAATAAATAAATAATTTAATACGACCTTCTGATGGACATTAGTAGTAGTAGAATTTCACTTGTTTATTTTTTCTTTTACGAGGTAACAGCGTTTAAAAATTATTGCAAGGAAAGACGCTTCTTGACTCATTTGTTTTAAAAGGATGTAACTTGACTACTAGAGTCTTGACAAATGAAGGCGCCTGATAAGTAATAAACAATATTCGTTGGGAATTGTTACGTGAGATGTGTGTTAGTTTTGTGACTACGTGACATTACCGGAATCAGGAAGGGAACTTTAATTGTATGACGTAAGCCAAAAGGAGATACATTGAGGAACGCAAACGGACGGGAGACGAATGGCGACCGACAGCAAGAGAACTATGCAAAGTGTATCGCGTTGGGATGTGGCTATGTAATATATTTTTGTCCCAACGTCGGGAGAGGATAGGCCCCAGAGGTAATAATTAGATTACTCGCTTGGCAGAGAATTCCCTATTCAGATTTTGGCGTTTGGTTAATAAAACTTTAACATATATAAACTATAACGAAGGTTTAATGATTGAATTATCAGAGGAGCCCAACCAGAGCTTATGATTAAACAATCATGTTAAAATGCCCTTATCGGGACGAGAAGTCAACATATTGGATTGATATACCTTAAGGACTCAAAGGACGACAGAGTCTATTATAATGTTCCAAGTGCTTCTTATTTACCGTCAAGCAGAATGCTGTCAAAGCTAGCTGCATCCCGTCAGCTATGGTGAGCGGCGCAGGACGCTCCCAGCGTCCAGCGGTACACACGTCACATCACATCCTCGAAAAAAGTTCAGACCAGAAGATCGTTGGGATGGATGGTCTTCTGCTTAAGTAACCTCGAGGGATGTCGGGGGATCGGTATGTATTTTCCCGAGAGCGCAACGAACCCTGGAACCCGCCCTCATAGGGGTTGGGGATTCCACGTGGATTTTTGATTGTATTGAAGAGCTCTTCATGGTAGGAGAAGAAATTGGAAAGGGAATAGTTGCACACGGCCCTACGGTAATTTGTGGAGGGGGATGGGCGTCGGCCCATGTATTCACATACATTTGGTGAATGGGTGGGGGAGATCTCCAGTGGTGGAGGGCGCCTAAGGGCGTACATTGCGTGTGTGGTCTAATTCCCATGGGTTCAGAGAATTCCCTGCTGCGTAGACAGAGTGATACAGAGGAGGTTTGTTTGCCGCGACGAGCGGACGACTCGCGTGTGAGATAAGTTACTAATGGGGTCTAAAGTGCAGCGTCCAATCTATTAACGGGAGCAGCTGCCGAAAAGAATATCGTTCTCCAGAACCAAAACCGTCTCCACACGTGCAGCGTGAGATCATAAGATGCAAGCGAAACTCGTAATCTAAACAAAACGCCATGGAGGGATATTATTGTAAAAACCTTTGCATCATGTCAGCCCCGTGACAAGTGTTTAAGCTTATTTGGTTATGAATAGATAACAAATGCAATGTGAATTACTTAACTTTGAAAAACAAATCAATTAGGTAAATTAGATAAATTCATCGCACAGAAATGACCCTAAAGAGTTTGAAGTTGTGATCTATTGATAGGATACAGTGCGACATCGCGTCTAACGGAGAAATCTATTTCTAACTGTCGTTATCGTGATACCAGATTTAATTCCCCACTCACCGCTATTTTCATCTGGTCGTAGTTGTAAGGGATTATTTTTTAAAATATTTTACAGCAAAATCTTCAGTTAGTCTACATAAAGTATTTAATGTGTAATTTAAATTTTTTTCCCTAGCTAAAACTCTTGATATGTGAATCATCAGGCCAACAATTCACGAGCCGATACTGCCATTATAATGGTGCAGCGTAATACACGAAATCAAACAAATGTAGGAATTTGAAACTGACTTTTCTCCTCGATTGTATATAGCAAACAGATTCGTGGGTTAAAGTCAATCATTGCTTCAATTTGCCAAAGGTTACCGCACTATGCAAAATGTAGTCCATAGACTAATAATATTTTATTTATGTATTACACGAAACAACGACTGAAAAGAAAGAAAATATTTGAAACCACGATGAAGTATAGAATTTTTAAGATCTGATGTACAAAGAGAAGGGAGTCAAACTTCACATAATAAACCTTGGTAGCGATGAGAAATTTCGTCGAGAGTTCAATACGTGCGCTAGCATTCGTAAAAAGCACCCAAATGTTGAAGGGTAATTAAAAATAAAAAAAAACATATAAAGTATTATCATTCTTTGAATTATTTTATTCCTTATCTTTTCTACAGAGCAGGTTATGTAAATTCTGTTATGCTCTTTGTCTCTCATTCACTAAAACAGGAGACATTTATTCGTAATCTACGTTTCTGTTTCTTCGTCTTCATATTCCAATGACCATTCTTCAACCTCCGCCGACCCCCACAAGTAATAGACAATTGCAGCGATAAAACAATTGGCGCCAACAATCATAAATATTATTTTCCATTCCTCTCTTGTCTGTAAAATTTTATTTTATTTCATGTTAATACTCAATACAGTTGCCAACAGCCGGTAATGGCACAGATCAAGGGGTTCTATTGCATCACATCCTTGAAAGACTTCCGACAAAAAAATATTTTACAACGTATGTACTTTGTATGTACTCGATCGTTATTTTACAATGTATGTACTTTGAATTCACCATTTTATTAAATTTGGACGATATCAATAACTTTTTAAATATCTTTTTTTCATTATGTTATGTTGTATGCAAATGAGAGACGGGACCTAGATTCAATCTTGGAACCTTCAGCTCAGCGCGCTAATGCTCTACCAGCTGTGCAACCCCGTTTACCTCTACCATAGACGTTCAACTTGCGAGACTCACAGACCTCTGGGGTGATCTCATAGAGATTAGAATTCTCATATGAGGCGACTCCCTTTAAGAAGTATTTGAATATGGATCAATATTTTCGAATTCTGGAGTTAATTTGCGGTGATTCACACCGCCAGGGAACAGATTAATTATATGTTGAATGAAAATGTGAGATGGGATCGAGAATCGAACTCGGGACCTTCAGCTTAGCGCGCTGATGCGCTACCAACTGCGTATATTTTGTCAATTTAAGCTATGGCGAGTTGATGTAAATCACTAACGCATACACGAAAGTACCGCAGTAAACAAAAACTTTTTTATCGAATGATTGAGGTAACGTCGATTGGACTTCCGTGAGCAATTTTTCTTCCAAAGAGTAATTTGTCATGTGAAGGAATCCTTGGAAATATTTTGCAACTTCAATACCACGCGAAAGTCTGGTTGTGATGTAAGTAGTAAATTATTTGAAAGTTCTATACAACAATATTTTTCCATTCACGCGTGACGAGATATAAAATAGCGTAGCATGGGGTGAGGTATTACAGTTCTGGTGGGGCTAGTTGTTACAGAGTCAATTCAATTAATTTAATAGTTAAATAAACAATATTTTCTAATTGTGTTTATTTTAGAGGTATTGCTTAGAAATTCTGCGTACAAAATAAACTAAAGATCCTCTGAACAGTAGCATTTCTATTCAACACGAATACAAATAAATATCCTCTCAGGAGAGCGGTGGATTATAGATAGAATATATGCAGGACCACATGGAAAACACTTTTTATTTATTGTAAGCTTAGCATATAAATGAAAATACTGAAAAATAAACCTTAAAACAAGAAAACATAAATTATGGATAGTAAAAAATGGATGAAAATCTTACCATGGTATTATCACAGTTCATATTTGTTTTAATCTTACAATTGCTTAAAAGTGGGTTATTACGAGATCTCACTAACACTATTAACTATCGAAGAGCCGTAAAGTACCCCCCTCCCCCCACCGAAAAAAAATAAAGATACCAAATCTGCTTCCATTGCAGAAAGACGGTGTTGTAGGTAGACACATCTTCCAGACTTCAGTTGATTTCCTTAGTTGACTTACTCTTGAAGATACGGTGGTAAGTCAGTAAATAAGTCGCAGAACTGTATAGAGCAATATTAATCTAAGTAACTTCGTGACATTTTTTTCACTTTTATATTTTTTAATTTTTCTTTCCATTTTATTCATATAATCATCCTTATTCACGCATCTAAGTAACTTCGTGACAAGTCCTTGAAAGCCAGTTTTGGTTGCTGTTGCATCCAATAAGTGACCTCTTGGATTACGGCAACAAGTTTCAAAATGACGGCCACCCAAATGATTTCTCAGGGGCCCCAACATGAAAATAACTGGGGGCTACGTCGGGACTGTACGGTGGATGTTCCAAGCGTTCTCAACGAAATGTTAGTAACAGGTCCTGTATTGGTCTTTCTGTTTGAGGGCGGGCATTGTTATGCGGAAGAATCACTTCCTGTCACGAGGTTCCAGGTTGTTTGCGCCGAATGGACTATCGGAGTTTCCGCAGAGTGGTGCAGTATGACGCGGCACACAATGGAGTATTTGCCAAAACCCGGGCAAAAACGGAACAAATCAATTTTGTTTCACAACATTACATTTTTTTATCACCGAATAACTGATTAACTGGTGCGTCTAACGACGTTAATTTCCAGAAAATTGGTTAAATCTGGCGTATGCCATCGCCTATTGAATGTAAGGTTTATATGTTTGCAGATGTCCGTAAATTAAAGTTTTAGTGTTTGTAACGTTTTAGAAATAAATTTATACTTCCCGTATGGTTCGCTGGACTGGCTTCAAATTTTACACAGGGGTAAATAAAAATATGTTTGTAGGAACACTTTCCTACATATACAGAGAATTACATACCTATGATGAAACTCCCCCACACGAAAGTTACATGATAGCCATGTTATTAACTGATTTCCAAGATGATATCACTCTTCGTACAAGAGAGTCTCAACATATGACGCCAAAGAATCCTAATATTATAAATAATGGAAGACTTCTTGATACACACGCGTGCAGACAAGACGCCCTTCGTTTATCTCTCAATAAACGAACCTCGACATAGTGTTACGCCCCTACCGTAGCAACGAACTTTGATTACTAGAGATTACGCTGGGAACCGTGGTCGAAGTAGCATCGCCGCCCGATAGCCTAAAACAGGACCCTAGCTGATTACGCTGAAAAACCCTTGAACAGAGTACGTCGATATCCGATTACCTCTACAAGAAGCCCAGCTCCGTGAAATAACTCTAAGTTATTATTACGCTGACGATTTTCCTCGAGATCACGTCGCAACCTCTAACGAGAAGCCCAGCTCCGCTGAAAAATCCTATGTCCAAGAACCTGGATTATCGACACGCAGAATTCGTCGGTCGTGGGACTTACTCTACGATCCCAAGACAGAGCACGACACCTTCGACCACCGACTCACCTGAAGTCAGTCGTGAGTTACACGAACGAGGCACAAATTCACATTGAACTTTCAACGCCTGTCGTTCGTCGTCTGGTGTTATTCTTTGTTTACTTTACGACGACTTTGTTTACATAATAAACATCGTTCTAATTGAACCTTTGAGTATTTATTTTGGAGAGGAGGAAATCTTACTGCGAAGCAAGCCTACATGCAGAGGCTTGCGAAGCAACTAAAGAAATCTTCCCCGACATGTTCTTTAGTTGTTTATATTATTTATTATCGTTGGAATTAAATTGACTGGTTTGTATGGTATCTTTATTTGATAATTTTTTTTTAATAAAATTTTTTTCGGAAGCTTATATTTAAGGTAGAGTCGGAGCCTGATGCGCAACTTTGAGACCACTGCGTTAATATACGATGTATATAGAATAGGTCCCAAAAGAAAAATTTTGCCCAAAGTTGCCCAACGCATTTTTATGAATATTAAAGAATGATTACTTTGATGAAGCATTTTTTTAAATAGCGAAGTTAAACAGCAGATTGTTATGAACAAAACTAATGGGAAATAATGTAATTATCGTTTATACATCTAATTTATTTGGAATATTTGACAACCTCCTCCAATTAGGAGGAAGGGTGGCGCAAATTGAAGTAGACCCCCTTGCAGGAAGATGGGATTTGCATTAAGGTGAACTATCCTTATATCAGAGATACAAAGAATTTTATTTTGTGTGTTTAGTTTAGAGAACTTAAAGATATTGAAAGAAAAGAGATTATTGAGCACTTTGTGCTACTTGTCCAACAATCACTCATAGTATAAGTCCTGAGTTATCTGCGAACCCTTCCTTCACTGTCTCCAGGGAGTTCCCTTCGAGAAGTGTCAACAATATTATTACTTTGACAAGGATCGTCTGTGAAAAACATTAAGCACGTTTCGAAGGAGTTATGCCCAAAACAGGAATTCAGTAGAATTACTGAGAGGAAAGTCACCGAGAGTATTCCGCAGTGCGCTTCCTACGTGTGTACAAATTTTTTAAGTGATTTAAGATAAATTGAAAATACACGATAATAGTTTTCGTGACATTGAAATATTTCAGCGATCTCTCTATACAGTGTATAAGCAATGCACAGAATAAGATGAAAAAGGTATCCTGAGTTCCGAAGAATCAAATAAACTCCTAGATTAACATATTTTAATATATAAATTATATAAATGCAGCAACAATAACTTTTCTTTTCTTTACTTTAGTAAATCATTTTATAATTCTTAGTCAATTAAACTTGCAATTAATTTTTCTAAATTGAAATTTATAAAAAGCTGTAAATTTTTGTATAAAATAAATAAAGTCTATGAAAATCTGATAATATATTCTAACATGCAACCTATTTTTTTAGTTGGGGATGTGGTATGTTTCCATTCCATAGAAGATCGTTTGGATTCGGTTTGAAAGTAATGAATACAAGATTCTTCCCCTGTATTAATTCGTTCCATGAAGCCCTCTCGTTCCTCAGTTTCCTTAGTGAGGTGCTGCAAAAACGGACCTATTCTTCTTCAAATAACTGGTGGGGCACACATCGAGCACAAACTTTACGAAAGTGCAACTGAGAGATAGTATAAACCATTTTATCGAAGTTAAAGAACAATTCACGGCATATTTAATAAGCTTGAGAAATATGAATATTGATCTACTTAATGTTTCGGCCACAGAAACCTTGTATTGTTATTAGTACTGATTTAAGTTTTTGTGTACATTCATGAAGGACCGGTGAATAAACTCCCTCGGATAAAAGATGTGAAACTTTTGCGTTAGTGAGTTCCGGAAACAGAGAATTTTCGAATCATTGTATTCAATGAATGAAGAAAAGAAAATTTCTCTGTTGTCCCTATATATTACTTAGAATGAAATAAAAAACTGCTTTTGTTTCGTTACCTTATTTTGAGCTACATAGCTGGACAAGATCGGACTCACTACTCCTCCAATTGCTGCAATGGTACCAGTAATTCCAAATAAAATACAAGCGTGTTGGGGTGATAAATCCAAATGATTGATACTAAAACAAACAGAAAAAGATTTATTTAAAGTTTTATGAATAACTTATTGCCAAAATGCAGTTTCAAATTACGTGTACTAAATGGAGGAACGCAAGCTACTTTTCTCCGTCCTGTCAAAGCAAGGACTCAAAAGTAGAAAAACCTGTTTCGGAACGGGGTTAAAAAATAAAACTCTTCTTGTTAAAAAAGCACTTGAACAATGAGTAAATTTCGCTCGAAAAAATTAGCACTCTTCATAAGAAAGCTAGTTATAGAGATAATGCACTGAACTATACCAATATTCACTACAGACAATTAATAGAAAATACTCCTCACGATACTGTGGCAAACGAATTGAATGCAAAGCATATTTTGGTGAGAGTATCACAGAAGGACACGAGTTTCACAACTATTTGAAATTTTTCATCAATTTCTTTCTAATCTACTTGAAAGACATGTTTTTACATTGTCTTTCAGAAAATAGAGCTATTATATTTTTTGTCGAGGTATATAATTAGAAAAATTGGTAGAATGTAGATTTAACGTGATGAATCTAAAACATAAATCCCCATTTTTTAGATACAACTGGGGTAATAAAATGTTGTTCATACACTTAAAAGATTTACTAACAAGTTATAAAATCTTATTACTTGATATTTGGCTCAGATAACGCAGAACCTGCCATCCCTATCGTCACCAACAAAACACAATATGAATGGTTCTTTATGTAACCAATGAAGAACAATAAAGATCCTTGAATTAGGAATCCAATACAGATGTATAATTTCCGAACCTGAAACAAAATATTTTATTGTTAGGGCGCAAAACCTTAATCATGGTAAGGCTAAGTGAGCACTTACGATGTTTGGTAACAGCAACATAAATCAGTCGCACAATACTAATTTAATGCGCACCTGCACTATTAAGAATCTAATCTACGTAGGTTGGGGAGTGAATTTCATTGAATTTATGGAAGTAGTCACTTGTTTCGAGCTAAACCTCATTGGCTCTACGTACCGTCTCTGGGTTCATGTTACTTAAACGCAAATAATATTACTGAAAGGTTTAAAGATCATAATGCACAGTGTACACGTGTTTCGCTTCCCCTGAATTTTTCTAGAGTGAGTATGTCTCGAATGACAGGTTGCAAGACTTATTTCAACTCGCTTCTCGGTTGGAGCCAGCTCGACTTGGCTGATCCTACCACTAGTTATTGTCGCTACGACTCCCAAACATCATTTGAGCGCGTAAATACTCGGCACCAAAAATAATACGAGTATTTATATGCACACACACTTCATATGTCCCCTGGACACGGTGTCAGCGTGATTGCTCGTCACCAAGTCATCCCAGGGATATAAGATTCCTGGGTGGGACATTATAAAAATTTGTAGCTTTTCATTTCCATGTCTCAGTTTAAATGGCTGTGACGTATGAAAACTTCGCCCTCTGCGACTTACAACTGCACATCTGCGACTCACCACCGCAGTTGTAATACTCGGATACAGCAATCTGGTCCTATCTAGACGCTGTTCCTCCTATCTCAAATTCAGCGATGTTTCTGGTCAGTAAACTCAAATCAATAACTGCGCCTCACTAGGACTCATTATTCCGTGGTTCTCCCTGGCCGAAACGAAGATTATCAAATGAGGGATAATATTGGATACGATGAAGAGGAAAGGCGTCACAGCTTAGCTACGTAATATATTGTATCATATAATATTATATATCTAAGAAATATACTATGTCAAATCTTTAGAGGATTTATTAAAATAAATATCAACAAAATTACAGCGAAAACCGATTGAATTAGAACATAGAACCCAGGGAGAAAGGAAATTCAAACTCAGCGCCAGGTGGGAGCGCGTTTTTCACTGCGCGATGTGCAGAAGAGATTCTCAGGGGTTAAACGGCAATGTAAACACACCTTTTGGGAGTTAGCCGCGCGCACCTTTTTGTGATCACTCGATTGGCTATTGTCATAGCACATGATTTAGATAGCATTGGGAGTGGGGAGACGAGAGGAGAAAGGTAGGCAATTTGCCGTGTATCGTTCTCACTACAATCAAGACCATCCGGGGGAGATGGTTCTCCATCTATCGAGCCTTTCGCGACTTGTAATCGTCCGAGATAGGTGTAGTTATTCGGAGTCGTACTAAATTCTCCGAAGTAGATCGAGATTACGTTAGACAGATATTTTTTCGAGTGCGTAGTATTTTCTGTCACGTATAAAGCGCTACAAGTGAAGCACCGAATGTCCGGCTGTATAACGCGAAAGTTAAATCGCGACGTGAATTATAAGCATAAATACGCTGTTTAATACGAGAATTCGCCGCGGGCTAGAAGCCGCGAACAGTAGGACCGTACGGTGGACCGTCGTGCTAGCGAGCCGCTAAGGCAGGCGGCGTGGTCAAGGCCGCAACCGGCAAAAGGCGAACGAGCGGTTCGAGGCGACCAGCTGCGAGTACGACGAAGTCGTATATTACGGAGAAGGCTGTAGGACGAACGAGCTATTTCTACACACGATTTCGATGAAGATCTATGGATTGTGAGTATGTGTCTCTGTGAGACGAAATTTAATGGATGTGGCATCAAATGATAGGGACTTGCAATAATTGTAATTCGATGAGGTACAAGTATCTGTTCTAAGAGAACAGCCCATCGAAATAAAGATTTTCGTAATGTATTTGTTTTGTAGAAGAAAGAACAACTTCAAGAATCATTTTAGATGAACTGTTTTATTTGTTTTGCGTTTAAATTGTTTAAAGAGCTCATAACGTGCAATATTATGTTATTTAATTTAAAGAGTAGTAGTGATTCTTTGTATTATGAAACTAAAATGCACGAAACATATTGAATAAGAAGAACATTTGTAACAGAAATATCGCAGAGTAATGTTTCCCCAATTGTTTTATGAAGGATAAATATTTGTACATGTTAATTCTGTATGAATATGTTCAACTTGAGAAATAAAAATAAAAATTGTGATATCTGCATCAGAGTTCTGACTCCTTATTTTTTATTTAATCTGAATGTGTCAGCGTAAAATAAAATAATGTTATATTATTTCTTAATTATTAAGGGTACATTAGAAATAATATAACATTATTTTATTTTACACAGACGCATTATATATACACTGTCTTCTATAATCTATATTTGACATAGTATATTTTGTAGATATATAATATTATATGATTATATATATATACACATAATATATA
>NNCF01129098.1:70618-107959 GCA_002313205.1 Laupala kohalensis | reverse complement strand
ATCTAAGAGATTTCTATGTTTGTGAACCAGAAATGGAAAATAATACCCAAATCAAGTACTTCCTAAGGGAGTCGCCTCAGATGAGGAATCTAGTCTCTACGAGACCACCTCAGAGGTCTTTGGGTTTCACAAGTTGAATGAGAATGGTAGACGGGCCCGAGAGGCGAACGGGATGGCGCAGTTGGTAGGCGCATGAGCGCGTAGAGCTCAAGGTCCCGGGTTCGAATCCCGGTCCCGTCTCCCATTTTCATTAGACGTAACATGAATGAGCAGTGAGGAAAAATCGTAACCGAAGTCGGACGTTTTCGAAATTGCTAGTAATATTGGTGATATGTTAGTAAACTTGTTAGTAAATATGAGAAACATTTTGAGTCAGTCGAGTTAGGAGCGAATTTATTAGTTGACTAATTTGAAAATCTTGAAAGTAAAAGTATCTCAGTAAAGAACTTAATTGATTTTATTAAAGAAAAAAGTGGTGAAGAAGTCACCCTAAATTTCGACATTAAAAGTCAAAATTGTCAAACAGAGGGAGCAAATCTCGTAACTAATGCTTTCGAAAATGTTGAAGTTCTCAAAGAAAGGATTAAACAAAGAATTATTTATTTTTATTGTGCTGATGGGACTCGTAGCCGAGGACATCAGGACGGGTCAAGTAGCGCAAGGCTCGGAGAAGGAGGGAATGTGAGTTTGTGCTACGTAATTTTAGAAGGAGCGGTCTCCGTATTTAGAGAGTATTCTGCTAGAGACCGGGGTGTGAACTGCATCCGATGGACACCAGACCCAGGAGGGGGAGCGAAGAGGGATGTTTTCTAGGAAGAAGCGCTGGAAAGGAATTTCCAGGAAACGAGCGCGTAGCCGATGGAGGTGGCGCGGCGGCCGAAGGCCCGAGAGCCCGCTGGAGGAGCTAGATGGAAGTGCGCAAGTCGCTGCAAGTAGCTTAGTCAGCGCGAACGACCCCCAGGCGTAGGAGCCGATGGAGGTGGTAGCGGTCACTGGAGCGCTAGAGGTGGCGCGTAGTAGGCGTCGGCTTTAGGAATCACACGCCTGTGAAAGTCAGGGCGCGTGCCGTAGAGAGAAAGGGAAGGGCGTCTTTGGCCCCCTTCGACGGCTTGCACCGGAAAACGGTGGAGTGAATGTAGGTCACTCGAGCGACTCGTCCGAACGGAGGAAACGGCGAGATGGTGTTAGATATTAATAAAGTGTTTATTGTTATTAATTAATTACGGTTAATCAACCGGAGGCGTTAGTCAGAGGAGACCGTCACGTGTAAGTCGCGGGGAGGGACGACATAGGGTGAGATAGGAAATCTCACGCGACATAGTTGTATAGCGAGGAGGAGCTTACCAGATGGAATGGGTGGACATTCCATGCCAGAGGCTAGGTTAGGTTAATGTAATTAATAGATAGAGCATTGAGCCGGGAGCAGCGAGTAAAAGGTTGACTGCCACGCTTAGTTTCATTGGAACGGAGTAACCAAGATGGGGTATTAATGATTCCATGCTGTAGTAATAAGGAATTAATTAGTAAGTGGCGGTTTAATTAATTAGAGCTATGTTTGCCGGGGATAATGGAGAAAGGTTGGTTATTACGCCAGATCGCACGAAAATGGAGCGATCCGGATGGGAAACGTTTAATCCCATGCAAAGTATTTCATATCATTGTTAAATAATATTAAGAAAGATCAGTTAGCCAGAGGTGGCGTAACGACTGGCGACTATCATGTTGGAAACGCGGTTCGGAGCATTATCGAATAGGAGTAAAATCAATCCCATGCGCTAGGAGCAGTTTTTTTATTATAATTTTTTATAAAGTATAATTACAATTTTAATTAATTAGGGCTAAAATTTTAACCAGAAGTGATAGGATAGAGGAGACCGAAAAGAATTGTTTTTGTAATCAATTTTTTAAAATTCTGAGTTAAATGATAATATATTTTAATATTTTAAAGGATGAAAATATGAAAAAATGAATCCATCAATAATTAAGGATAAAACTAAGAGTATCAAATCATTAATAGGAAGAAAGAGAAAAAGCAAGTAAATAAGGTGTTTACAAAACGGGAAAATAAACCCAAACAAAAACTAGGAACTAGTGAAGGCCACTGAACGCCAAATTGTAAACGGGATGAATGACGCATAAAACATGAATGAGGAAGAAAGGGGCAATGACCTAAGGGTGAGTAGGATGCTCGGGCTCAACAAGGTCGGAAGGGTGATAGTTGAATGTTCTAAACAATGGACCGGAAGCAACGAAAGAGAGGGGAGACAAAAGGAAGGGCGTAAAGGACAAGGAAATAGTATGTCGCTAATAAGACTTGAGCGAAAAGAATTGAAGCTTAAAAGTAATACTTAATTAACGTAAATTTATTTGTATGATTTTCTTTATTCGTGTAGTTATAAATTGTGTGAAAAAAGGGTTTGTTAAATTAAAGAATGTAAGCGGACAAATATGTGATGCTAAAAAGAGGAAGCCATATTCTGAATCAACCGGGGGATTAATATTGTAAAAGATGAGTTAAGTTGAAGAAACTTTCAAGAGACTTAAAAGAATATTAATGACCGTAGTCACACAAAGTATGTTTAGGATAAAATAAATGTCTTCACGGGGAAAGTAATTGTAAATCGTGGCGCGATTGAGAGAATGGTAGTAAAATTGAGTCATAGTTGTAATTTGTGTTTAATTAATTAGTAATGATCAACGTCCAAGGGAAATGGAGGGAAAATCGTCGAGAATAATTAATACGTCGTTAAAATAGACTGGCGTCCACGTATTCTACAGGAAACGTTGGTAAGTGGCTCACTATATATTTTTTGTAGTCTGAAGTACCTCACGTGTAATGAGTAAGCAAAATGTCTGGGTTAACTTCCACTACTATTTAGCTTCATAGGAGAAATAGGAGACGGAGATGATTAATACGAGTGTCTTAAAGTAACAGGTTCGTATCATTCAGAAGAAGATGTGTGTTGAAAATTTAGGTCAAAGGTCGTAACGTAACGAATTAGTAAAGTGAATGGACAAAAGAGAAATTATGTAAATATGCGGAGAAAGGGGAAGAATCGAGTATCGTAATATCAGGAAGAAGAACAACTTTGGGTAACTAAACGTTAAAAATGTAAGAAAAATGAATAAATAAATGATTCAGTTAAAAACAGTGTGAAAAGGTAAGGCGGGAGACTACGAGAATTCAGAGCAAAAATTAGGATAGTTATGTCACAATAGTGAGTGACATAAAACAAGTTCACATTTGTTTTCCGCTCGGCTAGAGCAGTAAGCTGGTTCTCTGGACCTTACACTGAAAAATACTGTAGAGAAATTGACACAAGAAGCAATATTTTACCTTGCACACGTAGATGATTTGGATTATTACACTCAAGTAAACAGTAGACTATGGTATAATACAATGTCTGGAGAATCACATTCTTCAATACGCAGATATAAAAAATTTAGCGTTCTATTTCTGCGTAACCGGACGGATTAAATAACACATTGCATTGCACTTTAGAGTATTAAAAGATGTGTTGATGAACTCCCATCGTTTCCCCTTCCACCTTTTCTTTCTGAGATAATACCATTTAAAAATGACATCAAGAAAAGCTACTTGACTCATCATTAGAAAAGAAGTGTAATATGAATTATTGAGTCCTAACAATTGACAGCATTGACGCGTCTGGCCGAGCTGAGGAGATGTACCAGAGTTACGTAATGCTCTTTTGTATATTATGATTTCCTATTCTTGGCTTTTCTGATGTTCTCCTTACATTGTCAATATTAAATATGAAACTGAGTGGAACTTACCTGCTTCTAGCAGATGAGGGAAAGTAGTATCTGTCATGATTAAGATCAATAAAATATCTTTCTAAATAAAAATAACCGTTCACATCATCTTAAAGCATGGTTTTATACTTTCAAATTAATCGCACGGACAGATACCATATAATTCTGGAGAGAATGGGGACTACTGATTTATTTTTTACAGTATGAGAAAATGTTGTTCAAAGAACATTCAAGGCCAAAGCGAAAAAGGTATTCTACATTGTGCTACGAATAAGATACTCGAAATTATTATTTACATCAAGAGATTTTGTACCATACATATTGGATTTACGGGATGTGGGAAGAAAGAGACAGTCTATGACGTATGGAGCTAGTGTGGAAGGGAATTTAATTGTGAACGTACATTGTGGAAATGCGGTCGCTCCTAATGTATCTGTTGAAATAAAATGCGAGATAGAGACTTGGAAATACGACCGATCGATTTGCAAAGTCAGAAATGAAGTTCCAGAAGAATTCACGAAAACGAGAGTAGAATAATAGTAAAATAGCTAAGAATTATATGTAAAGGACAAAATTAGAATAAAGTTTCTGAAGAAATTTCATAAATGCGTGAAGAAGTGGGAGACGAGTGAGGAATGGAGGTTGGCGTACGTTTTCGCAAAAGTTATAAAGTATGGTTTAATACGCTAAACATAATAGAATTTTTTGAAACTCACGGGAATTAAAAAGGGTTTGAAACGCAAAGGGAATAGAGAAGATGGAAAATTCATGTATGATAATGTGCGTTGTATGTGTTTGAGAAAAGAAAAATCATGAATTGTTTTCATTCTACCATTGCCGTTGGTGTTTCAATTGAAACTAGCAGTGTCTATCTAAATATTTTAATTTCAGAAAAGATATTAAGAAAGTAGAAAAGCACCCAGTGATGCGCTTTATAGTTTGAGTAAGTTGCGTTCTTAGATCGACTTAGAAGATTTTAGGTAAGTAGAATTTCATAGTACATCAAGATTAATATAATAATAATAAGTCGACTAAATTTACCTGCAGTTGTCGGTCTAAATATTTATTTTTGTCATTTTAGTTGTCGGTTTATGTGTTTGATTAATTCTTCATTTGCAACTTCCGTAGTAATAATTTTATTATTATACTAATATCCTTCATTCAGTGTTAGTTGTAATTTTTGCGTGTATTCTGATTTGCTTTCGTCGTTTAGTTGATATCTAACTCACAACAATGGACACTATTGCATTCATCAACGCATTCAAAGTTGATTTTCAGAAGACGTACAATGACTTGGGTACATTATATTGACACACGAGTGTGCTAGAAGAGGTTGGACAACAGTAAGAAATTCTCGCCCTCCTTTCAGGTGCTATCATCCAGTTTGACCAAATAACATGGACCACCTCAACTCTTCTCTCAAAATAGGTTTAGTGTGTTAGATGACGTGTCCCAGTTTCCTCCCTTACCTAATCGTCCCATTCGTTTCAGAATTTCCCGTCCAGTATCTAAACCTGCTAATCCTTTTCACAAACCACGCACTGTCAGCACAGCCTCCAAAAACCACGTAAAGTAGTGCTACCCAGAGTTGAAACCAACACTACGAACAGAAGTCAAAGGTACTCGTATTAGCCGATTTGCAGGTCGGCACATGCCCTCAGTTTTGCGTGAATAGCTTCCCAAACGGTTCTTACTCTCCGGCTCGTTTGGCTGAAGTTATTCGAGAACTGGACACCTGCACAAAGACACTGACCAAGTGGGACACAGTAATCATCATATGACAACTTGGGAGATTATTTTTAATCCTTCTGAACATATACAAAAACTAATAATGACCTCTTTACGCACAAATATAGTACTCTCTAGCCTGCCTACACGCTTCCACAAATAAACCACGAAATTAACCTTGCAAACATCACCTGGCGGACACAAAAATCATTTTTGATTTGCAACCACACCTGATTGCTAGGGACTTTACCCACCATAGTTTACACCTAAGACTGTATGAAAAACATAACTTCATTTCTCTCCTGGCTTCACATCATCCATCTGACAATTCACTCTTACATTTCCTCCACCACCTCCCTCTGCTTTTACCTTACCACCTCCTGCCATCTCCACATCCATTTTTTCATCTGTCCCCGATATTTCACTACTTCCTACCTCATCTCCCTCACCCAGATCTGATCCATCTATTCCTACATCCACATCTTCTTCCACCCCATGCACAGTTACTACTTGCGCTCAAGAGTACAATGTGCTATTCGAAGGTGACGGTTCGGGTGTGCGGGCTTGATCCGGTACAAGAAGCTGTACAAAATTCATATTCTCCCCTATGATATAACTTCTATTCCATTTTTCAAGAATCACAAACACTTAACGAAAATAAAATAATTATATTTCATCATAATGTCCAATCCCTTTCAAACAAATAGGCAGACGTTGAAATTCTTGTACGCGGAAAAATCCATTCTATAAGCTACGTATCACACAACAATGACTTTGAAGTAACAATGTCAGCGATACTTTATTTCTAATTATTATTTAGCAAGTTCTTACTGTCTACAAATTTTTAAAGGAAAACATCCCCATGGAGGTACGTTTATCCACGTTCGTAATGATATTTTATCCTCTCAAATTTGAGACTACTAGGCCTTCTGCGTTGATAGTGTGTTAGAATTTTCTGATTATAATTTGACCAACAAAGATATATTTTTTATGTATTTCTAGGCCTCCTCAGTAAGTTCTTGTTATTTTTTTTTTTTGGAATTTCGAAATAATTTTAAACCTACCACATGCATAATCACAAAATTTATCATTATATGTGGTGATTTTAACATTGATTTCCTGAGTGCATTCACCCATAAATCGATTCAAGAATCATATCGAATCCTTCAACCTTATAACTACAATATACGACCCCACTCGCCTCTTCAGTTCATCTCAAACATTACTAGATCAGATTATTGTCAACAATGAAATCTCGTATTCCCCTGAAGTGTTTAACGTGGGTTACAGCGATCCCACATAAATCCCTTACACGTTTTCTGGACAGTTTAATGACATAAATTTATCCATATTTACAAATTATTTGCGTGAAGAAACTTGGAAAGATGTTTACAATTGCCAAAACACTGACGATAAATTCAGTGCATTTATTTCAACATTTCTCAAAGATTACAACTCTAGATTTAACGCATAAATAAAACACAATTTAATTAACTCAAAGAAATACAACACAAGATCACCCAAGTGATAAGAATTTCTTACAAAAACAAACGCCGTTTATATTATCTTTCAAAACTCTATAACGAATCACCCGTATTCCATGATTATTTCCGTAAATATAAAAGTAGTGAATGTATCTAGTTACGGAAAATGACAGGGAGATTCTGAAATCGGACAGAAGGACCAAAACCACGTGGAATATGGTTAAAAATTTCACGTCATCTGAAAATGGTGAAGAAAACATTTCACTACTAAATAAGGTAAGATCGTATCAAATCCACCAGAAGTAGGTAAAATAACCAATTCAATGCCTCAAAACCAATGTAATCCACAAATATCCACCCACGTACTCAATTCTATGTNGGACTATCATCAATTCATTAAAAAACAAATTTTCAACAGGCATAGATGACTTACACGCATTTATTGTTACATTTTCGTCCCATGTAATATTAAGTCTACTCATAAATATTTTTAATAGTTACTTACTAGAAGGGATGTTTCCCAACATATTTATGAGACCTAATTAAATCCTTTACACAAGATAGGAAACACAAATATTGTTGAAAATTATGGACCAATTTCTCTACAACCTACTTTCTCCAAAATCTTAGAAAAATTGTTCTATAAGCTTCTTATATAATTTTTATCAAAAAATTACATTCTCTCTGACGATCAATACGGATTTCAGAAATTCTTTTCCACTACCAGTGCCTTATATTCTTTTTTAAGCGATGACCACTTCTCTTGACCATGGAGAAAATCCTCAAGATGTTTTTCTTGATTTATCCAAAGCACTCGATATCATCAATCATGAAATTCTCCTTTTAAAATTGCAATCCTTTTAGCATTCGTGGACTTGCACAACAATGACTAACTTCTCATTTAAAAGTAGATATCAACAAGTTGAAATATCATATACTAAAAATAAATAATTTCAGTATTGCCGTTCAAAAACAAAACCACTTACTTGCGGAGTTCCCCAATGTCCAATTCTCGGCCCTATACTTTTGTTGTTGTATGTGAACGACATGTCATCATCCACATCAGATTTCAAAATTATTCTTCTTGCTGATGACACTAATTTACTATGTAAACACGCCAACGCTCAAAAGGTTTTGTCTAACCTCTCGTCTTGGTTCCATGCAAATCGTCTCATTGCAAACACCGACAAATCAGTTTCCATGTCATTTCACAATAGTATCATAAAATCTTTACCCCGAGTTTCTCTTTCGTTAAATGAAACACAATGAAAAACTATTACTTATACAAAATTATTAGGTCTCCATATTCAAAAATTATTAGGTCTCAAATGGAATTATCATGTTGACAATCTTAATTCAAAATTAAGTAAATCTTTTAATGCATTCCTAATCTTAGTTAATATTGTTAGTCCACAAATTTCCCGTTGCGTATATTTTGGAAACGTTTACTCCCATTAACGATACGGCATTGTCTTTGGGGGCAATTCCGGTCAGAGCGTCCAAACATTCAGAATTCAAAAGAGAATTGTTCGGATAAATTGTAAATATCGCCCCCGAAACCTTTGTAAACATTTATTTAAGGAGTTAAATATTTTAACGCTTCCCTGCATTTATATTTATGAAACGGTTGTTTGTGTTAAGACCGAATTTCTGAAGTGCCACACTTGCTTCATGCAAAACAGTCATGTTCACAAATACAATACTCGCGATAAAAATAATATTCATCGTCCTAGAGTGTCGACTACTCTTTGCCGAAAAGGGTCGTGTCATTCTGGAATCATTCTATATAATTCCCTTCCTACAAACTATAAAAGATATTATTAAATTGAATCTCTACAAGCCCGCAGTTAAGAGCTACCTACTGCAGCAGTGCTTCTACAATGTAAAATAATTCATAAATTCTAATAAAATAATTCATAAATAATTCTATTAAAGTTGTCTTGTATTTTATTTGCTGTAATACTTTCAAAAAAACGTATAACAATTTCAAAACTATTTTCTTGCATTCTTGTATTTGTCTTATTACTCATATTAGTTAATTTTGTATGTTCTCAATCTTGGCACAAGAGTGTACATTACTTCTGTAGCCCCAGCCTGGCCCGGGGTTTTCTCTGTTTGTTTGTTTGTTTGTTGTTGTTTTTTGATAGAGGCAGATTTTTTATACAGACCCGGTAGGCTCTTGCCTAGGTGTAGCATCTATTGAAATAATAAATCTCGAATTTAGTGTTATTTAATAGTTACGATTTATAAGCAATATTTTCCGAATAATCTATAATTTGATAATAATACGTACTTGTGAAACGACATGTTTTATTAAATACAAATTTGTTGGTATTACGTTAAAATTAAAACACGAACTATTTTTATTGTTAGGAGTGTGCTGAATTGTTAAATGCACCTTTGCCTTAGGGCCTATGATCGGAATTGATGGTATGATCTAAATAAATAAATAAATTTATTGTCAAAAAACAGTACAAACTGCGTATGACCACGTGGAGGAAAAAAAACTAATTTACTCTCCGGAAGCAAGCAAGGGACCATCCCATCAATTCCGATCAAGGGCCCTAAGGCAGAGGCGGATTCAAAAATTTCAGCAAAAGTTCCTAGATAAGATAAAAAGTTAGCTGCGAGTTATAATACTAATAGAATGTCAATATGTTTGTAATTTTAAGCAAAAAATTACATGTACAAGTTATTATCGAACTATATATTATTCTGAGTATAGTGTTTAAAAATCATAAGAATTGAAATAACACTAAATTCACGATTTATTGTTAAATCGTGTGATCCTTTGCTTACTTCTGGAGAGTTAATTATTTTATTGTCCTCTACGTTGTCATACACAGTTTGAAATTGCTTTTTTGACAATATATTTATGTAAGCAATTCAAATGTCTTTTACCTTTCCAGTCGCCATGCTGACTACCGAGCAAAGAGAACACTATAACATTTTTACGTTCTTGAAATCTTGGATGCAATTGTCTTTATCTCATCCCCTTCTATTGTCTCTTTCAGGCCCTTATAAGTATCCTTTTTTCTCCAAGATTTTGCAGCTCCTTAGCTACAATACATCCTTTGTAGCTTGGTGAACTGTTTTATATTTTGAGAATCCCCATCTCTTAGAGAGCAGTTAACTACCCTAGGACGAAACAGATAAACGATATTGCATGAAATGAAACAAGGAGCGAGCAGGGTGGCGCTTTCAGGTGTAAGCGGTTTGGCTCAGTGGAAATGCATATATGCGTGAAGTTGATGTCGCCGTGTTTGAATCCCATTATCATTCAATGAAACCGTTAGTCAGTTACCTCGCGTTGTTATTAACAGCCGAGTAAGTGATAATGTGTGGTCATGATTCGTTCTTAAATTTTCTAGTGTCACGCTTTGTATTATGCCCAAGCCATTACTTTAATGAGTCTGATTTGTTTTCATATGTAAAGTACTGAATATTTTCTTTATTTAAGTCTTTTCTGGTTTGTCTATATTTCATTTCACCCGTCACAAAGTTTTAAAACTTTGTTGTGACGTTACCTGTTAGCATTGTGTATCACTTTGAGGACAGAGTCTTAAACCTGCAGACTAGTTGGGTGATAGTCTTTCATTCTGCCCCCTGAAACTGTCTCGCATTGAAGATTTTTGCCTATGTCACAGCTTTACTTTTGTTTTCGTGATGAATCCATCCCGTCTCTTTTGCTAAATTTAAATTTTCATTATATTTAAATTTTCTTGCCTGACGATGTTTTGGTTTGGCTTTTTTGAAGCGGAAATTATTCAGGTGAAATTTATCGTTTCGTACTTTTTATACTTTTGATCTTTACCATTCACTTCTTGCTACTGAATCATCTACAACTGATAATCATCAGTTCCACAGTTACAGCCAACGTTTTACGGTTTACATTAGAGATGTTAAATGCTTTCCTTTTTTTAAGTGTTTTTTATTCTTATCGTAATTACTTTAATTGTTTTTGAAATTTTTCAATTATTTTGTGCAGAATCTCGTAATTATTTCGTTACTTTTTTAACTCTTGTAAAAGTTAAATTTCAGTTTTTGTTTTAATATCATAGTCACGCCATGTTGTTTCATTCCGCAGAGTGGTGTTTCACATCTGACAGTGAGCAAATTTCAGGGTTTCGTTCAAGAACTCCTTTCAAATAGATTCCAATTACGCAATGAATCCATGATGCCTGCCTCTAAGGACGATTGATTCTCTTGGTCCAAGCCTGCAGTACAATCTATGGTAATATTTTCAAATACCGTTTCATCTGTTTCGATCGAAGTGTCTTGTTCTGTAGACAATAGGGAGAAGTAAATGAAAAAGGAAAACAACCTAGCTTTCAAAACCTAATGGCACCGGGGTTTTAAAAAGTAAGAGAGTCTGGCAATACTGATAACATACAGGACACTTTAAGAAAGGAAGGGGAATACTGTTCAGTCTCAACTCAGGAACCTTAGGAACGTCATCTCCTTTACGATTTAGAAGCTGTCTCCAGCAGATCTGGTGATCCTCGTATCATTCAGAATATTCGGATCAGACAACGGTTTTGATGGGTGGTCTCATCCGCAGGGGACGTGGGTTTATAAAGTTTTCCTAGAGGAAGTTGAGAGAAGAAATGAAAAAAACTCTGCTGTGAACTTATTTGGTCACAAATGCTGATTAATGGAGACCAAAAGGTGATACCCGAAAGGTGTAGACGAAAAGGGAGGTACAACAGGATCGAATAAGAGACACGCACCATTCTAAATACCAGGGACAAGTCATGTCGATAGACGGCAGAGTGACATCAAAATAATATATAAGAAGTTTGATTACCAAGAGAATACCCTGTAAGGACCATGTTGGATACAGAGCAGTCTCGAGGAATGTAATAGATTAATTGAAAGTTATTATATTGTATGAATATGAAATGCGGACACAACATATATATAGTATATTTATCGCAAGTGCGCACCTAGTAAAACTTTTGGATGTTCGTTAAAGTGGTGAAACTTACTTTTGTAACAGACATAATGTTATTCTTTAAAATAACATTAACAGAAAATCCGCTTATTAAAATGGCTATAAACAAAACCACGTACGGTATAGACCCCAAAAATCCAGTTTCGACAATTGGATAGTCCAAAATATCTGAAACAAAAGTAATCATAACATAAGCAATGCTAGGCATCATTTTACGATTTTTTTCTCAAAAAACTGTTTTAAATAAATGTTTTAAACTAATTATTTAGTACACTGAAATAGGAAAAAAAAATTTTAATTAATTTTGGAATAATTTGTATAAATAGGTAGTATTATTGATGCTTATTAACTCTCCAATATTTTTTCTTAGATCCGATGGTCATTTTACCGCTAAATGATATTTTTGTGAAGTGATCCGATAATGGAAAGAGTTTGTATTGATTTTTTTAAATTGTATATTTTATTTGAATGGTAGAGCAAATCTTATGCTGTACACTCTGTAATGAGGGGGAGGTACCGATTACTCTAGATATATTTTTGAAAGCCAACCTACTAGCATAAGTTATTTTTCATATAATTGAAAATTATTATCATCGGAAATGTTAGAGAAATAATCTATGACGACAATTTGAGGAGAGAAAAAGAACTTAAAAGAAAGATCTATAATCCTGGTAATGACTTAGAACGGAGAGGAACTTAGTGAGAGAGAAACAAATGAATCTAAAAACAAGGTAACCTAACAGCAAAAAATGCAAGCTTACAATGCAAATAACAATGCAGATTTAAAACTCTCTATGAAATAAGTAATTTAAATGAATATAAAAAAGCATTCCGAACTCACTTGCTATCCTTTGACGTTGATGTAAGTCCAGCGTGTGATAATAGTTCCATTGTCCTAGAGCGAGATAGTACTACAAATGTTTTATATATAATTTGATATACTGAAATATTTAATATAATGTCAAACAGTCCCACTACAGGTCTCAAAGTGTGCCCATGGGGTTAACGGAGAGTAAAGATTCGAAATTCTTCGTTTCTACGAGGAGTATATGTGGCCAGCATCTCTCTCCGACCAGTTTGCTTTTTTCAAAACAGTACATCAATGACCATTGCATTGGCTTCTTTATGTATACATGTTTTCTAAGGAAAACGCTACATTGAACGTCAATATTATACTAATTGCGTACTTGCACTTTTCTTACAGCTGTAAAACCACTGAGAGGTACTCCCAAAACAATTGTATTTCTGTTATTAAGTTTCTGCAGATACAAGCGTTGATGGTCAACGCATGTAGAAACCTGTGCCTCATTTTACGAGCATCTATGAGAGCAGCTACGACCACAAGTTCGTGAACCGATATTCTTTTCAATTTCAACTACTTGTTATACTTTTGGATTAAAAATAAGGGGAACTGAAACCAAAAGTAATCATTCGATTCTTCATCATTTCTATGCCGACAGTAGGCACAGGAAACATAAGCAGCTGCTTGGGGTGGCACACTTCAGAGGGTGACATTGTCGATAAGTTGTTTCTCATTTGGATTCAATAAATTGTATTTAACAAGAGTCTATACGAAATATACTAGTAGAACTGTATTAAGAATTCGCCATCTCTCAGAGGAACAGTTGCAACTCTGTCATATTGTCATAGGGCGCAGGAAAGAAGTTAAAATTTCAATTGATACACCTCTACCCCCACACCTTAAAATCAAAACCACGTATTCAAAAAGCCAATGTCAATATAATTTAAATAACAAACGGCGTCAATATAAATGGTATCGATAAATTAGCATCATTTATTGAGCTTTTAATGTTGTGTAAACCACATGCGTATTTTTACAACATGTAGGAAAGAGTGCGTAATAATATGAATTTCGAATTAAAGCTCAGAAAGTTTATGGGGGGGGGGGGAGAGGCGGTAAAATTGTGATTTTCTTGGAGAGGTAATACTGCTTGGAATGATCCAGCATGTAGTAGCAAAGTCGTACTTATGTGTAAAAAATAGTATCGCCTCTTTCCTTTGTTAAGAACTAAATGTGACAAACTGAGAATATATTTGGTTGAATTACCTCTCATGAAAATAGGGAGTTCTGTGAGTAGAGTGGTCGTCACCCAACTGACAGCGAAGTGACTGACGATGAGGGCGTACACAGCGCAAGAAGTGAAAATCTCACGCCAAGGAGGTTTTACTCTCTGAAAACGGTCAATCAGGTTTCATTTGCCAGGACATGAAATATCTGTGTACGTACATACGAGACGTAGTCCATAGTTCTGACTGACTGACTGACTGACTCATACATCTACTCAGAGAAAAACTACTAGAATTAGGAATCGTCAACGGCCGGGTGAAAGTGACGGACTGTGACACGAACCCGGGACATCCTGATCTGGTCGCAGGTGTGCTGTTCACTGCACCACCCGCCTCGACCCCCAAGTCCGTATACAAGACAGTATACAAGGCCGGATGGATGTTGTGTACGGACTTGGATGATGAGGTGGATGGTGCAGTGGACAGCACACCTGCGGCCAGATCAGAATGTCCCGGGTCCGAGTTCCGGTCCGTCGTAATTTCCTCCTGGCCGTTGACGATGTAAACACTCCTCCACGAGTAGGTACTCGGAAGTTGTGAGTTACAGTTAGGAACTTGACACAATGTTGCTTTTATATTTTTATGGTTATAGATTTTTATAGAAGGTATTTTTCAATATTCCGATTTTAAAGGGGTGAATTACAGTGAAATGAAAGTTTTCAAACTCGTGACTTTCACTATCGTTGATGAATTAATTAAGAATTTATAATTCCGATTTTTGTTTATATTGTTGAATTAAAAACTAATTTCGGGTATTTTCTATTTTTTACATTTTAATTTTAAAAAAAGGGTGTTAAGTATATTATCCAAACGGACTAGCACAGTCACCAACGTGGATAGCAAAAGAAAATTAAGATGACAGGATGTTGTGTAGTATTACAGGATTTTATTATACAGTAACTCGTAAAGAATTTGTAAGATTAATAAAAAATAATGCTTCTTTAAAATTCTAATTCCAAAAGGGTAAAATATGATTTTTAAAATTTTATCTGATTTCACTTTATTTTACTACCTCTGATTGTAATTGTTATTTATGCATGTAAAAATGGTTAATTTACATTGCAATGTAAAATTTTTAATTTACATCTCTTTTTTCCAGTTCCCTCTTAGTGAGAAATCCTAACAACAGCAATTGCCAAATTTTGGCTGAGATGAGAGAGACTTTGTAATGCTTAGCGCATGGTAAGGAGGGATGCATGGGTAAGGAGGGATAAACTGCATATAGTAAGACACAGCACCACCTTAAAAATTGAATCCAACGCTTGGGACTGTCCCTTCATTGACATCTCTCGATTTATTTAAATTATTTCATGTATTTTATGATGTCACAAGATTGAAACTGTGAATTTTGCTCTTTCATCAACCATATGATTTGGGAGTCGGAGTTGAGAAGAAGAGATGTTAGGTTGCAGGGGAATTTAGCGTATCGAACAAAGTAATTGAGGAAAACGTGGGCTGAAAATCTTACCCACTCAGAATGTGTAGTGCTGGAATTTTAATACAATGAAAGTATTCTTCTTGTCTGTATAGAAGGTTTTGGTCCCGCTCCGCACGGAAGTTTTTGTTGTAGTGATACCTTTGAACCTTCGTTACAACCACACACTTTTCAAATTGAAACTTCGAAAATTATCTTACTGAGCATACAATATGTAAAAGTCGTGTAAACATTACGTTCCTAAATCCAATAGTTTTTGCATAAATATATTTCAATAATAAACACGAATAGAAAAATATTCTCAATATTGTAATTTAAGCGTAATATTTTCTAATATTAAAAAAAATATTATATGAGTTAAGAAGTAAACTTACTTCAAACTTGGTGACTAAATGGGTCTGTAAATATTCCAATTCAAAAGGGTCCAGATTCAAATCATCCTCTGGTATCCTATAAACAAATGCCAACCACAGACCATACCATGCTGTTCCTAGTCCACCTGAGGCACAAAGTTTGTTCTGAGATGTTTCCCATGAAACCAGAGTAATGTGATCAGGAAAATGGCCTCTCTCTTACCAAACAGATGAAATACTGCTGGCCAGTTGAGGTATTTTATCACATACCCTGAGACCAACATTGCAAAAGCGACTCCGAGGTATGCTCCTGAGTAGGTTAAGGCTGCGAGTCCTGTTCGCTCCAAGGGAGGCAGCCAACGCGCCCATATATCATGCAAACAGGGATAGCATACCCCCTACAACACAGACCGAATTCTTACTCCTATGCCCTTAGGAAGTGTTCGTTAATAACGTACCCAACTCTGGAGGGAGGGCGTTTTTACGAGCGCAAGTCAATAAATAGCCACAAACTTCAGTTTCCTTTATACCGTTATAAAACCAGGGGCATTTTCTGCCGACAGATGGAAGAATATGTATGCTTCACATATAGATTGCGTGACATCTCGTCAAGCTAGTGCATGATGGTGGTTGTGTAGCATGAGTATACACGAGAAGAATAGCTTGCAGTTCTTTAGGAGCCAAAGAACTGACTGTCCACAGAAGAAGTGCATCACGAAATGCAACCTGTGTATGATGACAATTGTTTTTCATGGAAAGGTATGATCAATTCGATCTAGAAGTTTAACAAGGAAAAGCAAAGCATAGGTAAAGCGTCCTGGTCGTTCTACGGAGGTCTCACCTATAATCACAGTGCAGTGTGTGGGACAAATCATTCGTAACAACCGGCGTGTGACGATCTATGACGTAGCACATGCTGTAAGCCGTTCACATGGAACCACTTGGAACATCGTTCATGAGCAGTTACATTTTCGTAAAGTTTGTGCTCGATGTGTGCCCCACCAATTATTTGAAGAATAATAGGTCCGTTTTTGCAGCACCTCACTAGGGAAACTGAGGAACGAGAGGGCTTCATGGAACGAATTATTACGGGGGAAGAATCTTGTATTCACCACTTTCAAACCGAATCCAAACGATCTTCCATGGAATGGAAACATACCACCTCCCCAACTAAAAAATAGGTCAAGATGATTCCATCAGCCGGCAAGATTGTGCTCACCATGTTTTGGAAGATGGAAGGGGTAATACTACAGAAATTCCAGCTTCACTGTGAGGCTTTGAATGCCGCGTTGTCTGCGGGAACTCCGAGAGGTCATTTGTCGCAAGCGACCTAGACTCCTGACAAAGGGAGTGATTATTCTGGATGACAATGTCTGCCCTTACAATGTGAGACCAATACAGGAGCTGTTACTAACATTTCGCTGCGAAAGCTTGGAACGTCCACCGTACAGTCCTGACTGAGCCCCAGTTATTTTCATTTCTTTGGATCCCTAAAATATCATTTGGGTGGCCGTCATTTTGAAACTAATGCTGCCGTAATCCAAGAGGTTACTCGTTGGCTGCGACAGCAACAAAAAGACTTCTTTGCCACCGGTTTTTAAGGACTCGTAAATAGACGGGAGAAGTGACTGAATATACAGGGTGATTATGTCAAAAAGTGAAATAAATGTCAGAAAGTACTTTTGTTATCGCTATCTTGTTTTGTGACTTATTTATTGACTTACGTACGTAGTTACGCTGCATTATGACAGGGATGGTGTACGTGGAAGTAACTTTGTTGTGACCTAACGCCAAGTTGTATAAGGTAAGAGATATCGTTACAGATGTTTTATAGAGGAGACGAGGTGGGCAATGATCATTTTTGCGATGTTTAATTTATGGATGATCTCTTGTACATTTGTATTTAGACGGAGAGTATTAAATCACTTGTTTTTTGAGGTTTCAAGGCTTCTACAGAAAATTGACACCGTTTAATTAATGAAGTGTGAAGAATCAGAACTTGTAAAAATCTGCAGTCAACTAAATTCACTGCTATCTTGCAAATGATGCAAATTTCAACTCTAAACCTGTCTCCAGTGTGAAGGTACAAGGGAGATATTCATGTGCAAATAAATTAGGAAATAGAAACTTAAAGAAAAATTTCATCTTATGCTGAAACTCACGTGCTCATTACTCATGTGCCTATATTTAATCGTAAATTTTTTCAATTGAAACTGTCTTGGACATTTGATGGATTTCACTTTTTCCGTTATATCATTTCTACCCAAATAGTCTCAGTTATCTCAGTACGTTAACTGTAAGACCAACTTACTTGAAGTAATCCTTGAATCACTCTTTGGATAATTAAAGCGATGTAACTGGATCTTGCAAAATACTCTGTGAATATTGCGAGAAATGAGGATATTCCTACGCCAAACCCAAATAACTTCACTCCACCCGCTCGACTGGCCAACCAACCCCCGAAGAATTGAGTTAAAATGTAGCCATAATAGAAGGCGCTCAAGACTAAACCTTCTTGTCTTATGGTCCAATCAAAGTCTGCTCCAGTCTTGTTCTAAAACAGAAAATTCAATTAAACCTATATGAATTATAAGATATACTGCAAGCAATGTAGTATGAAGTGAAAGTGTTGCTTGAAAATTCGAAATATCCGAAAAGGTCTAATGAAGTACTAATTTTTTTTCAGTTCTGATAATTTAGGGAGCTAACAAAAGCATTATCATTCTAAATAGTAATATTTTAAATGTATTTTGATTACTTAAAATTGTTTCCTTCATTTTAATCAATGTTTTTAAACTCTCCACTGAAATAATATGGTAAACTGCTAACAAAGAAATTTCTTCGATACAAAATATTATTTATCCAAATTTTCGTCAAATGATCAATGACAATTTAACTTTTTATGGTAAGTCAACTAATTTCTTCTCTTGATCCAAAAAATATACAACTGTATCGTTTCTTTCTAAGTGTATTTATCTAAAGAGTACAGGATTATAGATTTTGTTTTGTGGCACACAGATATTCAAGTAGTCAAGGGGAATGAAAAAATCGTTGATGTGTGCAAAATGACACAATTTGAAGTCAATTCACATCTATGTAAAAAACATTTTTTCCGACCAAGACCATATATATGCTTGCTAAATAATTTTTGTTTCACAAAGTACAAGAAAATTCTATTTTGGGGTGCATGAGGGGCTTGAGACCGGGTGTGCCCCCTAAATCCACCACTATACTTAACTATATGAAACATCCTAAAGTCACGAAATAATATGCAGATGCCAGTTTTTAGAGAGTTAATGCCATCCATGTATCGCAATAGCTTTTATTATTAACGTAGTATTGTACCACGAAACTAGTCTCACTGGTTTATTGTGGGATTTGTTATCCCACAACATTCATAAATAAACTTTAACACAATCCATTTTTCATAATTGTACGTACAAAAAAATGTACAAAATTATAATACCCGTCAGAATTGAAAATTACAAGTTACAAAAATAAAAACACACAAAATATACTATTGCATAGTTTTCATCCTTTCAAATGTCTGTTGACAATCTATGCTAGTTCAAGTATTTTACCAGATTCACAAACCTATAAAACCCACACAATTAATCATTTCATTTTCAAAGTTTGTATTCAGAAATTTTTCATTACTCACAGTCTCTCAGAATTCAAGTAACTGAATTAACAGACATTTGTTCTAGCTAGCCACTCAATGCTGCTTGTGCAGGCTCTATGCAGTGGATGAAATACAGTCCCTTTCAGCTCGTTCTCTTCTGTTGTAGGACAATCACCTCACCAAAGGAAAATGCTTCTTCCTCCGCACTTACAATGACACTTTATAAATGTCACCACGATTTCAACATAGTCAACATAACACGAATAATAAGATAACGGATTAACACTTCCTCGTTTCTTTAACCGTTAAATTAAAAGAAAACTTCTCACCTTTTCTGTGAATCAACCTCGAAACCACCCTGATCCCGATACTGTCACTTCCCTACTCCACACTCCTTCCCCATCTTAATATTCCACCTCATCCCTCACCTCGTCGCTTCCTAACCACACCGCCTCCACCACCTCACCGCATGCATAGAGCAAGACGGCGGGTTCCGAGTATCGAAATCACTTACCCAATCGATATAATATATATTAGAACATTATAGATTATCCACATGGATGTAAAACCGACTGAATATCCGTTTTGGTGGTTTCTGATTTAAAAAAAGTGGTTCCTAAAAGAATGTCCGAGTCCGACCAAAAATCTCTGTTTTTCTTCATCTCTTCTCACGAGCAGTCTTGAAAAAGTTGCTAATGCAAATGTAGTTGATCTAAGAGGGGAAGACGGGGAAATAAAGGGATAGTACAACTTTCACAGTTCAAAACCGTTTCAGAGGGCGGAATATTAATTAAAAGGGAAACAAATTAACCACATGATATTTATTTCGGACCATATTTTACTAGGAGTGGAGAGACGAAACACGAAGCGCTGGAGTTTCGTAATTTTGACAGAGGCAGCAGACCGTTAGGGGATGGAGCAAGAGCAGATCGAAGCAAGGGATCGCAGAGCTGCCAGTAGACTCAGGAGGACGCGACTCAATGGAGCCGATTCTCGGAAAACGTAGGAGGCGTACCGCATAAGACGATCGAGTCTCGGGAGGCGTTTGTAAGTGTTTGACGAGGGTAGCGAGGGGTGAGGGGCGCGCAGGACGCACGTCAGCTTGTCCTACTTTCACTCTCAGGAGCCGGAGTAAGGGGACGAGGAGACAAGGCGAGACGGCGCGTGGCGAGTGGAGTGCAGAGGGTGATAGGTATACAAACGAGCCAGCATGATTTCGGACAATGGAAGGAGGTAACACGAGCTGGGGATGCGTTGCGAGGCCGATAAACCACGGCACAGACAGAACCCACTTAGATCGTTATTAAAGAGACAGGAGAGGCAAATAAAGATGATAAATTAATGAAAAAATCATTATTTATTTAGAAATTAATTAATAAGTAGTAATAGAATAAATATGCTAAAATGTGATATGAATGGAGGAATGTTTTATGTGAAATTAATGTTCATCGTTTTATCAGTTATATAATCCCTGACAGAATTAATAAATGTGGACGGGTTCCAAACGATATGTAGGATAGGACAAAGTAGTAAGTAAACTGTATGGTAAATATTTATATGTGGTAACAAAGGAGTTTCCCGGTAAGGCGGTCCGGAGACCCAGAGAGCGTGGACGTAGGGGAGGGAGCGTAAAGTTTAAGAAGCATTACGAAAAGAGAATCAAGAAAAATAATCACGGGAAACTGTTGTCAATCAGTCCGTCGTAAAAATATCTTTAACTTGTTAGGTGTCAATGGTGGGGAAGAGAGGAAATGCATTTAAGTGAAGTCGTTATAAAAGCAATTTAATCAAGGGTTTAACGGAAGTATGAGAAGTAAAAGGGAAGCGTCGGTCAATAAATTATTTAGTTAATTGATATAGTAGGGGGATAAATGAAATTACTGTGAAACCGAGAAAGCGTCGTTGAACTAGTTTGCTTGAAGAATTATTGTGTAAATAAATCAAAGGAAATTATATGAAAATTAAGAAGAGTTGTTTATAACTTTGTGGGAGAAATCGTTATGTAAATGATTTATTTAGAAAAATATGTGAAAAATCATGTAGAGTTTCGAGGAACTTATGACTTGGTAATGTTGTAGTAGAGAATGGGACCTTGAAAATGACGTAATTGTGGGGCGGAAAATAAACAATTCAGGAAGAGTAACGAGAACGAAGTAATGTAAGAAAACGTTATAAAGAAATAATTCAGGGAAAAGTTTTGAGAATCTTGTTGTCAGTACGATCATTGGAAGCCAAGGAACGATGAGGGTCAACAAGCTTAATTACATTGATGGAGCGAAGGTGTTAAAATTTTCGAATATTTGCGGTCAACGCCTGAGGAAGAAGAGAGAAATGTCTTCGTTAAAAAGTTAATTAGAGATCGTAGTTGGATCACCCGACGTGCGGAAAGGATATAGAACCGTCTGGGCAGAATTCCAATACGAATAGCTATAAAGATAGTTGTCGTCATAATTAGAGAAGCACTCATGTAAAATAGAGAAAAACGTCTGGGTAGCGTTCTGCTATTGTTTTTATATGAATAATCAAGACTAAGGGTTGATTGGCGGAACTGTTATTAATTTCAACCTCACTTAGAAAGATAATTGAGAAGGAAAATAGGGAAGGTTGGACAGAATACAATGATAGACATCGAGAATTTAATAAGGTAGAGAAAACAGTAATTAGGAATGAGAGGAGTGTTAAAGGAATAAGATACCAATTAAAAGACGATTAGGCAAAATAGTCATGATTTAAGTGTCAGTTTCGGAAATCAGAAATATTTCAATTTTTCACGAAATCTACTTTCACAATTTAGAAGGCTCCAAAAGTTCAAGAAATTTCGAAATTTGTCACGAAATATTAATTTCATTACTTTAAATTAAAAGTACTACGAAAAGGGTCTAAAGACGCATTTGAAAAAGGGACCTTTGCGTACCCAAGAAGGTTGATTGGTCAGAGAGGCGCGCGCGACGCACAAACACGAGAGAGCGGCGGACGCTTTCAAAAACACTTTTGAATATGGTAATAAAAATGTCCTTCAACGGAGAACGTTCTGCGCAGTAGATCGCGCGGCATCGAAATATAAAGGAATGGAAGACATAATAGAAAACTAGTGTTAAAATTAACCAGAGATAGATTTGAAAAGAACTAAGCGAAGGCGAGTGTGAAGGCGTATTGGGAATTCGAAGGAGCGGTTCTTGGGTCATCTCGCGGCGGAACTATGAGTCGCAAAGAACACTCCAAAGATGGAAAAATAAGGACCCTGAGGAGCCATAGGATCAACCCCAAGGGACTTGACGCAGAACAGAGAGTATGCAGCTTCTGCCGACGCGACGCGAAGCAACAAAAGAAGAGGTTGACGGAATAAAGAAGTCACCAGGAAATGTGTGAGCATGCACGGACAAGAAACGCCGGGATTTATTTAGAAGACCGAGCGTCATTTGACGAGGGTAAAGAAACTACGTAAATGATCAGAACAATGAGAAACCAGTCTCGCGGCCATAAAATACAAAGCTCGCTAGAAGGGACAGGGGCCACGCGGTTACGTCGTAGCGACACTGGAAAATTTCAAAATATTGTTAAAAATAAGATGTGATTCACGGAGGACGTATATACGTCACGGGGACACATCCAATTAAAATGGCTCCACGTGGAGGGGATGCAATATAATGATTGGCTTAAGAGACCACGTGATGTAGGGAAGGGCGTAGCGGTCTTCTCCAAACTTTGGGAAATGGAGTGGTTATGATTTAACGAGGTGCACGGAAGCGCTCGACACAGATAGAGAGATACAGAGATAGAGACTACTACTGGTTAACTTCTTATCTGGTGGAGACTGATAGTCCGTGTAGAGCCAGGTCGTCACTTTGAGGAAGGATGATTAGATCAGAGTCACTCTGACTACTTCATCTTCTTAGTGATAGCGGCAATCATCCAAAGTTCGTTTGCACATCTTAATGATGAGATACTAATCGTTTTCTCATTAATGAATACTACGAGGAACTCGGGAGTCACAGTAAATAACTAACAAGTCATCGAGTCATTAACCGTCTCACATCTTTGAAAATTATCTCGAAATGTGTTCGGCTCGCGATCCGGTATTTATTTATTCGGAAAAAGCGGTCAAGAACTTTAATTGGGCCACAAGATACTTTCGGAGCGACTGGTGTCCACCATCATTGGATCTCAAAGGGTGGCGTCTAATAGCCAGCTGTGAGACGAGGACAATCCTCAACGGTGAGGAACTCAAAAGTCGTTGAGCCCAGAACCATCCGGCACACCAATGCAGCTTCATTAATGGCAGCTCATCTTGTATTGTCTGTCAGTAAACAAGGAAATTGTGCATGACTGGCAGCGTCCAGTACTAAGCAGTGGCAAGCAGTGCTTAATGGGACATGAGTACGTGTGTCTTAAAACTTGTTATTGAAGATCGTAGTGACATTTGACTGATTATCAGAACAGTTTAGAGTTGTTGGCAAAACCAAAATGTATAAAGTAAATTTAGGAAGGAGATAAACGTATTGGGACTCATTAAATGTCAATACTACTGTGTTCTAAGATTGTGAATTTAAAAGCGTTTAATTTTGGGGGAATGATAAGGGAAATGTGAGCATGTGTAGATTAGAAATTTTAATTATAAGAGATGTGGTAGAATAGATCATTAAAACCAATATTATTTGAAGCTGCAAGTATGTTAAACCTTCAATGTGCGTGTTTTTATTTAATAAATGAGCAGAACCCTTCCCTTCACAAAATTCATCCTTGGTAATTGTGGAGCTTTAGCACCATTATCAAAGCATGATAAATTGAAAGGCGTTTCTATGTTGCTCATTGTTTTATTGGTATAAAGCTTTTTCGGCTGCATAGCAGCCATCGTCAGTAACATACACTGAAAAATATAAATGTACATAAAATGACAATAATAAAAATAGAAACATAATATGAAAGTATATAATAATTGGGTGAAACAGTATCGAAAGAAGTGTATTTTTGGTTGTTGTTGAAATAAAGAAAGGAAAGAACAATGAAAAATGAATAAAAGAAAACAAATACAGAGTGAGCAAACCGACAAAATTACGTACCTGAGTATTGAGGAATATTTTTGGCGCGTGCGCAGAGTACGCCGAACGGAGGTCATTATATGGAAAGTGAGGGGGGGTTTCTGGGTGGGCAGAGGGAAAAGGGGTCTGTCGGAGTTTTCCAGGAACTGGCTGCAGAAGATGGAAAGAATTTCCGAGGGTTTTAACTGTTGGGAATGGGGTGCAGTGTCCTGGAGAGTTGGGGGCTGAGAGGGAAGGAATGTGAAGGCTAGTTTCATGAGAGGGGAATGAAATTCAGGGATTTGTTCATTTAATAGGGAAACGTTGTTGTTTTTAGAATATTATGGATATGTAAAATTTCTAATTTGATCCGGGGCCAAAATATATTTTCTACTTCTAAAATATAAAAATCCTTTTCAATGTTAAATGTGTGTGTTTTCTACCAGGTGGTTGGCGAAATGTGAGACTGTTGTGTTATTTTTCCATGCATTTACATGTTCCTGTATCCTTTGTTTGAATGTTCGTCCAGACTGCCCGACATACACGGAGGGCCAATCACTACATGTGAGAGCATACACTCCACTTCGGAGGAGATGGGGAGTGGGGTCCTTAGTGTATGATAAGGTTGTGTTAAGTGTTTGTGGAGAGAAGAAGGTAGTGTGAATGTTTAAATGTTTTAATGAATTCGCGATTTTAAGTGAGAGTGGGCCTATGAAAGGGATTGCATGTCTGGTTTGAATATTATTGTTTGGAGTAAGTGATGTGAGGTTCTTCGTGTGATATAATCTAACTTTCTTAGTGATTATATTATCAATGAGAAAGGTATTGTAGCCATTGTTTTCTGCTATAAGTTTTATAGTGTCTATTTCTTTTTTGATTTTTTCTGGTGAGAGTGGAATGGTGAACAGACGATGGACCATGGAGTGGAAGGCAGCGTGTTTGTGTGATGGAGGGTGTTGTGAAGAATTGTGTATGGTAGTGTCTGAAAATGTGTCTTTCCTGAATATGTCAAACTGGTGGCGGTTGTTTACTAGAGAAATAGAGAGGTCTAGGAAATTGAGTGTTCTATTGTCATTTTCAATTTCTGTGGTGAAGGTTATGTTAGGGTGAAGTGAATTGAGAAATTGAGTAAAAATGTCAAGTTGTCTGTGAGTTCCCGTCCAAAGAGTGATTACGTCATCTACGTAGCGGTACCAATAGATAATGTTGGGTAGAAGGAAATGTCCTGAGTCAAAAATTTGTTTTTCAAGATTGTCCATAAATAAGTCTGCAAGTAATGGGGAGAGGGGGGAACCCATGGGTAGACCTGAGTTCTGTTGGTAGAATTTATTATCAAATTTAAAATAATTAACATCTAAGCAAAGAGAAATGAGGTTGAAAAATTCTGTTTTTGCAAAGAGGGGGCAAGGGGTCTAGGGTGTCACGTAAAAGAGTTTTACAATCAGATGGAGGGATACTGGGAAAAAGATTTTTGACATTGAAAGAGATTTTTGACATCGAAAGAGATTAATTTAGTTTAGGAGGAACAGGAATGTTTTTAATTTTGTTTCCCAGGTCCGTACTATTCTTAACTGTGTGTGATGGACAGAAGTTGGTGTGTTGGTGAAAGTGTTTGTTTAGCTGGTTTGCTAGTCTGTGTGTGATTGTGTTGGTGTAGGAGACAATGGGTCTTATGGGTGTGGAAGCCTTATGGATCTTAGGTAAACCGTATAGCCGTGGAGGGGTTGCGTTAGAAGGGGGTATATTCAGTGTGTTAGGAAAAAGACCTTGTGATTCTGAAATTTCGTGTTTTAATTGCCCAATAAATTTGTTGGTGGGGTCTTTGTTTAGGAGTGTGATGTCATTGGACATCATGGAGTTAAAATATTGCAATAGTTATCACCTTTTCAAATGTCTGTTGACAATCAATGATATTTTAAGTATTTTACCCCCAGGGGACTTACACCTAGTATGTACGTGTTTGGCAAACACGGGACCCCGAGCTGAGTCTGGCTCCTTCCTTTCACATTCATGACCTTCCTTGGTCATCTCTTGCTCTTTTTGATCCCGACACTAGGGTATCTTTCATTTTCCTCTTTCTTCCTCACTTTCCCCCTTTTTGAATGATATTTGTAATGTTTTGAGATGTTGATATTTGAGTTTTGAGTTGCAATTCAGGAAGGTTTTTTTGGGTATGGTTGAGTCATTCGGCGAGTCCCACACGCGGGGAGAGTTATGTTGGCTCTCCCTAGTGAGTAACTGTAATTCCCCCTCCCTGTACAAGTTTTTAGGGCTCCAATGACCTCGATGTCGGCGAACCGTAAAGCCCCACAGAAAATTAAGTATTTTACCAGTTTCACAAACCTATAAAACCCACACAATTAATCCCATTTTCATAGACTGTATTCACGAATTTATCATTACTCACAGTCTCTCAGAATTCAAGTAACTGAACTAACAGACGCTTGTTCTAGCTAGCCACTCAATGCTGCTTGTGCAGGCTCTATGCAGTGGATGAAATACAGTCCCTTTCAGCTCGTTCTCTTCTGTTGTAGGACAATCACCTCACCAAAGAAAAATGCTTCTTCCTCCGCACTTACAATGACACTTTATAAATGTCACCACGATTTCAACATAGTCAACATAACACGAATAATAAGATAACGGATTAACACTTCCTCGTTTCTTTAACCGTTAAATTAAAAGAAAACTTCTCACCTTTTCTGTGAATCAACCTCGAAACCACCCTGATCCCGATACTGTCACTTCCCTACTCCACACTCCTTCCCCATCTTAATATTCCACCTCATCCCTCACCTCGTCGCTTCCTAACCACACCGCCTCCACCACCTCACCGCATGCATAGAGCAAGACGGCGGGTTCCGAGTATCGAAATCACTTACCCAATCGATATAATATATATTAGAACATTATAGATTATCCACATGGATGTAAAACCGGATGTTTTTTTAGATTACGGCAAATAAGAATTGTTTTTGAAAACATATGATGATGTAAACGACGCCACTATGATTTCGTGCGCATGTGCTCTACGTCTCAGTGAATCGTGATATTTTCTGAGCTCCGAATTGTTCTTATCAAATAGGTGAAATAAGTGTTAGTCACCTGATTATAGATGTGGTGTTTCACCATGCCGGTGAGTGCTATACTCAGATCTGCTCTGTTTGTGTACATATTTAACATTCCCAAGAAAGCAAGAATTGATACTAAAATTCGCTTCCTTCTCCAAAAATATCTTCTTTTACCAAGACCATCTAAATTGCGGTCACTGAAAGAAATAGTTTTACTCAATCCTTCTCTCATGCTTGGACCATTTCAAAACATTTTCCAAAACCAGTGGGACTAATACAACCCTACTCTTTTGAATATTCTGTTAGTTCAGAAGCATACATACTTATGTTCAATTCCAAAATTAATACCAAGTACATTACGGTATTCCGTAACCATACTATTACTCTTTGTTAATGAGACAGTAAACACGCGATATCGTTATTAATGAATTATATTTTAATTTAAAATTCAAATAGTCAATTGAAAAATCAAGACTTAAATCAAAATTTATTTTTCTCTACTTTGATATTGCTCTGACTTCTCTCGAACATAATAGAAAGTGAAAAAGAGATTGATCTAAGGCAAGGATGGCTAAACAGTCCGTTGTGGACTTTCTGTCATCGCGGACATCACGTGTCCATGTTAAGGGTAATTCCTATCAGCCACCTCGCTGAGGAGTGGAGGAGATGAGTGGACGCGTATTGGCGGGTGACTGCTAGTGCTGCTTCTCTCTATCTAAAACAGTCGTGAGGATAGTTTTTGTAAGGAAAGTGGAAAATTATATTTCAAAATTTGTTCATTTTAAGTGAAACCATTAGGCTCTTATACACTCAAATATTTGTTCTTACTTCAACTTTCTAAAAACGCTACCAAGCCTATAACTTACCAGCAAGGACCTGCGAGAAATTCTTCAGCTTTTACTCCATCCAATGGTCAATTTTTCACTTTACTACCAGCAAAATATATTTAAAACTTTAGATCAGCAACAGTGCAATCAATTTCAATCTTTTCGGAAGTTAATGTAACATTCTGGATTCCTGACCCCGTTACTCATACTGAATTATTGATTGTTTAGGATAGGTCAAGGATAAATCAATTATTTTATACCACCAATGTTTCAGAATCTTATAAGTCCTTCCTAAGGATTATAGAAACTATTCCATACTTAGGAAAACTTCATTATAAATTACACACACACACATCACTTCAGCCATTGCATCCCCTCTCACCAACTTAACAAGTCAGTTTCCGAAACATTGGTGGTATAAAATAATTATTTTATTTTTGACCTATCCTCAGCAATGAAACATTCAGTTCATGAAACAGTTGTTGGTGGACTAAATGCAGCTGGGGACAATAATTAAAGACATGGTTTGGTGGAGAACGTTTCTCCGCCTACGACGAACTTTAGGATACCTTCAAGATGTGTCTCTACTGGCGGTCGAAGTGAAGACGGTATCGAAGAGGGTTGTTTCACGATATGACAAATGCCTCAATCGTTTTGGCAATTTTGTTGAAAAATAAGTAGACCAGATGTACGTTTGGTAATAAAATTGTTAAGTAAATTTGTCTTTCTTGTATAGCCCATCTTAGGTTAAAAAACAGTCATATCTTATAGACACATCGAAGAGATTTCTCGCAGACAGTACAGTACATTTTAGTTAGAGTGATTAATACTCTATATAACCCAAAACAAATTAATACTAGTGTTCCCCAGGTTTATCTCTTCTTTTATTTAAGATACATTACAGTTATTCCTTTTTCAATCAATATCCATAATGCTCTCTTCACAGACGACGCAATAATTAACAGATCAATTTCAGTTTATTGTTAATTAAAAACACAATGCAAGAACATCTCTGAACAACTGAATTCTGAAGCAACAAATGGAAAATTCAACCCAATCCTACGGAATTAGCAGCCAAAATCTCCACCCTAAGGTTCCCTACACTCCTTATTCCCTATATCCCTCAGAACAATTTCAGGTCTATTTGCATTGATTGTCTTGTCGGTATTTATTGTTTTCCCCCAGAGGATTGTGGCTTTCTCATTGGAGTTCACAGAATTATGATCGTGTTCATACTAGTTATCTTCCTCCGTGAATTCAAGAGCTTTACATATATGCCAATTTATATGAACGAACACTGTTATGCCTCGCCGAATACTCACTCTTAGCCTAAATGGGGCATCCTCAATCAAGATGTTCTATTTTTCGTGCTTCTCTCTACATAGTCGGCATAGGTCATCTATGTAATATATTTGTCCTAATGTAATATATATGTTTGTAGTTCCTGGTCCTTATTGCTTTGTTCTAAATACAGTAAACACGATTTCCGTTTCTTCTTTCAGGTTACCACATCATAGCCAAGAAAATGAGCAGTTTTCATTCATTCCTTCAGCGTAAATCCTTGTAATTTGACCATGAATATTCTTTCATATCGTGTGTTCTTGAGTTGTTGATTTCACAGTTCTTGGTTTTTGTCGTGACAGTTTTTCGGTCTCGTGAGTTTCCATTGCCAAAAATTTCTTGGTAAGTTTATTATTATTATTATCCTTATAGATTCTTTCTCAGTAGAAACTGGAAAAATTCACCCACCCCATAGATTGTATTGGGATTGGGTTTTATCGATATAGAAAGGAAGTTCATCCTGGCATGTTATAAATTAATTCAAACATTTTCGGACTATGTGACATGTCTGCAGGAGGACAGATTTTTGTGCAACCTTGATAATATTCTTCTCGAGTCTTGGATTTTTCAAATTATTCTGAAACATTTTCGAGAAAACACCTTCGACAGTTATCACTAAGGGGATAATTTCAACCTTGCCTAACTTCCATACACTTTTAATCTTAATTGCTAGGTCCTCGTGTTTCCTAACTTTTTATGACTCAGTTGAAGTAATGTGAGTCAGCGGAACAGCAATATCGATTATGGTGACTGTCCTATTTTCCTTATCGATATGAGGGATATCTGGGCGATTATAATCCACTGTCTTGTCTGTCAGCACAGGTCTATCCCAATGGAGGACGTGCGTCTGATCTTCTAGTACTGCTGGTGGTTGGTATTTATATTATGGTGGTGTTACATCCTGTCTTAATAATTCGTAATCCATTGTAAGTTGTTGATGGATTGGCTTGGCCACTTGGTTAGGTCTGCTTAAGTAAGCATTTTCTGCGAGAGATAAACAACCAGCCATTACATGTTCGATGGATTCACCAGGCCTTATTTTCTTGATTCCTACATTACTTCTGGATATTCAATAACCCATGTCCCCCTATTTTCGGGGCAAGTACAGCCTAATGAAAGAAGAGTTTGGGTGCAAGTATCTGAACTTATTCTGCAATCTTCTAAGTCATTCAGATCCGTGTCTGACCAGTTTAGTATGCCAAAAGAGTACGTCACGACAAGATTAGCCCTGATATTTATGGTTGTAATGACATTTGTCCCAGAAAATGTAATATTGAGTACCTTAATTAGACACCTTTTGTACTTTTTCGTAAATTCTTTCTTGAGATGTGCATTATCAATTTTGCTATTCTGTGGTATTCCAAGGTACTGATATAGAGCTTTTGGTTTTGGTTCCTCTATTCCTTCGATACGTTCACCGGTTAGTTCCATTTTGCCCCTTTGTATACTCACAGTAACACACTTATCAAGGCCAAAACTCATTCTTATGTATTCGCTGAAAGTTTTCACAATTCCCATTAATGAGTGGAGCTTTTCTTGGGACTCGACCAACAGTTTCAGATCATCCATGAAGAGTAAGTGATTAAATCTTGCTTGTTTATTTTCCGAATTGATTTTATATTCAATATTACTTTCTTTAAGTAATGTAGAAGAGGGGTTTAAAGCCAAAATGAAACATATTGGTGAGAAAGAGTCGCCATTATCTTCACAATGATGGTGGACTTCACTGTTTATCACAGCAGTGAATACCTTGTTAAACACAGACAAACATGTGATGGGTCTGTAGTTCTCGAGCTGTGAAGACTCTCGTTTCTTATACACGAGGTAGGTTATCCCTTCTGTAAGATGTAGAGGGACCTTTTTGGGTCATCCAGGGTTGTGGTGAAAGCGCAAGCTAGAGGCTCGTGCACAGCTTAAAAGGGTTTAACCCAAAAGTTGTGAATCCTTTCCAGTTGCTGGATTTATTCACTACTTTCAATACATCTTCTGTTGTGAAAGCATTAACAGCCATACCTGGTAAGTCTGAGAGATGAGTTTCCAATAGTTTTATCCAATCTGCGTCTTGGTTGTAGTGCTTGGCTTCTGTTCATATTGTAATAATTAATTATTTATTAATATATTTTTATAAATAATGGAAGAAATCTAATATAAATTTAACGGAAATAAAACACATGTTAATAACTGCACTGTACCGAGCACGGGTGAGAACTTTTGGGGACTGCCTTGGAGGAAGAGTGGCTTGAAATCGAACAATAGTTTTCAGAGGAAGGGTCTACCCTCACTTGGGCCAGCGAGGAGACATGACCCAAAGTTTATGTCAGGCATCTGCGAGTATTTTTCTTAGAAGGTTTTTAGCAATTATAAAAAAGGATATGGACTGTCTCAAAATACGATGATAGAAAACTGTCAGTATTTTTCAAAAATAAGTAATTGGTAGGTAGTGTCAAGTTAAAAGATGTACGAAAGGAACAGAGGGATGGTCGTAGAACCCTTCGCGAGAAGGAGATTTCCATTAGCAGAGAGTGTGGTTCGACATGGGTTTTTAATTGTAAAAAGGGACCGAGATGAACGAAGGTTGGTCATTGTGCCGGGTAATACGTGTTCATACAATACAAGATTAGTGAGAGCGGACAGAGAACTAGGGAAGTGATGCGATTGCACAGAAGTTGAGTGTTCGAAATAAATGAGGTGACGACGTTTAACAGACGTGTCAAGTTAAGTGTTATTCTTCAAAGAAGTGAGTAACGGATTTATCTGGAGGGGGAAATGAAAAATGCTGTGAGAAAGAAGTGTGTCTTAGAGATGTGGGTTGTAAATTTGGTGTCATTTATGAAAAATACCAGGGTTCAAAGAGGAGTGGTATTAGAGTTTACAAACGTCGTTACTGGCCGAAAGATAAAATATGTCATGACAAGTCAAGCCAATCATAGGCGAGTCATGTGAGAAGAAAATTGTGAACTTATTGGCTAGAAAAAATCACTTATGTTAGAGGAGGAGGAATTTGTACGCTTGATTTTTGGGCCATGGAGAAGGGATCTGGTTATTTATACGAGGAGCAGAGATGCTCCAGGATCATATCTTAATAGATAATATCATATCAGTCAGATCACATCAGTCAGAGGGCAGCTAGATTATTCTAGATGAGATTCTAGCAATCACTCTATTAGACATTTTATCACATCATTCGAGTCTGGCCATTATAAGTATTATGTTTCTCACTGTTATCCGGCGTGCTACGAACTGTTCATACATGAGTTCGATTTAATCATTTCGGATGTCAATTAGTTCGACGCGAATATTGTTGAATTCGCTTATAAGTCTTAGATACGTGAATGATGAACATATTGGCTTTCCGGTCAATGACAGCTGAACTGTATGAGAGCCATTAAGGCCGCGACAAGTTGTGCTTGGTAATGGTGGTACATCTTACCTCCCATGATGAAATCAACCTGGTGGATGCAGCAGCTCACCTATGAAGGATGGTGACTTTGGCCGTCGTGAATGGACACGTGCACGTCTTGAATGGCGACTGCGCGCATCAATGAACGAGGGTAACTCATGCGATGCGAGGGTAACGCAACAATGAACGAGGGAACGAGGGCGGTTGGTTGCTGGAGTTCACGTATTCATATAACAAGGTAATTGCATGAAGTGCTGGGTACGATATCTCGCTTGCGTCACTAAAACTCCAGTGAAACACCACGAAGTGCGCGAAATATGCCAAAGACGTTTGTGGCTGAGATAATTTTTATTATAGTCTTGTATTAAAATATAAGGGCTCCAATGCAAATGAACATTGTGTCTACATCCTAATAGACTTCATGAGATGATCACTAATTTAAATATTCAGTAAACTGGCTTAATTTTCAGAAAGTGATCAATGGAACAAAATGTATTGTGTGTACTTGTGTAGCTGGTAAGATTATGTATTTTTGGGGATATGGAACTCCGGTACTCGTGAAACTTGTTGCAATGTAGCTCGATGGTTTCCGGTTTCTTCTGCACCCCAAATTTCAAGTCTCGAAAGAATTTTCTTTTGTTCATATGGAAATCATTATTTTGTTGCTTCTGTTTAGTCAATGTATTATAACATATAAGCCTCGCACCATACAACTTCGACTTCTGCCAGAAAACATCTTCCAATTTTATAAGATTCTGGTGGCTGTCAGGCTCACCTAGATCAATCCCGGCTTCTGAACAAATTTGGATTAGTTCCTTTTACACTTATCTTGAGCGGACATTTTTCAAGTATTCAGAGATTAAGTCAACCTTTGCTCAAAAATCGGCAACGTTTTGTTCAAATCTGATCTTCCAAGCTGGTTCTCGCTTTTTGTTCTTCTGCGATGAGTATGGTCTAGACTGGTAAGTTCCGTTACTTCAATGTCCATTAACTTCAATGACAATGACAGCTGATCAGTATACAGATAGCATGTTTTCTTCCTAATCACTACATCCCTTTAAATGTTGTGAAAGTATGATATTAAATTTAGTGGTAAATGGCTCTGCTTTTCAAATATTTTTAATACTGGAATGCAAGGCCTTTTGAAAGCTTCTGTGCCACTGTAAAGTTCCATTAGACTGAAAAACCGCTCTGAGATCTCATCCCAATTGTGTGGTATCGCTTCTTCATTGGACGTTTCAAGTTTTCCTTCATTATCATCAATATCAGTTAATGTTTTCTGTTCGATATCTTGTGAAGGTTCTGGGACTTCAAGGTTTTAAAGGAGTATGATGATGTAGTTCATGACCAACCTTCTTTCATACTTCCTCTATTTCGGTTGCAGATGGGTAATTTTTATTAACAATTTCCTTGTTATCTGTCCACGATGTTTTGTTCCGTTAATTCTAGTTCTACTAAATTCCTGGTGAATGACATGTCGATATACTGTTCGTGGTTTGTCATCACAGTCGTTGACATGGCAAAATGCGTGCTCGCATAACATCCATATTCACCTCTCGAGACAATTTTGTTCGACGTGTGACTTCTTTTCGACTACGTACAGTCCCTCCTTGAACTTGAGTGAACGAACCATCAAGTTCAACTCTCACCATCAAAGGTGCGGTAATCGAACTAATAACGATGATGGGATAAAGCTCTCAGACTAGTCAGATATTAATAACTTCCAATTAAACTATGATGCCAAGGATCAACCAACTTTCCAGTCGAGAACGTGGGGCACGTCAACTACACCTGACTTATGGTTTGTATCGCGGGAAGCGAATGATGTTTTGACTTTTGGCCTACAGGAAAGTCCTACACAGACTTCCAAAGAGCCAACATTGCATGGTGACCATTGAAATCGGATTAAAAATACCCATTATCCATAGACCTGAACTCACAAGATGGAACTCAAGAAAAGCTAAGTGGCCCCTCTTCTCAGCATATGTTGAGGAAAACGTACAAAGAATCCCAGCTATATCCCAAAACTATGATCGCTACACGGGGCTAATTATTAAGGCAGCCCAGAAATTCATACCACGCGGCACCCACAAAGAATACAAACATTGTTGGACCAAGGAATGTTCAGACTTACTACAAACATTTAATGAATCTGAAGATACAGAGACAGAAAGTAAACTCATATCTCTTCTTGATGAAGAACGCAGAAAACGCTGGCACGAAACCGTGGAAAATTTGGATTTCACTCACTCAAGTCCGAAAAGCTGGGGTGTTTTGATAAAACTAGGAGAGACACAACTCCATGTTAGAAAACCAGCCTGCATCTCGCCATAAAAAATAAGCAAAAGTATTTTTAAATTATTCAAAATATATGTATCAAAGAAACAGTTAAGAACAAGTATGGATAAGACCTTGCCAGACTGCGTGGAAAAATCAACACTGATGAGAGGAGTAACTGAGGACGATTGAAACACTGGAGCAAACAAAAACTGCTAAAGCTCCGGGATCACATGAGCATCTTCCTAAAATCCTGAAGAACATATGGCAGAATGGCGTGAAATGGCTGGCGACATTATTCACGGCAATTATGGACATGGGACAGTTACTACAGAAATGGAAGGAGTAGAAAATAGTACCCATCCAGAAGTAGGGAAAAAGTGACGATAACCCAAGAGATTACAGACCCATATCTCTCCTTAACGTAGCCTATAACATTTTTGAGAGGGTTCTTCTAGGAATATTGGCACAAATTCTGGAAGAGATGCTCCCGATTACGCAGGCAGGTTTCCAGAAAGGAAGAAGCTGCTGTGAACTAGTCTTGGTCCTAACTACTTATATAGAGCAAGGGTTTCAAGCAAAAAAGAAAACCGGCGTTTTCTTGGACCTCACCTCGGCATATGACACGATATGGACCAATGGATTGATATTAAAAGTGGCAAGGGTGACGAAATGCAAGAAAATTACTTCACTGCTCGAAAATAAACTAAGAGAACGTAAATATAAAGTATATCTCGGCGGAAAAACCAGCAAGATGCGAGTCTTAAATAACGGCATTCGCCAGGGCTCGGTACTGGCCCCGGCTCTCTTTAATCTGTATATTTCTGATACCCCAACCTGAAAGCTCACAGTTTTGCTTATGCAGATGATCTGGCAATCGCGGCACAGGCACAGGCATTTCGAAAATTGGAAGAAACGTTAATGAATGACTTAAAATCGCTCCGATGCTATTATGAAGAGTGGCACCTAACTGTTAATCCAACAAAAACAGTGTGCACAGTAATGCATTTAAATAATAAGAAAGCGCACAGAGAATTAAAACACAGCCTAAATGGGCAACGTATCAATCACCTGCAAACTCCCAAATATTTGAGTGGAAGACTAGACCGTACATTGTCATACAAAGCTCATTTAGAAAACGTTATGTCAAAAGAGAAAAAACAAGGAATAATTTGTTAATGAAGCTTGCAGGAACCACCTGGGACAGCAAAGATAAAACACTAAGAACATCGTCACTTGCCCTTGTGTACAGCGCTGGAGAATACTGCGCTCCCGTGTGGATGCACAGTGCCCATGTTAAGAAGCTGGATGTGCAACTGAAGGAAACAATAAGAATAATCTCAGGAACAATAAGACCCACTCCGACTCCTTGGTTCCCTGTACTGGTCCACATAGATCCTACCGACCATAGACCACTAAAAGCGGAACATTATCTCCAAAAACCCCTCTCTACCTATTCACCAATTTATCTTACAACGAAATCGTCTTAAATCCCGAAACCCGTTTCGGTTCAACATTTCGCCCTTGGACCGAAACATGTGGAAGAAAGAATGGTAACAAACGAATACAAAGAACTATGACCTAGTTGAGGATCCAACCCAAGACGTGCCTGGTTTCGACCTCTCGAAAAGATTGTGGACCATACTAAATCGAATCCGAGTTGGCGTGGGAAGATGTAGACATGAACTGGCTAAGTGGGGTTTTACCGCGGACCCCATGTGCAGCTGTTGAGAATTCCAGAATATGGACCATGTACTAGCGTGTTCTCAGTATTGTTTGAAAAACGGAGACATTGCAGATGTGCATAATTTGACTGATGAAACCCTTGAATGGGTGAAGAATATAAAATTTTCTTTGTAAACATGTTTTAATGAGTATTATTTTTATAATTGAGTTTTAAAGAGTATAATCTTTATAATTTGTATAATGCTATCTGGAAGACTGAACACACACACACACACATATATAT
>NNCF01129098.1:60060-70511 GCA_002313205.1 Laupala kohalensis | reverse complement strand
GACGTGCCCTGGCGCTCCCCAGGCTGCGGCAGTTTTCCGAGGCTATCATTACTCATTCGCTCCATATTGCTATGGGTTACGGCTATTTTCGTTAGCCGTCACCTATCCTTCTGTGAATAAAAATCTTTCCCTGAAAGACTACGGGGCGGGTGGAGGAAAATGGTGAGTTAGAAGTAATATGGAAGAGGAGAGGAACAGAATCCATCCAGGGAGTAAGGAAGGTCGTTGCGGAACACACTTCGTTGGGGGACACCCTGGAAGGGGACACCACCTTACTATTATTATTATTATTATTATTTTCATGAACTTTTTCCACAACTTGTAATTGGATTCAGGTGAGATGCGGGGTATACTAAGCATCCTCACCTCAATCAATATCACAATTTAAAAACCGTCTCACTATTTTACAGGTGTTAAGGATTGTTTGGTTTTGTAAAGTTAGAAATGTTTTTTGGGAGAAGAAAGCCGATTGATGCTCAGATGCAGACTGTGAGGGATGACTCCTGTAGTGGACAGGACTAGGAACTATACTCGTATATACACACCCCATATTCCATAAGCGAATAATTTGTTTTAAAATCTTCATATTTTGAATTGTAAGTATTTTGTAGGTTGTGAGTGTGTGTCATAATGTATGTAATTTTCTTGAGTTTGTCTATTAGAATAATATCTGTTCTGTTGTGATGGACTGTATTGTCGGTGAGGATTGATCTATCAAAATAAATTTTTACCTGCTGTTCTATGAAATGGATTTTCGGAATTGCTTGTAGTACGGGACAGTGTCTTCTATAAGTCCACACTTACTGCAGAGTTTCTGATAGATAATATTAGCAACGTGATTAGGTTTATGGGTGTAATCTGTCTGTGCTAATAGAGTGCAACCTCCCGTGATATGTTGGAAAGTTTCTTGTTTAATTTTGCATCTCCTATATTTGTCATCTGCTATGTCAGTGTCTTGCAATATACATTTTCTATAGTTTTTTGTGCTTATTACATGGTATTGATTGACATGAGAAATCCCTGTTTCCGAGTATAGATCCCCTTTCCAAGCCAGGCGATCGACGCAGATTTGTCGACATGATGCTCATATAGACCATGAGGATGTCTACTACGAAGTGGTTTAGATTTCCATTGGTTAATTTTCTGACCGATTTCAACGTTAATTTCATTTGGTTTGGAGAGTGCTACATTTAAAGGAGTATATTTCATGTCATCTGCTAAATTACAAGGAGTATATTTCATGTCAGCTGCGCATATAGTCTTGTAAAAGTTCGATTCTTCCTCCCTCTGGTGAAAGAAAGCACAGAGTTGCTTTATTTGTGAACTGTGTAGGTTCTTCAAATGCATTATGCCCCTTCGTCATTCCTTGCAAGGCAGACTGGATTTCTACATTTGGGCTTCTGTGGTGTGACCTATTCTTCGCCATGATAGTCCTTACTTTTCGCTGGAGGTTTCCTATATCTGTTAGTGTCCATGAAAGTGGACATGAATACTTGTGAAATGGGAATGGCAAACGAATTAATTGCTTTTGTTGAATTTCGGTTATTTCAATCCGTAGGCATAAATTTCTCGACTCGATCTTCAAATTCCTCAGTTAGTTGCTTTTTTGTGCATGTGTGGTCTACGCATCTATATTGTTGTTGTCCGAGATATTTGTTTAATTCATTTTATTCCATTCCTTTAATAATTTCATTGTCATCTGTTGTACAAGTATTTCTTTAATTTTAACTTTCGAAATGGTTAACGTTCGTCACTTATCGGTACCAAATTCCATTGTAATATCCTTACTGAATGTTTCTTCTACCGTGAGTAAGTAATTAAGCTTGGTTGAGGATGATGAGTATATTTTAATATCATCCATATATAATAGGTGAGTGATATTGTGTCTTTGTTGTTCTGCAGCTTTTAATTGAAAACCACATCACGTACCATTCAGAAGATTAGAGAGTGGGTTTAGGACAATGCAAAACCAAAGAGCACTGAGTGACTTTCTTTGAAATATGTCTCTCATAATGTAAATTCTGCAAGTTGTTTTAATTTTTCAGTCTATTCTTAAATTAATGGTTGTATTCCATTTTTCCATTATTGCCTTCAGAAAATTAATGAGGGTTGGATTTATTTTGTACATTTCAAGGACTTGCTGAAGCCAAGAGTGCGGGACTGAGTCGAATGCTTTTTCATAATCAATATAGCTGCAGAAAGAGTTTCTATTTTTACTTGGGCTTACTTCAGGATGACTGAATTTATGATAGGTTTCTCCTTACAGCCTTTGGAACCCTTCCGTTATCCCTTCTGCTCCTCGGTTAAAATTTCATTCTGCTCCAAGTGTGTTCTAACTGACTTCTCTATAAGGATGTCATGATTTTATAAAATGTTTAGATGATATGTATTTGGCAGAATCGTTACTTTCTTCCTCTTTGGGCAAAATAAATATTCTTCCTTCTACAAGAAAATTTGGCATTACTTGTGGATTGTTTACAAATTTATTAATATAATTTAAAATCAAGGAATGGAGGCTTGTGAACGTTTTGAACCAATTATTTTGAATATGGTCACTTCTTGAAGTTATCAAATTGTGTATGTAATTTACGGCACTGTTAAAATTTTAAATGGAAATTACACGTAAAAACATAGTGTCAATACTCCCAGCCCACATAATTTCACCATGGTGCAATTCTATTGTGTGTCTCACTTTTTGACAAGATTGGTGACCAGAATATCTCTTCTTCTGAGAGGTTGAGGTGACATTGGTAAATAATTTTGCTTGTGTGGTTGATCTTACTTTTTTGTGAATTCTTCTGTAAAAGTTTCTTTCATTCAATTTGAATAATCTGTTGTGAAATCTCCTGCGAACGGATGTGTTGTATCTACTAAGTTGGGTTTTTAGTGTGTTCAGTTTTTGCTTGAGTGTATGTATAATCTCACTCACATTTTCATTGTTTTTATCAAATTTGGTATGAATTCTCTATCTATAAAATATTTGTAAGACTTTCCTTTGCAGCTTTTTATTTACATTTTTCCTTATCGCCTGATAGATACGAGCAATGTCCTTCCTGATCTTTTCGATTCTCTTGGTCAGTCTCATCATCCATTTGGGCATTGATTTATTTCCAGTTGGTTTAGTTTATTATTTTGTATACATGTACGAATTTTGGCACCATTGCATGTGACAGCAGTCAATGCAACACAGTAGATGAGGGAATGCATTTGCTCAAAAGAATGAATGGTTTTCAAATATTCTGGTAGAACAGTGTCGTTGATGGTTTGTATTATGTGGAAAACATTTCTTGAACTGCCTTGTCATGAAATTGCAGGTTTCTTAGAGGGGTCAAGCCCTGAAAATTGTAAGAGATGTTTATTTAAAGAATGACGGATTTCGACTATTTAATTTATATGCTCTGAGTTATCGGCTAAGTTTCCATTCACTTGGTGGAATGTATTGTTTGGATGCGATTGTGGATATGGATCATGATCAGTTTCTTGTTCAGTGGAGCAGTTTACTTGACCCACAATAGGTGAAGATTCGAGGTTTTCGTATGCAGTCACATCTTGATGCTTCTGTCGCTTTATCAACTCCAACTCTGATTTTAATTGAATCAAAATTGCTTTGGGGTAATATTGTTGGTAACTATTGCTATTCTTTGTTCAGTCACATTAGTAGTAGAATATTTTTCAATGAATAAATGGTGTAGTTCTTGTCTATATCCAGTTAAGTTTGTCTCTAATTCTATGATCATGTAATATGTACGCATAATAAAAGTATTAATTTCTTTGGTCCATTTCATGCGGGTACGTTAACGGTCTGCTTGGGTGGTCCCTGATAAAAGCGGATTTCTCCTCTGGGAAACACTGTCTGCAGTTGTAGTTCGTGATATTGTTTGACTACAATCAGTTTCGACTGTAGCAGTTTTGGGTATCCCGGTGCTTTTTTAGTACAGTACCACCAGCGACACGCAAGCTGTCATGGCCAGAGCTTCAACCATGCCCTAGCGCTCCCTTGCCAGCGACATGTTTTCCGAGGCCTTACAACATCTTAAATGCATCACCATCTACAATGGGCTTGGTTTTTTGTCGGTGTTTTCCTACACCTAGGAAGGTTGGCTTTGATCCTTAAGAGCCCTCCCCACTCTGAATGAGGTTTACGAAGGAGGGTTATGGGAAGGAAAACTCTTCAGATAGGTGACGAGAGCCCCTGGGCTACTCGATTCATCCAATGACTTCCGTGGGAGGGGAGGGAGAAAGTGTGAATAGATGGTTACATTTGTGGGGAAAGCGACAGCAGGTAGCTGCTCCGATTAGCCGCCTCTTACGACTAAGGTAGGTCCCATTGTGTCATCCTTCAGGTGGTCCCGAACACCACACGTGTTTTTATTATTATTATTATTAGTAGTAGTAGTAGTAGTAGTATTGGGTAATTGTATTTTCTCTTTTCAAACAGGTAGTTGGGGCGGGCGTATATGCCAAGTCGGAAGTGAAATTTAGTCGTAGTCGAGACTGAGAAATTTCCTTGTTAGATGACATGTTTGTAACATAACGGATTTATGCATTTCTGGCAGTACATTACTGGTCAATGGCAATTTTGCAAGATGGTCTTTCAGTGTTTTGGAAATAACTCCAGTTTCTGAAATTATTAGGGGAATATTAGGGAAATAATAATAATTATTATTATCATTATTTTTATTTTTATTATGGTGATTCTTATTTTTCTCAGATGTGTACCTGGTATATAGGTCAACTGTGGGAATTTTGTTCCAAGCAGGTGTCCCTCTCTATAGGAATTGTAAGAAATTTCTACCTATGTTGCATGTTTTTAGAATAATGGATTTCTGCATGACAAATACGGTTGGTTTCTTAACATAGATTTTGTCTGGAGTAGATTATGTACGATTCCAGTGCGTGAAATAATCATGGGAAGAACTTTTGTGTGAGTTTTCCACTGTTGTTGAGTTTGAAATAATAGGTTGCTTTATTTCCCATGAAAACCTTTGAAAATTCCATGAAAACTTCAAAATCCTCGAAAACTCCAGAAAAGTCAAAGATATATCAAAATAGACATTTAATTATGCTTTAAATAATTTTAATTATTTTTTCTTTTTTTACAATTCCTTTTTATTGGTCAGGTTTTAGAACAGGGTTGGAAAAATTAAGTAGTAGGTGCATTATTTATCTATTTTTCCTTTCTGAATTAAGTTATATTATATAGCATAAATTCTCACATGAATTGTACGAAAATTAATAAACTACATTGGATGTTTTTGAATTAATCTAATGATAACTCACCGCACAATAATGGATGATTTCGCTGGTCCTCTGACGAAACGACCTTTGTATTCTCGACTTCCCGACATCTCAAGACGGATCTAAATTTTTCCAGGTCCTCGAACGATAATGGAGATTTATTTCAGACGATACTGTCTCTCTTCTACTGTTGAAAGACAATTTTTATGGTTACAAATTTATTATTACTTGCAATTTTATATGTTGAAATTAATTGTATATTTCAGAATTTAATTTAGCATGAACATTAACATAATTTAATGTTACATCATTTTAATTTTTCAACAATTTAAACTCGAGAGACCAGAGTTCACGAGTGTGGAAGTTTAATGATGATCACTAAAAAAGAAGAATATTGTGTGAATGTGCTTTGATAATGTCTATGTACTAGCCTATATATAGAAGGAAGTAATTTAATTCAGATTTCTGGAAATGACCATAAATAAATAAGTTGACGAGAGTTTTTAGAAACATAACTTAAATTCAAGAAAAAATACACTAAATACATCACTGGTACCCAACTCTCGCTTGACAAAAGTTTGAATGAAGTTTGTCTGAACACACAATAAATTGGTTTATCTCATTGTTCTTCACTATTACCTACATTTCTATTTTTCTTCTTTTTTGTAATTTTAGTAACCTTTATATGTAGTACAAAAACGTATCATAACCTCACAGTCTCACTAATATTATGAAACTCGTGTAATACTTGCCACCTAGCAACCAATGATATTTGAATGGTATAGTGCATTTCCAATTACAGAATAAATTTAATACTCCTGATCTCTTGCGTAGAATAGAACAAGACCTACTTTATCATACTACTAATTATCGTTTATATAAGACCTACCCATATTAGAAACAAATAACAAGGAAAGTACACCCATAATTAGGGGATGTGGAGCTTTCGCGAGGAGGTTGGTCGGAAATCGAACCACGGTGCGGTAGAATTTGATTCCAGCGCCTTACAAAGGATAGGAACGACACTGGGACTATTACATGAAAATATTTCAAATAGTGACAAACTGAATAATATTCATGTACAAAAAGTATAAGAATAACATTTAGTTACTCAGGACAAAAGAGTTTTCTGAAATCACAATAGAACATCACTCGGAATCATGGAAACAAATCACACATGAACGAACAACAATTAGGAACTGATAATAATTCCAACCAATGAGTATCTACAGATGATATAATGCTTTATGTCATGTTAAATTGTGCTACATGAAATGGAAAGCACTAACATAGGAAATGAGGTATGATAACGAGGGTACAATTGAAAGATACTCACCCCAACCGCCCTCTCCCGTCATCTTCACGGTTCTCTGCTATTCTCAGTGAACATACACATTTTATTTGTCCACTGCGCATGCGCATAACTTTTATCTAAGTAACCATCACAACTAATTGACTATTACACAATGCATTGATTATTTGAAATTAAATAAAAAACAACTCCAATTGAGTTCTTGGGACATTGCCATAGAATTTAAGTATAGAGGACGGTATTAACGCTGCACATGATGGATATAGTTTGTTGGGTGTAGTTGTGTGAGGATTAAGTTTGGTGGGTGGGTGAAGGGAATAACTAGCATCCTAATACCAAATTTTGTGTGGGTACTGTTAGTAGGACGTAAGTAATTGATATAATACACATGTGAAAGAAATGTGCATTTTCTGAAAAACGGACATAACTCCTCCAAACATATGGTTGGAGGAAATTGAATCAAACAAATGTTATTTAGACGATGGTCTCGACCCGTTTTACTTGCGAGACTCACAGACCAATTGGACATGAGAGGTAAACCATGTGGTGCAGTTGGTTACAGCAAGAGCGCATTAAGCTCAAGGTCCCGTATTCAAATCTCGGTCCCGTCTCCTACTTTCATTCAACAAAACATAATTAAGAATAAGTTAGTTGATTATCTAAACATCGATTTGGAATATTTCTTTCCAATGTGTCTACTGTTCCGAACTAGCTATTCATCTTGAAATTGTTATAGCTAAAACCTAAGATGACCCATTTTTCCAATATACAATCATAAGCAGCTTTACTCCTAGAGGGCTCCCAGATATAGTATATTTGAAGATGATTTATAGGAGTGAGATTTATTGGCCTCAAATTGATCCAGCTATGAAGGACATTTGTACTACTTGTATAACCTGTAAGAAAGTTAATTTTAAGCCAACAATTTTTACATGCCATTAACAAACCATTGACAAGATTACATACCAAATTGTTAGAATTTTCCGTGATATTTCTTCTATCCCTAAGTGTGAAGATGGTCCTCCATAATTCATAATTGTATGAGTAAGCATCCTTATTATAATTCATTAAATGAACTGTCGTAAAAAATACAACTTCCTCAAGAAAAGTCAAAGGTTGTAGATGACCAAGGAGAAAAATGAAGTTCCAGTTAAAAGGTGAAATCATACTATCGAACCCAATCTGTGCATTAAGAAAATTATTTTATGCAGAAACAGTTATGATACAAAAGTGTATGCTGGATATACCAGTGCATGCTGTACCGTAATTAATTCATCCGCAATGCCGATAGAGGGATATCCTGTTTTACCGTATTACCAAAAAGTTCAAAGTGCACCGGGACATGCATTAAAGGTACAAGGAGAAAGTTGTGTCAACCTAAAAATAGGTAACGTTTATTAAACCCAAGATTTTTTAATAGCAGAACTGGGTCAAACTATACATGATGGAAACCTAGGTTCTGACATTCTAAAGCAGCAAAATTGTGTAATTAATTCAGAGAAAGAAAGTATGGTCATTTATACTCAGCAATATGCACAACATAGTTCAGGAATACAGCGGTTGCAGTTGAATACCGCGGGAGCTAGTAGTTTTCAGGTTACCCGCAGACAGCACTAACTGCAGCTTGGGCGCAGCAAGTAATGTCAGCACCGTGCTACGTCAGCGAGCACCAATAGGAGGCGGGCGACAGGAAAGCGGCCGCATATAAGCTGCGCCTCGTGCAGCGGCAGACAGATCACAACCGAGGAGCTTCAGTAACGGACCGCCCATCGGAACCAGATCTCGCCGCAACTTACGGAACTTCGACTCGGCGCTACTACGCAACTGTCTACTGGATTTATGGAACTGCGTCCATCGGCTGTTATATTCTGGAATTTGTATGTGTATAGCTACTGGAAAATAAAAGTTGTTTTGTTAGTAACCAGAGGCAGTTATTAACGACATAACAAAAACAAATATAGATTGGATAAAACTGGGAAGAAGAAAGCACGTCTCTTCCATATTTTTTGGACATCTGAGAACAAGGTGATCTAAAGCAGAAAAATTGGTTAGAATCAGGAGAAATAGAAATAGAGACTGGAAGCGAGGGGCAGGAATATGATTTGGGAAAGTTTGATAATAATAATATGGTAGAAGAGGGCTTAACGAATCTCCCTAGCTGATGCCTCTTTTTATTGGGATCTCTCCAGTATGCAGTGTCTTCTGTTTTGTACATAGGTTAAAAGTTCCCTATTTAGATATGCAGGAATCCAATCACGATATGATGAGTGGGCTGATCATATAAATTTTAATCATTTCAATTAACCAGGACTGGGAACGCTTTTATATGCCTTCTGATAGTCGATGATTTTTGGCTCTTTCAAGCTCAACTTGTAGTAGCATTGTCTATTATCAGCTGTTCTTTGCAACCCATGTGGTTTCTGCGTCATCTGTCAAAAAAATAATTGCTCTTTCGTCTCACAAAGAATTACTCTGTAGGATTCGTCAATGACAGCTTATTGCTCCGCCCCGATTCTAGACGAACGCCATTTTCCTCAATACCGATGTACATACCTCAGTTAGTCTGGGTTATACATTATTCTCTATAATAACATCATTCACACTAGCACACGGTTCTGTCGGTAAATCTGTTTTCACACTCTAGGATCAGTGTCGTACAAATATTTCATCTACTTTTTCTCTAACACCAGTTTCTCTGAAATTATGAAATAAATCTTCTGCGATAGGAATTCCTATCACATTTTGACCCGATTATTAAAATTGTAATAAATCATTCGTTTACCATAAATAGTTTATCGGGATGTATTACTACGCTCAGGTAAAAATATTTAAAATCACTACATTCCATATTCGTTTCTGAGGTTGGCCTGAGGTACAGTACATTTTTAATCTAGTGGCTGCCAATGAATTTTTTGTTACTTTACCGAATTTATTGACAAACCATCCCCATTATCCTTAATTAAAACGTCTCAACAATAAATCCAATATTTCTCTAATTTTAAATAAGACACATAGCAGAAAATTATGTAATTACATTAATATGTTACCACATGTCGTATCCAAAATATCTTCACACGCACACACACACACACACATATATATATGTGTGTGTGTGTGTGTGTGTATGCAATATTGTGATGCACCTTTGGTCACCCTCTCTGCATGGCATTGAATACTGTGCGTTGAATATGTACGAGGTTGAAACTCCAAACCCACGACTGCCCTGACGCAATAAAGCCCTAGGTTCACTCAGAGGGTAACTTAAGAGCATCAATGAGGTATATACAGGGCAGCAAATGATTACTTGCAGAATGACCACACTGACAAGTGTGGTCATTCTGTAAGTAATCATTAGCTGAGAGTTGTCCGACTGGAGTGGGACGTTTATGATAATTATCAAAAACAATTTTCCACCTACCCTGTCACTATTCCTAAAAATTAAGGTACACCACGACTTGATAATCATGTACTAAAATATTTCTAATTCAATTTCGAAGTCGGCGGGATCGTTACTCAGATCACAAATAAATAAGCTGCTTCTCAGCAGTTAACAACTGCAATTAACTCTCATGGTTGGAATAAAATGAATTAAATACAGAAAAGATAGTTGATTGTGCAATACCAAAAAATGTTATTAATAGAACATTTATTTAATCATCTGAACTGATGAAAGGAAAACTAAAATCCAAAACTAATTATATCAGAGCATTGATTGGAATCTCACATTAGCCGCATAAAAATTCCTCTTGTAAATTACTTGTAATTTGTTATCGTAATAGTGTTTTTTAGCATTCTTTAATATAATTTTAATATTACTTAATTTAGTTGTAAATTTTAAGTATATTGCAACTATCGATTCATTGAGAACTCCGTTGGGAACCACGGTAAACCAACGGTCAGG
>NNCF01129098.1:21633-60017 GCA_002313205.1 Laupala kohalensis | reverse complement strand
CGTCGCTTGTGGTAAGGGTGGTCAGGGCAGAGAGGAACCTCCGGCCATACAGCAGCGGAGGGAGGCTTATGTGATGCTCCAAGACACAGAACAAGCGTCAATAAGCTAAACGTTTATTCTCCAACATAATATAAATCAAACAACATAAAAAATATTAATTGTTTTCCCATGGAAGGTTTCTCCTTCTTCTGGATCGGGAAAAAGACAGCGTTGCAGTTGCGTAATTGGAAAGGCGGTGGTCTCTGGATAAGCGGGTAGACCGCCCGATGTCGGCGTGCATACTCCACTGTTGTGGCTTGTTTTACCATGTCCCCGGGACACACCGTGTCACGGAGGAGGCGAGAGCGTGCGGGGCACCAGCGTTCACCGCCGTGAGATCCTCCGCAAAGTGGCCGGGAATTAACTGCTCCGGCGTGGAAGCTCAATTGCTACTTCTCTCACCAACTGTCAACTCACCTTCTGCTAACCGTATTCTGGATCTTCTCAATCTAGTCTGCCGATTGCTGTCACTTCTCTTCTTCCCCGTCACTTCTTATCAGCGCGCCGCCTCCACCGTCACCGTAGCGAGTCATTGGGCGGTGCAGCCAGCTGGTAACTGCTGCGCGCGGGCTTGAGCCACGGCAACGCATCCTTTCGGAGGCGCGGCGCACTCCAAGTGGGCGGGGAATTTGAGGGCGTGGTACGGGATTTATGGGAGAAATTCCCGTAAGTCTGAATGCCCCCCACTAAAGACGAAAAAAATTACATAAATCACCTTTCTTCAGATTGGCATGATTTTTGTTTCGTAACACATCACTATTTTCACTGTGGATCGACGTTCACTAGTTCGGTGGCTGCACTTTCCTTTTTTAGACATTACACGCGTTGCGTCGAACCCCGTGAGTTGCTTCTGTTTCAGACACCCACGACACATGATTACACTTTCACAACAAATTAGAAATTTTAATTATACAGGTGAACGCACTATTGTGTATTGAATTACCACTATTTGACCTTAAATCTTCATCACTTATTAGTATTAATATTAGAATTCACAATGTTCTTACCCTTAATGTAGGGTCTTTAGTTGTTTTTACAGAAAAAATAATACATTATTTTATTACCTTTGACATTCAATGCAATAAATACCGAAACGTTATTAATAATTCCAAGTTATCATTAATTGGAAATTAATTACATTGGGATATTATCCAAATTTACGTTACAGTTGAATTAATTAATGAATGATAGAATTAATCATTCCACAATCATTCAATTATTAAATTATTGATAATCTCATCATAATCATCAAGATAATTCAGTGTGAAAAAATTCAAATACTGTTATTTAATTCAAAATTGTTTTACTAATTCACATCAACTTATTATGTCCTGATGACCAATATAAATTTATTAATACCTCATGCACATATTTTGCATAACATAATTTCAATAACAAACATTGTTAATGTAAATTTACTCATTATTAACAGTGGTTTACATGTTTTTACAAGATTCATTATTAAATATTTATATTTATACATCAATTATACAAACCTCGTGTAATTGAGTCTTGCTAAGTGGATTATTTCTCACAAGCAACATGGAATTAACCACAATGTAGTATCACACATTATTCATAACATTTTCCTCAAGAATTAAGGGTGGTACTACATGTTGAATTAATAGATTCATAGGATACCTGTTTATTTCACATAGTTTTCCTTATGGATTTAAAGCATCATTAAATTGCTTAATATTCTAATCTTATGTGGTATAGAAATTCATATTATTACGGGCGCGTTGGTAACTGCAGATAAGCAACATTCTTATCTTGATTATCGGCGTTTCCCTACTTTCTGCAAACAACAACCCCCTTTGACTTCCAGTATTTTTGGAATTACACAAACTGTACTTATTCGCAGTCGTCTTATTAATAATTTAACGTCTCAACCCTTTAAATTAATAATATCGAAGAAACATTTCCTTAATTTTTGATGATAGCTCAAATATCCTAAGTTCTGGAAATTATATTTTTGAATTTCCCTTCGGATGATGTATCACGAAGGTTTTGTTTCCTTATGGCAGTACTTAATTTATTGAAACTGATCCTTTATTTATTCAGTTCGAAAATTAAAATTTGGAATGTAAAATGAATGACATTGTAATTATGGAAAAATATCTATATTCTTCAAATATTCGTAAACTTCGTATTTCTATTGAAGTCCTACCATCGTTATATTTTGCATTTTTTTCATGCACAATATGTGATTCCCGATTTAAAGGTCTAGCGTTTTTATTCGGAAGATGACAAAATTTCCAAGCCTATACCCTGGTAATGTACGGGACTTTTTTCTCCCCAATAACTGCCGGCCTTTCGCTTCGCTGTTATCTTATCAGTTGGTCTCGCTCACGTTCGAAGTTCTTACGTGCCTCACCATGTTTCGGGGGTCACACTTCGCAACGGGGTCGCAACTGTTTCTAACACTACAAGCAGCTCGTTAAAGCATTGATGGATGTCCCCTGTCCTTACCATTTATTCGGGATTTATAAGTGCGTGGCAGAAAATTTCTGATTTTATCGTTCTATTCTTCCTTTAATCCAACGTTCATTTAATTTTACTAATAAATAGGATACATATTATATTTTAAATATGAGAGGTTTAGAGTACTATTGAGAGATCGTACTTTAAATAACTTCCTCATCCCTTCTACTCATTTGAATATTTTTTTGAAGCATAATTAATAATTAATTATCCATTTTTCTTCTTCGGATTTAGAATTAATAATATTTTTCTCAGAAACATGACATAGATTTATAGAGCATCCTTTATCATCCTATTTTGAAATATTTAATTCTAATATGGTTTAAGTTGTACTTTCTTATTTTCAATCCTTCCATTTTACCTAAAATAGCTGCATTTTTGCAGGGTTTTCTCTTAATCACGTAAGGACTATTTTAATCATTTTTTAAATTTTCTCCCTTACTCCGGGGTAAAACGCCTGCGGTATCAGGTAGGTGAAACATTTTAAATGATGTTTTATCCCATAATGCAATGCGTGCGTAATGCCCAGGAACTGGTTTAGTGCTTTGCATGAAAACGTCTTGATATTCTAACAGAAGTTTATTTTTTAACTGTTCTCGTTCACCCGTCGTCAGGGATTGGGACTGAGAATTTTTCCTGCCGAAGATATCTCGCTTCATTATTGCCATGTGAAAATAATGTTGCCCTTGACCCTTTTTTCAATCTTCATTTCATATGGGCGCGGCTGTGTTTGGAAATTTATTCTTCCGCGGCCTACATTATTATCGGCCTTTGACTGTCGCGATTTGTCCATACCGAAGATAATTGGTCGAATCAAGTTTTTNACACCAGATTGCAGTGTTTTAATTGTAAGTGGCTCACACAGGAATGAGTATTCGGTTCCCTCCCCTTTGGCTTTAGTGACTAAAATGTTGTTTTAAATTCTAAAGTTTTTTGAGACGTAATTGTAATTAATTTTAATTAATATTTTTATAATTTGTTATCAATAAGATAACCGTTAGTCTCAGTTGGTCCGTCCCCAACAAGAAACTTAAGTTGATTGAGTGATAATAATAATTTTCTGTGTAATAATTATTAATTTTTTTCACAACAAAGAACCCGTATAGTCTCTCTCTCTCTCTCTCTCTCTCTCTCTCTCTATATATATATATATATATATATATATATATATATATATATATATATATATAGAGAGAGAGAGAGAGAGAGAGAGAGAGACTATACGGGTTCTTTGTTGTGAAAAAAATTAATAATTATTACACAGAAAATTATTATTATCACTCAATCAACTTAAGTTTCTTGTTGGGGACGGACCAACTGAGACTAACGGTTATCTTATTGATAACAAATTATAAAAATATTAATTAAAATTAATTACAATTACGTCTCAAAAAACTTTAGAATTTAAAACAACATTTTAGTCACTAAAGCCAAAGGGGAGGGAACCGAATACTCATTCCTGTGTGAGCCACTTACAATTAAAACACTGCAATCTGGTGTTCAAACAATGAACAAACATATTTTATTAATTCTAATTACACTGATTTGATTGCTACACTTGACATTTTTAATAATGAATATACTATACATTCTGTCGCCTACTGCGCTAGTGTGATTTTTCCTTTCTTAGGGTACTCACCAGATTCTGTGGTAATTTGTTCATATGTTCGGTGATCCCCCATTAAAACACATTACATTGAAAGACATGGCTTGCTGACATTTAATACAATAATATTTATTATTCTAGGCCTTACCACGATTTTCTCTTTTTCTTGACCTTTGTCTCCCTTCACAAGCTGTCTGTTGATGTCGGACCGGTGGAGTCACAGGAGTTCACTTCTCACTCGCGTGGTAGTTCGGGAACATTATTCTTCGCGTCCCGCAAAAGTTCAGTCTTTTCCTACTGTTATGAATGTATACCGCTCACAGCCGTGTCGTGACCATGTTGCTCTATGTAATAATAATTTAATTACTCGTACGTTGGTGGCAGTTTTTTCTTTAATTTGGCCGATTGCTTATTTAGTGCGTCTCGCGTACCTTCTCGCAGACGACCTGGTGATTTTACGTTACTTATTATTTAGCCCCAACGATGCCCCCTCGGGCGCACAAATCAATATACATAGTTCACAACGACACACTGAAAGTTACTATTCATTAAGCCAATTTATGATGCTTATACGATTGTCACTTGTACCGATGATCCCCTTTCGCTCTACGGCGGACCTGATCCCATTAACTGCAGTTCATTAAATCAATTTGCACATTGTGTTTCATTCCTACCAATTGTTCATGTTTGGTCCTGTTTGTCTTATAATGGTTATAAGATCAATCAACTTCGCCACTTTTCACTTTTTAGAACATTGTTAATTGCACTATCACTGCCTCTCAAGGAAAACACAACTCTACGATTGCCACAACACTTCCACTCAATCTCTCACAACCAACCCTCGTGCTTCTGTGTCCTGTGTTTTATCTACTATTTTGGATCACGTGGTTTTCCCTTTCTTCTGATCGCTCCCTAGTAAAGTTCCCTGTCTTTTTCATCCCCCCCCCACAATTTCTATTGGATATTTTCTAAAAGAGGTTGGTTTCTGTAGCATGTTGCCAATCGCTACTTTTGGCTCCGCCTACAATGAATTTTGATTGGTTGTTAACGTTTTACTTTCTCTCTAGCCTTTGATGTCTCTAGACGACGGTCGGTCGGCCATTTTGTTATTTCTTCACTACGCATATGCGCCACGTCAAGCTCCTTTGACCCTCCGTTTATGTTTTTATTACTCTGCGGCGTATTTGAAGTCGTGCCTTTTTCCCTCTGCGAGTTGCAACTTGCTTCTTCGGCACCCTTCTTTGATCCTAGTTTTTATGACTTCTTTTGAATTTAGCCCCCTTTTTGTAGTACTTAAGAAACCATTGCCAAAATTTTCCCTCCTAAAATCTTTCGCCTCCTTTTTGGAACCGTGTCCCAAGCTGCACTTCGCAGTTCTTTCGTTTTTCTCACGCTCCCCCCGAGGTTGCTTAGGGAAACGACTATTCCCTCACGTCCGCCATTGCGTGCCGTCTTTTAAAATAAATTTAGATTTTGCTATTCCTAAAGATCCCTTCAAGTTCCAACTTGTTGCTAGCAAGTCCGCACCCTTGTCGCTGCGTCTTTGATTTTTTTTTTTAATAATGCTTTTTATGATGTTATTGTGCGTTTACTGAACTTCTGATGTTGAGCCGCCTTTGCTTTCCCTTCTTCGCTACTGACCACCCTCCGCGTTATCTTCTACGCGTTTCAATTACTGACACATGTTTTCTATTATATTTTTGAGATTGTGGTTCATTTGTTACTTAAATCAATCCACGGTCTCAATATACGATATAAAAGATATTTAAAGAAGAGAAAGAAATTATAAAAGCAATAGTTTTGTCGTAGAACTAAAATAAAATAAAATTATTTACAATACAACAACATGCATTTGTTGGAACGTAATGTCTTGGAACGTCTTCTCAACACGTCTCCACCTGAAACAAAAGAAAAGGACCCAGCGGCAGAATCACAGTTCATTGGAATCAGCAGTTTCAGCGCATATAACTTTTTCTCTCACCTCCCTCGCATAGCTTAGGAACTGGTCCAGGGACTGCATTACGGATTCTCTATTTTTCCTCGTTATCGCAATGGCTAAATCTAAAATTGAATAATTTTGGAATGCACGAACTTAAATAAAAGTTCGTTTTCGACCTGTTTTCTTTTTTTGTTCACCCCAAAGTGGTCAAATAGAGTCTTGATACCCCCTCAGTTTTCTTCATTTCCACCCTCTTAAGCGAAACCATCCATAACCCGCTCGTTCCTTTGATTTGAGACAGAAAATGTATGGTTTTCTGCCCCATTGCCCAGCTACTAAGGTTTGCACGATAAGTGATCTCTTCTCCAGTCTCTTAGTTTCTATTTCACGACGGTATAAGTCTTGAAGATTTTTCTTATTATTTTTTAGAACGCTTAACGACGGACTGTTCTGAATTACACACTTGATTCCTTATCGAAAATCAATATTTAATTGCTCTTAATTGAAGAGTAAGCTCAATAGCCAAATTTCAACCCAAATTTCCATAAAATGCAACTGTCGGCTGTGCATTGAGCAATAACCGTAACTTTTTTAAGATATTTCGTTTCAAGCGAGTTCAAAATTTTGTTGTCCCCCACGCGGGGATGAGTAGAGATTGAAACGTATTATACATAAATCTTGGTGCAATTTCACAAATTGTTATTTTTGTATTTGTTATTGCACTTAAAATGTATTTGCCTTTTCGTCGAGCTTTCTCCTTTTGCCTCATGCAATTTACGTTCATGCAGATAGTTATTCCTAAATGTATGTGTTATTTACCGTTTTCTGGTGTTTCTCGTTTATACGACCAAATTTCATTCTTTCTGTATATCCACCCATTTTTTAATGTCATGGCTTTGGTCGTATTAACGTTAACTTTTAGTTTCGTTTCTCTGCAGAAAATTTCCAATTCCTCTAAAAAATTTTGTAAACCTGCTTGTATTTTTGAGAAAATACTCAAGTCATCGGCAAAAAAGAGTGCTGGTATAGAGATATTTTCATCTGAATCCTGGGTGCGTCTGCATTTACTGTGGCTAGTCTATCTATGCAGATGGCGAGAAGTGGAGAAAGTACGCAAACTTACTTTACACCTCGGTATGCACAAAATGTGTCTGTTACACAATCTAATTCTAACCTGACGCATGCCATGTCTGATTTATACATCCCTTGAAGCATTTTTAGATATATTGTACAGATACCTTTACTTTCTAGAATATACCAAAGTATTTCCATTTTAACGGTATCGAATTCTTTTCCAAATCCACGAAGGCACAGAATACCTTACCGCTTTTCACGGAAGTTGCCTTTTTCGCCATTATAGTAGTTATAAAAATGTTGTCTACTGTACTTTAGATTTTTCTGAATCCTGCTTGCAGGTCTTTTCCTGCCTTTTCTGTCCATTTTTAATCGTACATGAAGAATTTTTCTAAAAATCTTAGCTATTGCATTATTTAACGAAATACCTCTGTAGTTATTAGAATCTTTAAAATCTTTGTTTTTATAAATTGGGCAAATTATTGATGTATTCAAAATTTCAGGAAATATGGAAGCGTCGTACAAAGAATCCACTTGTATTGGGGCAATACTGGAATTTATTTCCTTTAAAAATGTAACTGGAATTCCGTCAGAGTTTGTTGCTTTTCCGTACTTCAAATTTCGTACCACGCCTTTTATTTCATCAATTCATCTCATTTTGCAATCTAAATCTGTCACTATTATTTGGTGTTTGATTACTGGCACGTCCGTTGAATACACTGATTCTGGGAAAGAAGTTGAGCGAAGTGCATTTCCCATATGTTCGATTCCAACTGTTCGAGCAACTACATTTACATCGTAATTTATTTATAGTATACAACATATTTGCAACATATTTACCGTGAATAATGCTTGCATTTCTTTCCTTTTCCGAATTCTGCCGTTGTTGCTTAGCTCTGTTAATTATTCTTTATAGATTTTTCTCAAGTGTACGTATTTTTGTCGTGAGCTTTCTCCTACCCACGAAATGCAGAATTTTAAAGCGTTTTCAGCATCTTTTTCCGCCTGTCTGCAATCTATATTGATCCATACCGTTTCCCGAGTGTCGTGTTTTTTTTCTATGTATGTACTCGCATGTGTGAACCTGCTTTCTGTAGAGTGTTTTGTAAAGATTCTGTCGCGGCATTGTGTTGTCCGAACTGCAACTTATTTACAATATTTGCATGTACGTTTCTGGGATTCCTTTCAAAGTTCGTTGCAAATTCTAGCCTTTTGTCATGGTTCTATTTAAACCGTTTAATATTTGACAAGCTATTTGACTGTTATATTACTTGTGAATTGTTCTTACATTTTAAGGTCAAACAAAGTTGCATGTGATAATCTATTCTTTGGCCTATATGAAAACTATCGTTCCACTATATAGTTTTAGGATATGCCAAACAATCAATCACGCTCTCTCCATTTCCATTAATATATGTGAAATTACCGCATGCGTCATCCCCGTAAGGACCGTTCAGAATTTCTAAATTATGTAAATAGCATAGCAATAATAATTCGCTTCCCTCCCCATTGCTTACTTTATCTTTACTTTTTCTAATTATATTATTATTATTATTATTAGCATAAAGATTTTTGTACACAGGCGCATCTGGTATTCCTTCACGTATTTTTGAATTAAAATCTCCCATTAATAAATGTCTTGCATAGGGATTTCTATTTTTCAGCGATCTAACTCCTCTATACGATCTAACTCCTCATAGAAGGAATTATTATGATATACGTATCATTTAGGGTGTCTGTAAATAATTAAAACTAATATTTCCATACCTGTGCATTCGAGTTTAACGTTTATGGAGTTTTGTAAATTTATATTTATTTCTGGGAAGTAATAATTCGTTGAATTCTTGCAAACAATTATGGAACCACTTGGGTTTCTTCCACGCTATCCTTTTCTTTTCAAATGTTTTGTAAAAGAAGAATATATAAAACTACTCCAAATATTTAAACTACTGGAAGCTTATCTCGGCGGCCCGGTCCCCCAACGCCTCCCTTCCCTCATTTATTCATAGGGCTCGACCTGCCACACAGGGCTGAAATACTGGTGTATCCAAGCTGGAGTAATCATGATGTAAATGTTCTTAAACAGTTACTTATTAAGTTAATTTATTTTATAATTATAAAAGGGAAATCAGTCTCGAATGGGAATAAATAAAACAAATAAAATAAATCACCATATTTTACTGTTCACAAACCAGTACACATTTTTAAACAAAATAAGTTTGTTTAGTTTCTGACGTGTACAAAATTTATATTTATTAAGAAGCATAGTTTTCTCTTTTTCATGAAAAAAAAAACAAAGAGTCTTAACAATATACTGCTTATGAATGTAATTACTCTCAGTTCATGACTTTCATTACATGAGACATGATTTTTATGACACTGCTTTAAAATTCTCTATAAGCTAATAAATATGGTCATGAGTGTTTAAGTTAGACCTATTTATATGACATTAGAAGAGCTTGTAATAAAATTTTGCTAATTTTAAAACTGCAGGAGAAACACCAGTTTTCCTCTGGAAATAGAAGATATGAATTCAGAATAAATGGGCACGTCAACAGATGTTGAATTTTTCTGAAAAACTACACTATATTCCCCACGTTTTATTATTTCATTTATTTTCTTCACAATAAACCCACTAACATAAAACAAAACATAACCCTTGAAGAAAGACATTTCCATTTTACTACACAATTTGCACATTTCATTCAACAATTTATCATGTTTATCATATTTCTCATCATCCTGTTTACTAACAGGTAATTGAAAGCTCAAAACTGAATCTTGATGATGTTCATCAAACTCAAAACAATTGTTTTCTTTGAAAGGTTTCACTCTGTACACCTTTGATTCTTTAACATTAGTTTTTTAATAACATGCCTTAACTGATCCACATTCATGTTATTATTATGACCACCTCTGAAGTTTGTGCATGAAAAAAGTAACTCTAAGTGGTCCTGGGAAAATTTGTACATTAATATTTTCTTAAAATTTAAATCATAAAGTAGTATCTTACCTAATATCTTAAGAGAATTAATGTTTGCCGAAAAACCTAATCCCAAGGTTTTTCTAGCATGTCTTAAAATGTTTATTTCATCCATCTGTAGTTCACTTAAATAATTAAAATTTTTATTCCACGCCTCTTCAACATATTGCAAATTACATTTTTAATAGGTTCTTTAAAATGTTTTTCAAATGGGTTCCTGGAATTCACACAATCAAACGTTCTACCTATAGTCCTAAAAAATGCCCTTACGGCCTTTAAAACCAGGATAGTTCTTTTTGTCTAAAAATCCTAAAGAGACAGCTACACTAGCACTCAATGTTTGAACCGCTAACTTTATAGTCATTTTTTGTTTGTAAAAGATTTGGGAGGGAGACAGCTTGTTACCTAATTTAAGACCTTCAGTTTGCAATTACAGCAAGTTCTGTAAATACTTGAATTCCATTGATTACCCATTTTCTGCTAGAAGTTATTTGATTTTTTCGATCATCGATGAATATTTCGGGTAGTAACGGGAGACCGCAATTTTGTTTGTAGAATGAATCATTAAATTGAAAATAGTTGATGTCTAGGAAGCAGAAATAAGGGTGGTAAGTTAAGGGTGGGTACCTGAACAGGACATGATGTTTTCTTGTCTACTACGTTTTGGAGAAATTGCATGAAATTGGTATCCTGGGAAAAAGGTAAAACACATCTAAAGAAACAAGTTTTGCGTTTGATGGTTCAGGTGTATTTTTGTTTTTAGATATTAGGTCTTGTGAATTAAGAATTGAATTTACTGGTTTCAATTAAATATGTTTATTAAAAACAATTTAATTTGTGAGCGAGCCTGTACATTAAAGTGTTAGTATAGGAAATTACAGGTCTGATAAGAAAATTTCCTAAAACTTTCCAAAGAAAACACATCAATACTTGAAAGAGAACATAAATTTTTTCACAGATCTAAATTTTGTTTCACAGATTCATTTTGTTTTTCATTTTCATTTTTTGTTTCAACCTGATGTCTCGTCCATGTGGTCATCACATAGGTGTTATTTTCCCATTTTTCAAGTTGTCTATATATCTTGTTATATTTACTCTTTATTGTCTTTCTTTATCGTACATCCTATGATGTGTCCGTGTCTCATTTTCATTGTTGTCTCCTTTGTTCGTTTCCCTTGTTTTTTTGGTTGTTCCTATGTTTATTGCCATGTATGGGTGTTTCTGCTTAGCCGTCCATACTACGAGGTATTGACGCTTTTCATCCCAACCACGAAGAGGTGAGAAACTTCTCTACCATCTCGCTGTTATATTATTTCTTTATATGCATTATAGTTGTGGCATATTCTTCCAAACTCTTATATAGTCTTTCCTCTTGAATGTACTCTGTCCAGTCTTTATTGGTGATTTCATCATGAGTTTTACTTCGTTGATTCACCCTGCTCGTTCAGCACCAACTATTTCACAATTATGAAGTAGATTATCCACTGTATCGTCTTCTTTGCCACATTTACGCCATTTTGTTACGGCTAATCTTTTTATGGCAATATATCTTGAATTTGCCATGTCCTGTTAGCACTTGGTAAACCGGCGGTTTTGACTGAAACCAACGTCTGTTCTCAAAACTATATTTTACATCTCGTATATAGTTTACCTTCTTTAGCCTTTTCCCACCTTATATTGCAGCAGTGAACTAGTTCTCTACTTATCTTCTCTTTCCATCCACGCATAGTTTTATCTACCTCTTCATCTCCTATTCTTATTTTCTCTCCTTGACGTACTCTTGTTCGTAAATAATGCCTATCTACTACAAGGTCTATCGGAAATAATCCCAACAAAACAAGCATTGCCTTTTGTAGAAGTACTGTGGTACATACCACTAAAATTTATCAATCCCATATTCATTCTCCGTTCTATGTGTCGTAACTTACTTCTTTCATAACATGCATTCGCGCTATAGGTTAAATGTGACTCAAGTACTCCCTTCTTAAGTCCAATTAATTTTTTAGTTCTTATTGTATAATTGTTAATATCTACTCTTTGTAGCCCGTATATTATTTTCTTCAACTTCTGCCCCACATATTCCATATGTGGTGTAAATGTTAGTTTTGTTTTAGAAATTATCAGTTTGTTTTCCGCACACCTTTGTTCAATTATTACTTATTCTCGTTTACTGTTGAATTCTAATTCTTGACGACTGTTAGCCTCTATTAGTAGTGCAAGATCATATGCATATGTTATAGTCTCTGTATGTTCTTCTGCCATTGCTTCTTAAATTACATTCTTGATTACTACACAGAATATAGGTCCTGTGTGACTGCATTGATGGCAGCCTTCTTTCACCGGGCTTATTATTCTTTCATTGCCTATGTCCAATATTATATTTCTGTCGTCTATGTATGATCTTATTAATTTCAATAATTGTTCTGGTATTTCTCTTTTATCCAATTCTGTACAAATAAGTACACTATCAAATGCTCCTTGGATGTCGACGCTCACCACAAGCATATATCTCTTTTCTCTGTCTCTGATTTTGCGCAATATATGTGCTAGTGCATCCTCGGTCCTTTTCACCCGGGTAAGTCATATTGGTTTTTATTCATTTTTTCATGTACATCTTTTTCCAAGCGCTCTGCTATTATTTTGTCTAGGATTTTGCCTATTACTGGGAGCAATGCTATAGCTCTGTATGATGAACTCAATTCTGGATTCTTCTTCCTGGCTTTCTGTACAATTTAAGGAGGCCTATCTCCAACATTTGGGGTTATTTATTTATTAATTTAGCTCATAGCGTTTGTCATGCACGTCATACTTTCATAAAAATACGTATTCAATTGACAGATTCTCAGTGAGAAACCTAGAATCTTTGTCTGGTGATTCTTAAGAGATCTATTTGAAGTTTTAGTATTCACAGTGTATTTATCCACGAGGTCGAAAAGATGGCTTGGATTGTCTATAGTAGTAAACCGTCAGCGTTACACAAGGGACACCATTGTTGCAACTACCCCTTGTCCATTCAAGGGGTTCAACATCTGGGGTAATATTCATAATTGTAGCTAAACCTGAATATCTGCAGTAGTTCCACTTTATATATCGTCCTCGTTTTCTTCAACATTTCATTAGCGATGCTGTGAAACGGGCTTTTATTGGTATGTACTATTCTCTATATCTCATAACTTGTTATCTGTTCCGTTTTATGTACTTCTACATATTCGTATATCTTTTGTTTCATGTTTTGTTCTAATTTCCTTTAAATATGTCCTCAATTAGTTGTTTCCCTTTATCTCACCAACACGTGGTCATCTCATCTCCTTTGTGAATTATCCCCCACACATTTTTTTATTTTATCTTATATCTCCCTATTACGTATAGCAATCTCCATATGTTGGTTGCCATGCTATCAGATGCAAATTTCTCCAAATCTTCTCTCTTATTTGTCGTAATAATTTATTAAATGTCTTCAGATATTGCCTATATTCTTCCTTCACTTTCTCATATATCTCGGATCATCTTTGCAATCGTTGGTATCTTTTTCTCATCCAATTCAGTTTCCATTTTGCTTTGGTCAGGTCCTTGTCCCACCATGTTTATCTTGCTTTCATCCCATTTTTTCTCGAACAATAATGTTTTAAACATATATTGTTGTAACTCCTCAACCTGCTGATTTATATTGTCATTGTTCTGCCGTAAAGTGTATGATATCTCTGTATTATTCTGCAAAAAATTATCCCATTTAACTTTCCTATAATTAATTTTTTTCTCCACTTGATATGTTTCCTGTTGTGTGTTTTATATCATATTTGTAATAGTCTTATGATCACTCTCTAATTATTTAGTAATTTGCCACATTATAGCTGTTGTATGGGTTGTTCTGGTTTCGAGGGTTATATCTATTGCGGATGTTCCTTGATCGGAAGTGAAATTTCTAAATCCGTAGATATTAACAATAGTCAAATCTTGCTCGAATATTATCCGTTCTAATTCCTTTTCTCTCGAATTCTCTGCATCGTCAACCCATGATGTTGATTATATATATTCTAATGCACCCAAAACATGCATTAAGATAGTTATAATAATAAAACAAATAAGGATTCGGTACTTCAGATGTGATTACCACAATTTATTCTGGTTCTCTTGGCAGATATAATTTCCATAAAATGTAAATGAAAAAATAGAAATTCTGTTTCAACACAATACAAGAGAAAAAATACTCTGCAATTTATCTCGTAATTTAACATCCAGCTCATTTAATAATTTCGGGCATTTACATTTACGCACTATACAACAATTCTTTATCAACTGGTCAAAACTAGCACGATATGAGCCTTACTTTTTCATTTACAGCAGAGAAAATGTAACAGTTCATTTAATACGTTCTTGATTCTTCTTTCTTCTTGGAAAAAAATTATTACATGTGTGACAGACTCGTTTTTAATTAGACTTTCTCTTTGAAAAGATACTATCTTCTCACTGAATTACAAAGGTAAGCAATTCCCTAACCATTGAAACCACTGCTTTTAAATTTTCGTCTCAAAGAGACGTAAACTCACTCCCAGATTTTCTCCTTCGAGATCGTGTACAAAATCAGCTTGCCAGAAGCACGCTCCTCCTTCACGTCGATGTCTCCGCTGCTGCACGGGCTTCCCTGCGACCTTGACCCTGTATGTTACCTGCTGGTTGTTCTTCAATCACCCGTCCGACCCTCCGTTCGTCCTTTCGAGTTCGCGGCAAGTTATCACGGTCATCAGGTTCTACCGTTTTTATTTTACGTCGAAATCGTATTTCCGAAGTTATGATGACGCATTAATTGCTTCACTTGAAGCATTCAAATAATATTCCGTACGCGTTCTGATTTACGTCTATCTCGGACGTTCATTAATAAAAACAAAATACGTTTCTCTCGAACTGCGTTCCTACGTTCTGCTACACGGATTGTCTCCTCCGACGCTTCTCCGACTATTTCCAGAGAACTGTACCCTCCGACGCTTCCCGGAATATTGAGAGCGATACCTGTCGCATTTCCTCCTTCTCACCGCGCTTCTCCCTACTCCTATTAAATTTTACGCATTCTGAATTCCGCCAATCAATTCCCTTCGAAAAGTTCCGTGCGGTTATCCTTACAAGGTGTGTTCACATTTTTAAAAAATATTTCTATCGAACTTCCAAAGCCTCTCTCAGCGTCTTATGTCTCGACGAACGCGCTCCTATCATGATTTCTATATTTGATTTCAATTTAGCAGATCTTCCTCCTCTATGATATATACTTCTCATTTTAATTGGTATAAATTGGAGTCGACCATATCGTAAGTATGACTCTTGTAACACACATGTCTATCATATTGTCAGATATATACTTAAGTGGCTCTAGAGATCCTTGCATACCTCCGTGCATGTTGCATTGCAATACTTAATTGCTCATAGTTGGTGTTTCGTCCCATATGTCCCATATCCTTATGTATCTATGTATTCCTCGCACTGTCGACTACGTACACTATGTGTATGCGGTCTATTATTCTACTTACAGTTTATACAAATAGGCGTAGTTTTGTCCACTGTACACTCTTTGTTATCGTGCCCTGCAGGTTTGCAGTGTCCACAATATTATTTCTTTGCTCGGCAAAACTTTACCTGATATCCATAACTATGGCACAAATAACACCTTAGTGGCTCTATAAATGCGTCTACTCCATACGACCTGAATTCGCCATACACCTCCCTTTCTAGCAATTATTTCTTGATAAAATTTTTGTCGAAATTGTTATTAATATCTTGGTCTGTTTTATTCTTAACTATGTTCATTTGGCTTCTATTCCTATTGTATTGCAGTTTGCCACCGAAATATTCCGTTAAGGAGTTATAATAGATTTTACGAACAAACATGTTTCCCTATAACTTGTTACCCAGTGATCCGTTCGGCTTTAAATTGGGTATAGGGGGACAGGGTACAGTCCAAAACCCACATGAAAAATGTGGTTTTGGTACCCGTGTTTAATAGCTACAATTTGAATATTTCGATTTTACAGGTATTACCAGATACTAGCATGGGCAGCGCTAGTAGCCTTCTCCCGAACGTTGTGAAGCACACTATATGTCTGATACACAACCCAATACACGCTTAATATTCTTTGCCTGTGTATAAACAGTTCATACGGCCATTCTTGAATAACTAGGATTTTCACAAATATTACTTAATTCTCAATCAACTGCATGTTTACTACGCTGGTTATCAGTAGAATATGTTTCTATAATAAAATGTATTATAGTTTCAAGTCACCGCAACGTATATATTTACCTGAAAATCCATGACAATATTACGCAACATATACTTGTGCACACATACGTGATCTTGAAAAATTTATAATTACATCGTGTGTGGATCAAATTTCTCTAAATTTTGTCAATCCTCTTCTACAACATTCTAGTTTAATATTCTGACATAATTTAAGTTAAACATTACTATATACACGTAACTATGGCACTTAAGACACGTAAACACGTGCGTAATATATACTATTTCTTATTTATGCTCGTATTTCGACCCCTGTGTGTCGAATTAATCCAAATTTTCACACATTTACTTTGATCATCGTCTACTGCATTCTGGTACACGATTTAAGCGACGAAACAATTTTTAATCACAAAATCACTTTCGAATCACTTATAGTCGGAGCTATTTCAAATGTATCCACTCACCTCCTTTACAATCGATGTCACAAGGATCTCGCTCCCTGGCGCCGGTTCACGCTTCAGACAAAGGTTTTCTCCCCAAAACGACAGCCGCGCGTCAGCGCGTTCCTATCTGTAACGAATAATTTTGACTCTGAATTCCCAATGTGATTGTCTTGGGAAAGATAATGAAGATGGTGTCCCGTTGCCTTCCTTCATGCCAGTCCATGGCTTGAGTTTTGACGGCCCAATCTGGGTCAGACCTGTTTGCAACCGTCTAATTTGGGTACAGACGCTGCTGTTTTGCTAGTTTTGGTCCACCCAGAGTATTTTATTTCCTCGGTACAATCCATACCTGGGAGGTTTTCCCCTATCCGTGACCTGGGGAGGTTCCAATGGAGGTTTATCTATCCCACACGAAAAAAAGGTCTGAAGTTATGTTTTATTTATATTCAAAAGTAGGTATTAAAAGTGAATACAAAGTGATTAAACAATTACCCATTTCTTTAGATGAGAAAGTTGAATATTTCGATTTTACAGGTATTACCAGAGATTAGCATGGGCAGATAAAATTATTAAAAAATGCAAACCACTGCTTCAGATAGGGGTAGGTTCAAACTATTTTCATTAATGGAGGTATCAATGTTATTTCTGAAACCTTATCATTGAATGTATATACTCCAAATAGAAGATAATATCCCTGGGAAAGTATATTAGGTACGATGAGGTGTTGAAAGAGTATTCGATTATTATGGAAAACATTGTGTCTCTTTCTAAATTATTTATTTAATCAAAAAGCTTTTTCTACCGCGTAGCGGCCATCTTCAGTGCTTCATATAAGGATTCTTGTGGCATTCCTTACGCGGTCGAAAAAGTTTTCTGATGAAAAAATATTTTAGAAAGAGACACAATGATTTCCTCTGCCCTTGGGAAAGGTTGAATTGAAGCTTATTATGCGAGACCTTTGTTATTGTGCACGCCGTTATGCTGTACTGTCGTCGCATAGTTTGGCAACATACATGACAATATGAGTTAACATTTAAAGAGCAGCAGCCTTCAATCAGAATGTGATACGACTCGAGAGGCGGAAGCAGGTGGCATTAACCAAAAGTGTTAACAGATCAGTAGTCTCGTGAGATAATGATGCAGACACATGCAGACTATATTGAAATATTAACACACAAGAGACATGAACCTGGCCCAGTGTCAGTAGTATGTGCATTAAAATACGTCTTCACACTCCACCCTTTTCCTCGAGATCTGACCATGCATATAATATTATGTTAAGGATATAGTTATAATTCATTTATATAGCAAGTCATTTAATTAAACTTTTTCTCCTGTATGCGGAATACAAGCATTTCTTCAAATATTTATGTATATCCATGAAGAGGATTATTCATTCAATGTTCAACTTGCATAGGTTTAAAACGAAATGCCGTAACATTTTTATTCACAATAGAAAATATGACACTCAAATTACACAATATGAAATAATAATATTGTAAATTTCAATACTTGATACAAAACAGTCATAAAATGTTGCTGTTTGATTGGCTGTTGGTATTGTAATAAAACTAAAGAAAAACGGATAAATCAATGTTAATTGGCAAAGAAACACAAATAAAAGATCTCAGGGAATTTAATGAAATAAAATATGGGTTCGTATTATTTTTAATTAAGTAGACACCACACACGGAGTTCCTTGTTAAAGGAAACGGCTCTTTACTAAATGAGTTTGACTTTATTGCTCATGGCTACCCTCTACTAATAGACATTACCATTCACAAACCCTAAAAAATCACACGTAAAACACATAACATTACCATGAATTTTCCTTTGAAAGAATTTCTCGTGTTAACCAATACCTAGTCAATTACAAAAATATAGACTAAATTTAAAACACCATCATAATTGCTCATACTTCTGACGACCCTCATTAATTACACAAACACAAGAGTTCTGAGCATGGACCATTACGATCTTGTTCGAAGCACTCGCTATTTTCACTGTCACTTATTACATTACTGGGAGCACCAGCGTCCTCAGGTTACCTTGTTATTTGATGACCAGATCAGTCTAAGCCTATGAGAAGATTGGAATGCCCTGGTCCAGTCTCAGCTCGATGGAGTGCCTCCTTCCTTCATACCAGCTGTGGCCCGTCCAGCGTCATAAGCTTGCTTTTGGTGGACTTTATAGTGCCGGCCATGGAACTCCTCGTTCGGAATTTCTGCATTCACCGTCACCGCATTGTTCATTCAAAACGAAAGTTCGTTCACCTTGTAACGCGACTCACTAGTCTCGGCGATTGCTACTCATTACAAACGCAAGCAGTTGATTCTCCGACTTGTTCTCGGAAAAAATCAGTAAAGTTGAGCCTTTGCAAGTTCTGCGTAATTAAGACTGCAATCAAGTTAGTGATTAAAACTGACTTGTCTGATACTTCGCGATCAAAGTCAAAACATGATCTCGAACTCATCTATTCTCGACATCAGACGAAAGTCTCGTATGTGACGAACAAAAATTTCCGAATGACTTCGTAATGGAAAATCTCAGAATCTAAAATGTCGGAATGATTACATCTCTTAATGCTCTCGCAATGTAATGCTGGAGAAAAATCTCTGACTCTATCGTAATCTCGGAATGAAAAAATGAATCTCAGAATGTCTCCGAATTCTTCTCAGAATCTAATAAAATGAATGTTGAAGCGTCTTGGTGTCGTATTTTATCACCTCATCTCCCACTTGGTCCATCCAAAGTTAACTCACGTGATACAATTTTGAAAATCATTTGACTCTTTTTCGCCAGTAATAACAAATTCTCCCTCCACCCTTAGCTGTGAGGATTAGTTGAACTTATAACGACAAGTGCTTGTTTCTAACTAATCAGAACGTTTCTTTCTCTGAAACTTTCCCACTTCAACGGTCCCATCTATTTCAACTGACTTTTCCATTATTTTGAATCTAACGCTATTTTTGAGAATAATAAGGAACTAAATTTAGAAAGTTCTCGAACCTTTAATTGTCACTTTCCTTGTCTTCCGCGCGTCTTTCTCTTAACTGTCTGTGACGCCCGCCCAACGGTTGCTGCTTTGTGAGGTCTGCCGCTGTCTCGACCCGTCGCGGGTAAGTATCCCACGCTCTCCGGGTCGCGGTCTACGGTCAGCCCCCTCATCCTTTTACAATTATAAGGGCTGCTCCCTCTCTCCACATCCACAACACGTGTTTCACTGGCAGTTTCCCTTTAAAACCCCAAAGTTTTTGACATTAGCCTCCTTCAACGTCTTTCTTGTGATTTTCCGCTGGTTCCCAGTTTAAATATAACGACACCATCTCTTATGTGTTAGTAAATTTCCTATTCCCTTCCCACTTTTAGCCAAAAATATATGCGTCTTACTTGACCACTCTTTTCTCTGAACTTTTATACCCGTCGTACAACAGCAAAACACAAAACCCTTTTCCAACAGTTATCTTCCCTCGCCGCTGAGTAGCAAAAATTCGGTTGCGACTCCGCTAGCTTACGAAATATTTTCACTCGTACTGGTTCTCATTATACTCGTTATTAATTAATAATTAATGGATTCTTACAGTATATAGGAAGCATAGCAACCCCCACTTTTTCTAACCCCTTTGAACTCCGATCAGTCTGAGCTTGTTAGATTTAGAGAGACATTACTGAGTGACTGAGAAGCTTTCCCTTCAAACGACGCCAAAAGTTGCTGACCTTCTTCCCAACTTTTAACGAGACACCCCTGCAGAACACAGCCACAATACAGTGAGCGCTCTGGACAAGTCAACAAAAAAAAGCCATGGAAGAGAAAACTTGCCTGTTCTCTTAAGCTGATCGATATTACATGTTCTGCCCACAACAGGTGTGTTTTCATACATACACAGACTTATGTGTAAAGCCATAAATATACCTGACACCCGTAACAAGTAGGATGAAAATTCACCCCAACCAGTCACATCGCAAGATTAAAATACCTTATTGTATAACTACCAAATAAATACAGATGCAGCTGTTACTGCCAACAAACCAAATATAGTGATGAAGAGTCTAGAGAAGTTTTGCTACATCATTGATTTAGTATGCCATGTAAGGGAAACGTGCTTCTAAAAAATGCTGAGAAGAAATTAAACCACAAGAACTTCTCAATTGAAATTGTTTGAATGTGGAATGTCAAAAGTGAAATACTTAAACTTCCAGGGTGGCTGAAAGGTTGGAAAGGGCAAGAAATTACTTTAAAAGGTACGGGGAACATCTTAATAAAAGTTCTATAAAAATGTACCAAGATTATTCCTTATGATACTAGTTGTAATCTGGAAGAAACTAACGTACCTAACTCTTAACATAATTGTTCAAAATAAAAAATTACAATAATAATACCCATACTCTACGTGAACCGTCTGCAGAAAAATAGCTTCTTCAAGGTGACCTGTTTATGAAAAAAGAGGAATTCATGTTGTCAATACAGGGTGAGGTAGTGCCTACGAGGAACTTCGAGTATAAGACACACACAGAGAAGTAACCGTCTACCATCAACTACAAATGCCACCTACGTAACATCCACATGGGAAATATTCATCACATCACATCTGGATGCAGGAGAATGGCACAAAGTAATAACATTATCAGGTTGCTGGCATAGAACATCAAAAGCTGGTTCTAAAATGGGTATTTTTCATGTAATTTGGTTCCATACTACCGCTACAAACAAGGAGCAGTCTTGGAAAATGAAGGTGCTATTCACAAATAATTTCTTTGATAGAACTATTCAAACTTGCAAAACTCTACGATATAATAATCCTGACATCACAATAATGGACAAAAATAAGTTTTCTTGCTGACGTCTTATTGACATTCTTCTCAACATTGTTGAGTCTCTTAAAAAACCTGCAGAAAAAACACTGCGAAATAATTAGAAAATATAATTAATTGTGATAAACCACTTGGCAAAAATCAATCTCGATCCTCCACATTACTATTTCAAGCACAGGAATAATAAAAAACATGCATCTGAAAATTTAGGACAATTGGATTGATAATTGAAAATAATGTACAACCGTGTGATACTGACCACATGCCATAACTCATGTCAGAACATTTTTTTCTAGTCACAGAAATAACTTGCATTTAACCATGAAACTTCAAACATGCTTTGACGTGTCAATCTCGCTGTTATTTTGAATTTTCAGGAAAATTTAGAGAAACATGAGAAAAAAAGGAAAATAATATGTGTGGTAGAAGTATTTCCCATCTCCTATAAACGAACATGTTTATAAACCCGTCATAGTGGAAAACATTCCTAAGAGAAAACATGGTCGACCTATTGGATCGATCAGTAAAGAAAATTAAGCTTAAAATGAATTGAAATCAAGAAAATTAATAAACTTCATTAGATGAACACATACCATACACAAACTCCATACCTCTTCCCGCCACAAGCGTAATCTACTTCTGAATGATAAAATGTCTTTCCAGCAGTCACATCTACGATCTTCTCGTTCGTAGTCCTTCGTTGTTGTACTTTCCTTTACTTTAAAAACTTGTACTAACAAACTTTTTGAACCACTTTCAGCTTTTTTACTTACGAGAAACTGAAACATCTTCTCTTTCTGCTATGATATAAAGTCTTGATACTTTATTGTCTGCTGATTGAACGGTTCACTGATCGCTATATATTTAGGCGACATGTATTACCGAGACGTTATTCACCCTCTGAGAAGATTTTCAATGTTCACAAACACATAGAAATCTCTTATATTGCGGTGAACTTCACAGCCAGGTAACATATTAATTATGTTATGTTGAATGGGAGACGGGACCGAGATTCGAACTCGGGGCCTAGAGCTTAGCGCGCTCGTGCGCTTACCGACTGCGCCATGAATGACGATGGAAGACGGGCCAGGGAGGCGAACGGGATGGCGCATGAGCGTCGGTAAGCTCAAGACCCCGAGTTCCAATCTCGGTCCTGTCTCCCATTTTCATTCAACATACTATAATTAATGATTTTCAAAGTATAAGTATTAAGCAATATATAACGTTGTCCACTCCTTGTTGATCGCTTTAATGTATTCTTTTGCAATATATGACAAGTGTGCTTACATCTAGATCCTTATTTAATGTTCTAAACTCTCATCTAAAGCATAAAACACTCATTCATTTTTGTGTAAATTGAGATAATGTAAACTTTAATAAATTTTCATTTCTTGTGTAATGTAAGTAATAACTTCACTTATCATTACCAACAATCACATAAATTGGCGTACATTTAGCTAAGGTTTCGATACCGCTTTACTGAGAATTTCATTTCATATTTATAGCAACCGTATCGTGTCGACGTGTTCCCAAAGTAACTCCTCGGCGTTGGGAGTATTTAATTATAAATCGCCTATCATTTCTGCTTCATTTCACTTGAGTTGGATATTTGCTCTCATTATTCCATTGTATTAATGAAGAGTTTGAGTATGTTATAGTAAGAGTATAATTATAAAGTATGTATTCAAGAAGTACAGTAACTGATCAAAAAAAAATGGGAATCTCTTCAGATCTATATGAATTGGCTCCAGCAGAGTCTAATGTAAAAAATTTTCAATGTTGTATGTCGTACGTGTGTGTGAAGAAATTGTTTATCCGATAACTAACGAACAAATTAATAAAATCAAACTAATGTAGAGACTTGACTTTGAATGATTTGGGAATATGAACCTTTTTCTGGACAGCTGATTCCGATTTCATTTACACAGCGCCCTCCACTTCCGGTTTCTTAAAAATCTAAATTTTCAAAAAATTAATATAATTAATTTCTTGTACATTATATTGAGCGTATATATTCCTAAACAGCATATAAGTATGTCGCAGCGTTTTCGAGATGAGACGAAAAGTTATGACGCGAAAAGGGTTATCTTGGAGGCGGTTTATTTTGATGGTTTTGAGATTTATAATTTCAAGAATTCTCGGTGGAACTTCTTACCAGTGGAGTCACCAGCTGAGTCACATGTTGAAGCGTTTAAACCAGTTACGCGTAAAGATACGAAATTTTTGAGGACGTGCACGTTACAAGTTATTGAGAAAAAACGCCCCAAACGGAGATTTCTTGACTAAAGTTATAAACGTTTACAGACACATGAAATTTGATAACTTCTTCAAGATTTTTAAATCTGTAGTAAACATTCTTATGCCGTCGGGGCCTTTTTCTTCATAGTTAATGGATACTCTTCCATTTCTTTCTTAATTTTTTTGACCGGAAATGGACAAGACTAAACTTTCCACCATTCCACCTTATAAATGTCATGGTGAGTTGTATCCACAACGATTAATATCAAATTAGCTCAGACTACGGACTTTCCCACTTTATACTATAAGAGACTTTGTGAAACCGAACATAAATATTACTTTTCAAAATTATTTAATTTACCGTGATGATTCTGATGTCCCATATAGGATACTCACCCCCAATGTCTCAAATCAATTAAGATAACTATATGTGAAATTGGTGCAAATCATTATACATTAACATAATTTAAATTTTGGATTAGATGTCTTATTGTACCAGTAGACTCAACAGACAATTTCCTTAAACGACAGTGACAAAATACCACCAGCAGGAGATGTGAATGCAAAGTGGACTAACAAGTCATGTTTGACAAATAATTCTTCATAGACTATATTACCCCTCTCTCCATTTATCCTCCTCCATCCCCATCATATCTGTTGTCATTGCATAGAAACACACGGCGCATTAAAGATAGCGGAATGAACTTCAGCGCCTCAAGAATTGCATATTTCTCTACTATGTACATGCTGCAAAAGGAATGGAAGCGAAAGGAACGGGTGGCACTATGGCAGTGGAAAGCAGCACCAATGGAATCGTTCATGGATGATCCATTAGTGTATATGTACGTATCATCCATTTGGATTATAGAGAGTTTTCAGTTCATCGAAATGCTGCTGGTACACAGCAGCAGGAGTATCGTGCTTTGAAAGTTGATACAGACGAAACTCGATGATTGGTTGCAAAAAGGACCAAGCTGGGGTGAGAGAGTGTATTTCACTGCAGGAGATAGCAGGATGCCATTTTCCTCCATTAGATTTTTAAAGCGGACACCCGCTGGGCAGGGTAACGAAGGTCTTGCAGTGTAAGATGAACAAAATTTTGGGAAATGGATGTGATGACTAATGGGGTGATCTGAAACTTCCATCAGTTTCACTCCGTAAGATCCAAAGTAAAATAATACGTCTTATGTTAAGAGGGTTTTCCAGCTTCTACTGGTAAGCATTCTATTCCACTGGTGCGGAAGGGTACGACAGGAAGACGTTGGTCCCAAAGAAAATGATCTGGATCATTATGAACCTATTTTATTATACAGAAATACATACAATATGATTTGGAAACATAAAAGGTATAACCGGTAGACATACTCCACTCGTGTAAACGGTTTAAAACCAATTGTAAGGTTCTCTCGATGCCTGAGATGCTGCTGGACGAACAATAGATGGCGAAGTCTTCAACGAAGAGAGACGCATGCACCGGTTCGAGAACCATTGACGCAATAATATTTATGACTATGGCAAAGACGCTCAGAATTGAGTCCTGTGGGACTCTGTTTTCCAAAGAATGACTAGATGACAATTGAGTACCGTGGCGATCGCGAAAAGACGGTTGAGATACGAAGCTCTCCAGGAACACAGGAAGACAACCTCGCAATCCCCACTAGTGCAATGTTCGTTGGATTACATACCTCGAGGTTGTGTCATAAGCTTTTTTTAGGTCAGAAAAGATGGCTACAAGGTATTGTCTTAATACGTACAAACGCTAATGAGATGTTGGATGACAACGCAACAAGGTGGTCCAGCATTGGCCGCTGTTTTTCTCAACAACGTTGGATATTTGTCAAAAGGTTTCGCGATTGTAGAGATCAGACAAGGCGACGATTGATCATTTTTCTAACAATTTGCACACGCAGCTTGGCTGTGAGGTTCGTGGATAATGCGGTTCGAAGGACCAAAAATGTACAGACAATTACATACAATGAGGAAGGTAGATGATGTGTGGTTAAAACCTGAACATACCAATGTAATAGTTTAATGACATGAAAATTGACAATAATGAAAGAATAAAAAGCTGAAATTCAAGTGAGATACTGGGATGAGGTGAGACGATCTGCTTCTTCAGAGATTCAGCTTGGATGGCGTTGGGTTGATGTGGATGATTGTGAATGATTTTGAGTTGAACGACTGGAGTGCAGTTCGAGGCCAACTATATTGAGGTGTGTGAAGCGGAGTGAAATTGTCACTTGGACCAATTACATGTTGTTACGGTCAAGGTATCCTCGTCGGCCGGTGATGCAAGGCGCGGTTAGGATATCTGACCAGTTAATGGAAGTGATGATGTTGAGCGGCCGAGTGAATTGTTGCAAGTGAGGACGGTCGCTCGTCTGTGGTTTACTTGTTTACTCCCCGAACGACTTTTGCAAGGAGTGTCCACATGTCGTGACTGCTAGATGAGGAGGTGATGTGATGTTGGATGTTGACTGATAGCAAGAGAGGACGGTGGTTCGTCCGTGGCTTGCTTGTTGGTTGAGCGCTGTCGGCGCGATCGATCGGTCGATCGATAGCTTGACGTCACAGGNTTGGTTGAGCGCTGTCGGCGCGATCGATCGGTCGATCGATAGCTTGACGTCACAGGTTGACCGTTACAATTGTACGTAGCACAAATGGGTAGTACGTAATGTCAAGTTATTGTGGATTGTTCTGGCGGGTAAATGCAGCCTAATGGATATTTCCAGAATAATTAATAACAGATTCGTTTGTGAATTAGATGGTACTATGTCCAACCATTTTTTCTCAAATGCGTAAATTTTGAATGGACCTATGAGATTTGAAAAAATGTTCATGGAAGCTCAAAAATCGAGAGATGCCACTCAATTGATACAAATAGTATATTATTCACTCGTTCAATGGATTACTATCTGAAATGTCTGAACACCATATTCTGGTGTTTATCCGCTTTTTCTTCTATGTGTGGACATTTTTGACCAATATGAAGTCAGACATTCCGATGGACCCCTCCCCGGGAGATTCGTCGTGATCACTACTGGAAAATTTAGTTTCTGACATAGTAGGTCAATTATCTCTGCTTCTTAGTGAGTGTGAAAAACCATGGTGACTACGGGAAGTTGAGCACACAACATACGAATCTGACTTAAAGAAGTCAGCTCTTCGGGACTTTGAGAAGTTAGTTCTTTGCCGAGGACGACACCGAGATGAACGTTGGGGGATCGTTTATAAGCAGACTGCGGTTTCTCGGTGGACGTGGAAGATGAGGTGGAGACAACTTAGGGGTGGAAGCAGATGTTCGTTTCGGTGTAACCTTATACTTCGTTGGTATAAGTATCTTACACCCCAGGAATTCCGCTTTCAAGGCAGAAGGTTCGTCTAAACGTGCCTGAGTTTCAGAGTTGCACATCGCAGGTTTCTGAACTGCCTCAAATTCTACCTGACAGCCAAAGGAAGCTGTAGGTGGTTTCTTTGCGCTGACCCCTGTTGCAAAGAATTTTGTTATTGCGACTGGATACTTGATCATACACCGACGTCTGGCCTCGAGAGAAGACACCCTATCTGTAACGCAGATCTTCTGGATGACCTTCTCCCTCACATATTTAGGACATGTGTTTGAATTGGAAGGATGATTTACATTACAATTAACACAGCACGAAGGCGATGAGCAAGGTAACGACTCTTGAGACGCCTTAACGCAAATAACATACTTCACAAAATAACTTGCAACGATCCAATGTTTCACCGAATCTCTTGCACATATAGCAGATATTGCACATATTGGCTCGGCACATATTGTCTAACACGTAGGGTATAGAGAGGGCCGGTCAAACGTCTGATTCAAAGTGGAAGAGGGGACAAACGTAGTTGTACCATCGTCTTGAATGTTTTAAGCACCTTCCGACAAAGAATTCTTTAAGGTCTTCCTCTGATTCTTGTGCAAAATCATAGTGGTTAACCTTACCTTTGCACAAGTTCCAGTGGTTGGGTGCTCACCTTGACTTTTAAACAAGCAATTACGTTTATAGATATAATTGAGTCAATTCGTTTATCAATACGTACCTGTAACAGAATTTTTCCGTTCCGCTGGCGCACGACAGACTGCAACTTACAGATGTTCTGGTCAGTTGCCATAGCAAGACTTACAGCACTAATTGACTTCAAAGTCTTTCCCTCCTCAATACACAGTATTACGAGAAAGCGAGACTTTGTCAGCCTGTCGCTATCCTAAAAAGAAACAGTTCAAATCGACAGTTTCACCGACAAGTCGCCTATTCGTGGAGGAAGAGAGCAAAAGGGACTTTTTTTCATCCCCGTGTTTCCCAACCACTACGGAGTTCAACAAGAGGACACCCCACTGGGGTGCCAGGGATGACACGCGTATACAGCGAGGACAAGCAGGGTTCTTTAAGCAGGGGTATGCAAAAACGCCGTCGATCACCGGGAAGGTCACCTCTACGCGCCCCCACTCACCCTGGAGTTCAGTAAAGACTTAGTCAGAGCCGATTGATTGGGGGTGGATATGTCCCCGATCACCTGTCTAGAAGACGCCGAGGGCAAAGCAAGAGTATTGGAAGTCACATACAAACAAATCCTTCTAGGGTCGCGTAGACTTCTCAACTCACCATGACACCCATTTCCTCAGACTCAGGTCACCATACACGGCAAAGACATGGGTGAGCGTTCAGGGCACAGAGAAGGCCGGTAGAGAAGATAAAAGCGATAAAAGTGAAAAACTACGCCAATAGGAGAAAATAAAAGTAAAAGAAAGGAATACTTGACAGCCTTCTCTGTCTCTCACCTTCAGGACGTGGACAAACTTATTTTGACGGCTAAAATAATTCTGCACTAAATCATGAATGTAATGTCGTGTTTATTAAAGTTCATAGCGTTGTTTATTGTAACGAAAATAAGATTCGTCCCAAGTTCGAATCCTGTCCTGTCTTCTATTTTCATTCTCATAGTATAATCTATGAGGTTCACCGCAATTTAAGATATTTCTGTATGTATACATAAGATATTGTTAAGGTACGTCATTCAGTATATGAAAGTATTGCGAGATAAAACCAGAAATTTTATGTGTATTTATTTGTTAGTTCATTACATTATTTCTTCTTTATTTGTAATTTTTTATAACTTTTGTGAATGGTGAAACCTTTTCAGTTTTCAAGATTCATTATCTGTGTCGAAGGATAGTAAGCAGAATATTTATACATCAAAACAATAATTTTTCTAGATTTTTTACTCATTCTTATACAGAAATTTCATACACCGACCAGAACAAAAACAAATCGTACAGTTAATTGATATCTGTGAAAATAGATAGAATCCAAAAGGTACAAAAGAATATATTTTTTAATTGCTAAGTCCTCATAAAATAATATGTGAAAATAACTGAGATAATGAAGATACTATGGTAACGATGTGTGTATCAAAATCAGTAGAATTATCTGTTGGCATGCAAACATAAAAGTTTCACTATGAGTTTTTTCCTGTTAGAATCGCTATTCATCATAGACTGAGCCACTGAGATACCTATTTTATTTGAAATTCAAAACGGCGTTTACGACCTGCTAACATGGTTAGAGACACCTCCGATTACGAGATAGCCTACAATCAGTCCTCTTGGAGTATACTGGAGTATAGTGGAAGGTTAGTGAAAAAAACTTTATTCATAAGTTCATTGAATGATGTTGAACGCACATTTTTTAGGGTACCGAAATAAAACTGCCGATTTACCCAAAGTTCACTATCATTTCCCATGCGTTCTTAGAATTTATAGAGAAAGCAACGAAAAGTTAGTATTTTCTAAACTTAAGTATCTGCGACAAATTTGCATGTCGTGACATCCTAAAGATAGAAAGTGACAATCGAAATCGTCTAAGTCTAAATTCAACTACTGTGGAAAAAAGCACACCCCTTCAACCTTTAATGGAGGTAAGGAAAGAGCATGGCCTGAAACAATAGAATATGACACTTCGCGTCAAATTCTTTTTTCAGGATATCTGAGAAAAGTAATTGATACAAAAGAAATTATTATCACTAATACTGGAATCTAATACTCATAAACGAGCAATTCTTGTATATGTTTATAAGTTACTGTAAGAGCCCGAATATGGTAATTCCGAGGTTTTACCGTTAATTCCGGGCATTTACCGTAGTTAAATAAATAAATACTCTTTAATGTCAAAAAACAGTTACACACTACATATGAACTCGTGGAGGATAATAAACTAATTTACTCTCCGGAAGCAAGCAAGGGATCATCCCATGAATTCCAATCAAGGCAGGTTCGATGGCAAAAGTCCGAAAACAATTCAAATTCGCTTTGATTTCGGGCTTTTACAACCTAATCTTTGCTGACATTTATCCTAATAAATTAGTAAAGTAGGATAATTTACGATATTTGAATGTAATTCATCAAGAAAGGATTGAAATCCATATTCACACGCTCAAAGACTTGATACATTTGAATTCTCAGTCGTCGTGGAACGAATTAGTATTCCCCTTTGTTTTTTCTCAACTATCAGTCACCTTATGATAACTCGTGATCCATGCATTGTTTCAGAATCTTAGTTATTGTTATTGCCTTTACAATTCTGGGTTGTAAGGGTAGTGATGCGCCTCAAAAGAGCCTCTCCTATCAAATACCAACCTCACCTTCACGAGTTGCAGCAAATCGCTGCACGGTACAACATGTTGTAACTGACGAGGTTCTGGTGTCCGAGTGACTTTCAGGATAAACAGTCTCCCTCCTACACTGTAGAAGGTCTAGGGCAATCTCTTGTCCTGGAGGTAGGAAACTGCCTCCAAAAGCGGATGAACCACAGAAGATGGTCAACGGCATGGGAATGTCGAAGGGAACGGGAAGCCACTACATTAAAGATCCCATGGGATTCCTTGGTAAATGCATGATGAACCTCTACGTTAAAGTGCAAGTCCGGAGTCAAAAATTCTCCTCAATCGGATGTCCGGGAGGAGAAAACAAGGAGGCGAAATGGAGTAAAAAGTACTGTGAGAATAGGAACGTGGAATGTGTTGACATTATTAAGAGAGGATAAACTAGAGAATGCGAAATAAAAGATGGAGAGAAATAGTCTGGACGTGCTTGGAATGTGTGAAGTGAGATGGGGTGGAAGTGGGGAAATGAACAGTGGAGGTTACAATTTTTTCTATTCAGGAAAAGAGAAAATCGGCGTGTTTGGAGTAGGTGTACTGGTGTGCCCAAGGATGACATGTAAGGTAGAGAAAACAGAATATGTAGATGAGAGAATAATGATGATTCAGTTAAAAGGCGAGGAAAAAGATTTGGTAATAATACAAGTATATATGCCAACAAGCCAGCACAAGGATGAAGAGATAGAAGAGTGTTATGATAAAGTTCAAGAGTTGATGTATAAGGAAAAGAGGGGAGCGTTTGTTTTTGTAATGGGAGATTGGAGCGCAGTGATAGGAGAGGGTAGTGAAGGAGGGGTAGTGGGTTCTTTTGGTCTGAGGAGAGAACAGAATGAGAGAGCAAAAAGATTGGTGAACTTCTGTAAAGAGAACGCACTGGTAGAGGGTAACATTCTATTCAAGCACCATATGAGACGAAGATATACATGGACATCAAGAATAAAGAAAGAAAGGTATCAACTGGATTATATAATGGTGCAGGAGAGATATAGGAATTGCCTGAATAATGCAAGAGCTTATCCAGGTTCGGATATAGACTCGGACCATAATTTAGTAGTAGCAGAGGTTATAGTAAAATTAAAAAGGATAATGAAAGGAAACGTCACAGAGAAGTTCGATTTGGAGAAACTTAACATAGAAGGTAAGAAAAAAGAAGTACAAGAGAATTACATATTGAAAAAAGAAGGTCGAGAGAGAGGTACAGATGTGAATGAACTATGGACGGAGCAGAAGGATAATATACTAGAAGCTTGTAATGAAGTTATTGGGAAAAAGTAACAAAATCAATTAGAAAGGAATGGATTACATGTTAACAAAAATGGATGAAAGGAGAAAATGGAAAAATATGGGAACTGAAGAGGGAAAAAGGATGTACAGGAAGCTCAATAATGAATTAAGAAGGGAAACAGAAAAAGCTAGGCGAGCATGGTTGCTGGAAAGATGTGAAGAAATAGAATCATTACAGAGAGAGGGTAAGATGGAGGAAATGTAATAGGAAGGTTAAGGACATAACATTTGAGAAAAAAGTAAGGCAGTAGGATTGGAGGTAGAGAATGAGGATGGAATGTTAGTTACCAAAAACAGTGAAGTACTAAGCAGATGAAAAAGATATATAGAGTGGTTGTACGAAGCAGATAATTGACCAGAAGAGTTAGAGATTGGAAGCGAATGGGAAGTCGATGAAGAGGAGAGAGGGTATTGTGTACTTCAATGTGAAGTGGAAAAAGCAATTAAGGAAATGAAAAACTGGAAAGCAAGAAGAATAAACGGCATACCAATGGAATTATGGAAAGGATTAGAGAAAGGGGGAGTGCAAGAGATCAACTACCATTCCAATATGATATATGAGAGGGAATATGGCCAGATGATTTTCTAACAACAATAATGATACCATTGGAAAAGAAGACCACAAAGAAATGTATAGAATATCGCACAATAAGCCTGATTTCTCATGTTGCCAAAATTCTGCTTAGAGGGTTAAATACGAGATTTCAAGAAAGAGTAGACAAACATATAGGAGAGGAACAATTTGGCTTCAGGAATGGGAAAGGGACACGGGATGCAATAGCAGTTCTAAGAACAATAGGGGAGAGAGATATGGAAAAAGGAGGGGATGTGTATGTGGTATTTATTGATTTGGAGAAGGTGTTTGACAGAGTAGTTTGGGATAAGTTCCTAGAGATTTTGAAGAAATTGGGGATTAAATGGAAGGGAACACAATTGATTAAAAACTTGTACATGAACCAGAAAGATAGAGTGAGAATTGGAAGTGATACAACAGAAGAGAACAGGATTGGTAGAGGTGTGATACAAGGTTGTTGCATGTCACCAATATCATTTAACATTTATCTGGATGAAATAATTAAAGAAGGAATAAATGATGCCCACGTTGTTAATGTAGGAGGAAGAAGAGTGCAGTGCATAAGATTTGCAGATGACATGGCACTACTGGCGGAAAGTGAAAAGATTATGAAGGAAATGCTGATAAAACTGGAGAAAGCATGCAAAACATATGCAATGAGAATTAATGTTAAAAAGACAAAAGGAATGGTAATTAGTAGAAAATTAAAAACTATTAGTTTGAGCTTAGAAGGGAACATTATAGAACAAGTGAGATCATTCAGGTATCTTGGCTCCGTGGTGACAGAGGACATGAGGTGTACCAATGAAATCAAAGCAAGAATAGCGATGGCAAAAGAAGCCTTCAGTAGGAAAAGACGAATTCTGTGCAGTAAGCCTGATTTGAGTCTACGGAAAAGTTTGGTAAAGTGCTTTGTGTGGAGTGTGGCTCCATACGGAGCAGAGACGTGGACCTTAAGGAAGCAAGATGAAAAAAGATTAGAAGCTCTAGAAATGTGGATTTGGAGAAGGATAGAGAATATAAGCTGGGTGGAGAGGATTACAAACGAAGAGGTGCTGCGACGAGTAGGAGAGACAAGAAATCTGCTACAGTCCATAAGGAGAAGAAAACAGAAATGGCTTGGTCTCTGGTTGAGGATAAGATGTCTATTGAAAGACGTTTTGGAGGGACAAATTATTGGGAGGATGGCGAGAGGGCGAAGAAGACACAAGATGGTGGACGACGTGAAGAGAGGACGATTATACGAGGAGATGAAGAGGATAACTCAGGATAGAGTGGCATGGAGAGCACAATGCTAAAACCTGCTGCAAAGCAGAATATTACAATTCTGGTCAATAACCTTATTGTCATCGATTCATTTTTTATTACGGTACAGCATTGTATTCCAAGATGCGATAAAGAATGTCATCTGAGTCTCCCAAGATACCTATTCTTTCTTTATGTATTTAGTTTTAGAATGGTTGAGTATACGTCTTGGCTAGCTGATTGATCATTGAATTTTTGTTTTATTATGAATAATTTTATACTGTTTTCGACGAAACAATCTGGATTTACTCCTATTGTCCGGAAAATTTCCTAATTTAGGAATTCAAATTTCCTATCCCCGCTACGTGAAATCTTTTGTCTCAAAAGGGACTGTCCCAAGAGAAACGACCTTGAGTATAAATCGTTTCGTGAGAATTAATTTTGAGTTATAAATCGTTTTTCAGTACGTTCAGTTGTAACAGAAATAATATTCAACAAGTTTCTGTTTATTTTACTCTGACATTTTTCGCAGTATGAATGACGGAAATGCCGGGAAAGTTTTACAATATTTTAAATAAATCAGTGGCTAATAAAAAGAATAACAATTTTATTTAACAAGTGACAAATACAAATATTTGTTGAATGAAGTGAAAGAAGCTAAAGGTCTAAAAGTTAAATGTCGCAGTAAAAATACCGGATATTGGTGGAGCAAATGTAGACCCAAAATCAACAAAGCTGTTATTATTGATATTAAGGATGATCTTTATGAACTAGGTACTGATCGGGTAAACTACGAGCATTGTATAAGAGAAACCAAATTTCCTTGAGCAAAGAAAATTTTTTAACCGTCGATGAAGTCGGAAATGATACAGTAAGTTTGTGAGAGGTTGTAAAACAATTTTCTTTAGTCGGTGGACAAGGGTTTAAAAATGTAACTGTTAAAAAAATGTACGACGAAGAGATGTTTGAGCAAATCAGTAAATTGGTTTGTAATTCTAAATGTCATAACAGTGAACCTTGAAATGATTTTAAATCTGTTAAAAATGTTTTACTTTTTTATATTTATATACTACTTATATTTAATGAATAAGAAATAAACAAATATGTGTCATTCAAAGAAAAGTATAAAACATGTCCAAAAAGAACGAATAAAATATGTCCAAAAAGACGGAAGTTCGGAGCTGATCGTTACTACCGCGAGGGTGAGCGACCGCTGAATAAGGACGCTGGTTTTATGATCTAGGGTGTGAGCGACTGCCGAAACGAGTGGTAAAAAATGACGCACGAGTTTAGGTTGAAAGTGGGATTGGGGAGGGAAAATTTCCTAAGACGCAAGGGTCGGCGTCGTTCAATAAACGCCAACTGAAAAATTGTTGAATGCTAGTAACAGAGCTGTGGGATTTTAAAGGACCTGGCCAAAAGAGCACATGTTTGGGGGATGGGGAGTGAGGAAGTTTTAAGTTTAAAGAGAAGAATGGTTTGGCGGTAGAGCGCGGAACACGTGGGTGTGAATACATTTGGCGCACTGGTTGGAAAAAAGGGCTTGGTAATTGTTTATGAGGCGGCAGCGATCACTAGTACCGACTAGGGGCTGGGAGCGTCGCAGATACGTGGGAAAAGATGTCCCGAAATAATAAAGAATGACTGTTAAAAGTTCGAGAACTTTATAAATTTACTGTGTTGTTATTCTCGAAAAGCGTTAGATTCAAAATTATGGAAAAGTCAGTTGAACTAGAGGGAACCGTTGATGTGGGAAACTTTCATGGAGAGAATCGTTCCGATTAGTTAGAAACATGTACGTGTCGTTGTAAGTTCAACTAATCGCGATAACTACGAATGGAGGGAGAATTTGTTGTTACTCGTGAAAAATAATCACATGGGTTTCGAAAACTGTGTCACGTGACTTAACTTCGGGTAAACCGAGTGGGAGATGTGATAAAATACGACGCCGAGAGGCTCCAAAAAATCATTCGCTTCAGATTTTAGAGTTTTATTCATTCAGATATTTTCATTCAAAGATTCTGAGTTTCGTTACGAATTTATTCGTGATTCAAAGATTCTTTTCTGAGATAGTTTTTGAGAGTCAGTCCGAGAACATGTTCCGATTATTAATCGTACAGTTTCGGATAAATTAGTTTTGATCACTAATTTAATTGCAGTCCGAGTTATGCAGTACTTGCGCAGACTCGAGTTTAAAGATGTTTGTTTCGAGAACAAGTTGGAGAACCGACTACTTCCGTTGTTGTAACGTGTAGCGATCGCCGATATTAGGGAATCGTGTTACAATACGGTGAATAAACTCTCGTTTGTGGATGAACAAGACGGTGACGGTGGAGCGGAAATTCCGAACTAAGGGTCCATGGCTGGTTCTACTACGCCCAACAAAGCAGACTGTTGGCGATGGCTACAGCTGATCTGAAATGACGCACTCCATCAAGCTGAGACTGAACCAGGGCGTTCTCACCTTCTTAGATGCTTAGACTGTTCTAGTCATCAAATCATTAAGGTAACCTGTGGAAGCGGGGGCTCCCAGTAGTTAAAGCAACTAAGTGGCAGCGATCGTAACAAGTGCTTCGGACAAGAACTGAAATGGCACACGCTTAGGACTCTTGTATTTGTGTAAATAACAAAGGCCTTAAGAATAATGAGAAATTATGATGTCTTCCTTTTTTTAAATTCAATCAATAATTTTTTTTAGTTTGACTGGTTGTTAATTAACATTCTCAAGTTTTCAGAGAAATAGTCATATTAGTTTTATGTGTGTTTCCGTGTGTATTTTGGGGTTTTGTTTTTTGTATGTGCATGGTGATTGTTCCGGGGCGAATGAAACTAACTAAGTAATCAGACTTAGAAAGGAAAAGACCGACTTTCAAGTCGGGTGGCTGTTGGCGAAAAATGTATGTCCGTTTGAGTGGACGCGTGGTAGACGATCGAGTCCTCGTGCGAGTGTTTAGCAGCTCAGGTAAGGTATTGAAAAGTGAAGGGACGCCCGTCTACTGGCACTATCTTACGGCCAGCTAATGAAGCTCAATGCTAATACGTGCAAATTTTGTTAAATGAAGGGTGCAGGAATGATGCGCTTTCTGGTGAAAGGTGTTTCGCCTAACAAAGGCCAGCTACTGTGGCCTGCATTTTGGGGGTGAGAAGGTGCCCGCCTAGCCTCGCTGACAGGTGCTTAGGAGCAGGTAGCCCCACTTAGGGCAAGCGTTATTTCCCAACTGGGGAGAATTATGTGTGCCAAAACAGTGATGATTACTAGTAGAGGTTAGATTTTTTATGTAACAGAGTCAATCTTATTTAGGATAAAAGCGTTTTCCTGTGACAAGTAACTCTGTATGTGGGACATATTTAATTAAAAATAATTTTAATCCGCAGCTTGATTTCTTACATTCCCTGAGATTTTATTTATCAGTGTTCCATTGCTAAAGATCCATTGATATATTCTAACGACCCGAAATCGTTAGAGGATTTAATTGTATTAATATAAACAATGAGCAGTAAATTTAGGCTAAAATAGATCTGAAACCAAAAATGATCTAAATTCAAATTGTACGCCAAGTAGGAGCGCGTTCGTCGTTGTACGAGGTGCGTACAGATGCTTTAGAAGTTCGATGGAAATATTAAGGATAACGTGAACACACCTCGTTAAAGCTAGCCGCACGGAACGTTTCGAAGATAATTGATTGGCTGAGTTCGGAACGCGTGAAGTTTAATAGGAGAGGGGAGATGCGCGGTGAGAACGAAGAAATGCTACAGGTATCGCTCTCAATATTCGGAGAATGGTCGGAGGAGACGGTTCCAGTCTCAATATTCGGTTCCAGGAGGAGACGGTTCCAGTCACAGTATCTGAATCGTACAGCTATCGTCGGAGAGAAACGTATTTTTTCCGTTTCCTATTTTATCGCATTGAGTAACGTCCGAGGTAAACGTGAATCGGAACGAGTACGGAATATTGTTTGAATGCACCAAGTGATGCAATTAATGCGCAGTCATAAAACTAGGAAGTTAGATCGCGACGTACATGAAAACGGTAGCATGCTGTTGACCACGATAACTTGCCGCGAACTCGAAGTTGCGAACGGGAGGTTCGGACGAGCGACTGAGGAACAACCAGCCGGCAATCTGCAGGGTCAAGGTCGCGCACAGCTGAGGAAAGACGGAGGGGAGCCACGAGCAGCAGCGAAAGCATCACCGGTGAATCGGACGTTCTGATTTTGTACACGATCTCGAAGGAGAAAATCTGTGTGAGTATCTGTCTTTGTGAGACGAACATTTACAAGCAGTGGCTTCAATGGTTAGGGATCTGCTTATGTTTGTAATTCAATGAAGGGCTAGTATCTTTCCCAAGGGAAAGTCTCATTGAAATCGAGTCTGTCGCACATGTAATAATTGTTTTTCAAGAAGAAAGAAGAACTAAGAAATTATTTAATGAACTGTTATATTTGCTCAGATTTAAATGGAAAGATAAGGCTCATATCGTGCTAGATTTGATCAGTTAATAGAGGATTGCTGTATAAAGCGTAAATGTAAATACACGAAACTTCTGAATGTTCTAGATATTAAATTACAAAATAATTGCAGAGTGGATTTTTTCCCTGTATTGTACTGTAGGGAAATTTATTGTCTTTTAAGTCCATTTTATGTAAATTGCCTATTCCAAGAGAATCAGAATAAATTGTGGTAATCACATCTAAAGTGCCGAATCCTTATTTTTTATTATATTATCTTAATGCAATTTGGGTGCATTAGAACATAG